>JBBIGA010000032.1:2352638-2380829 GCA_037576975.1 Alestes dentex
GCAGAGGAAGAATTTCTTGCTGTTCACACTGTGTGCTGTGGTGTGTTCACGTATGACAGAATGGTCACTTTCACTTTTCATTATGGCCTTAGTACACTGATTATCTTGCGTTCCATATTTGGGTTTAACTTTTTATTGACCTTCTCTTTAAAAGGTGAAAGGTTTCACTCTTCATCCAAAACCAACCCCACCATCTTAAGCACCATGCCATTTCCCTTTGGGAAGTCTCAGAAGAACCCGGCAGAGATTGTGAAGAATCTCAAGGAGAACGTGGCGTGCTTGGAAAAGCTGGAAGCATCTGACAACAAGAAATGTGAAAAGGTTACCAACATAAAAGTATTCTAAATAAAGCAGATGCATTAGATGCATCAGTTCTGCTTGCTGTGATCAGTGTATGTTTTTCCTGTTTAAATGTCATGTTGGTGCATGTTGAGGCTGTAGTGTTGAGTGGAAAAACTGATTAATTTCTCTGATAGGTTGCAGAGGAGGTGTCGAAGAACTTAGCTTCGTTGAAAGAGGTTCTCTGTGGCACTGGAGACAAGGAGCCTCAAACAGAAGCAGTGGCTCAGTTGGCACAGGAGCTTTACAACACCAACCTCTTCATCTCCCTCATAGCCAACTTGCAGAGGATTGACTTTGAGGTGATTCATTCAGGGTTCATCTGGCTTTTAGGTTGGGTGTCTGGGTGTTTTTTCATACATTTATCTGTCCATGGTGGTGCAAACACATTTATCACAAGTGTCTTAAGGTTAGTCTGTTGTTGCAAATTTGTTAAATAATTATCTACCAATAGTAGTGTAATTCTGATATTACAGGGTTTAAGTGCATTTTTTGCTTCTGGTGGCTGGTGGTAGAATTACAGTTCTATGTGGGTCCTTCATGGATGTGTTTAGGAATTTGATTGATTATTCATGGGTGAAATTGCATGTCATGAAATCAGATTACTTGGCAAGATATTTTAAAGTACTTCATGATGACTAAACATGATCTCCATTTAAACCCACTGCAGGTTTCATCCATCATCCATCACTCCATTGCTTGTGACTGAACTTTAGTCCTTTTTGTTTGATTTTGTTGTACTCAAACTGGATGTGTCATTTTGCTTTCCAAAGGGAAAGAAAGACGTGGTGCATCTGTTCAGCAACATAGTCCGTCGTCAGATTGGCACACGCACCCCCACCGTAGAGTACATTTCCTCCCACTCACAGATCCTCTTCATGCTGCTGAAAGGGTGAGTTTTCCAGGCTTCAGGGTACAGCAATAGATCAACACTTGCCAAAAAGCATCGATTAGCCTGTCAATTTCAGTTGACATTACTCACGCAGTGATTGTTCAGCTATTGTAGAGCTACAAAGACCCAAATTGTTGGGTCAGAGCTGGGCACCTTTTTAGTGCAATTCGGCACAAAGAAATTCACCTATAATGACAGATTAGATGGCAAATTGTGTTTTATGACTTACCTGTCATGTTCAGGTCCAGGCTCTCAAAGTTAAATACATGTTTGAATACACTTTGAATACAGGTGTGATTGGCAGTTCACCAAGATGCAGTGTCTTGCTACTCGTGTTCCGTGTATATGTTAACCTGCTTTAACTTGTGTTGGTGATTAGTGGACGAGAATTCATGGTGTGACAAGTAAATTGGTTTAACAAAACAGTGCTGAGTTGCCCTTCAACAGTATGATGGCCTCCAGTTGTGACCCTGTGTTCTCTGTTAATTGTAGCTATGAGACTCCAGAAGTGGCTCTGAATTGTGGCATGATGTTGAGGGAGTGCCTCCGCCATGAGCCGCTGGCCCGCACTGTCCTCTTCTCTGAAGACTTCTACTGTTTCTTTCGCTATGTGGAACTCTCCACCTTTGACATAGCCTCTGATGCCTTTGCTTCATTTAAGGTCAGTAAATTTATTTCAGTTCTAATGTACAACTTCCAGGCGTAATAACTCGTTTATGATACTATCCTACATAGAATAATACATTCAGGGTACGATTTGATTACAATTCTGGGTTCATGATTCAGCCTTCCCATGATATTTTCAACATTTCAACATGATAACTAAAGGGACTTTAAGCAACATTTAGCAGCAGGTACGGTTATGTCAGCCAGAAAAACAGTGCGCAAATTTAACTTGCTTCTTAGGCCTCGTCCACTTGGACATCTGAATCAGGCGTTTTTCTGGCGTTTGTGGTGCCAGGTGAGCGCAGACTGAGTGCCGACCGGTTTTCTGCTCATTGGGGCAAATCACAGCGTCCACACGGGCGTTCAGCCCCGGCGCTCGGTCAGCTGCGTGTTCGAGTGGCGTCCAAAAAACGTCAATTTCTGCCGAAATCCTGATGAACGCAAAGAAAATGCCAGTACTGCGTTTACATGCCGTTCGGTTGACGTTCTGGAGGACTGAATATTTCCCATGATTCAATTGTTCTGGGAACCGCGACAAGTCAGGTTTTGAAGGAAAATGTAAAACTACAAATCCTAACACGTAAACAATCCGGAGAGAATAATTACTGCCCCCACAGGTGAATACACGAAACTACACATTGTAATGCCAGTCAAGCGCAGATACAAAACGCTACAAAAACCAAGATTCAAACGTCCATGTGGACGAGGCCTTACAGCTGTAGTCATAAGTGGTATTATTTAACTCTTTCTACAGCCATAAGTGAAGTCCGTTATATCCATGTTGTTGTTCAAAGGTAGAAAAAGTGCGTGGATGAACGTAAACATACTGGAGTGGTTTGTTAATTGCTGTTGGTTTCTTGCAAACTTTGATGTTTAAGCAGTGCAAATGCTGTATGTGGCATAATTAACCTGCAAGGGCTGGGTTACACAGAATCTTTCTGAAATTGTTCATGATTGATAATAAAACAACAGAAATGTTCCCGAAATGTCAAGTGCTGCACTGATAAGACCCCAGGTGTACCAGCAAGCTAACATTTTGATAGGTGTAAAACATATATACTAACTAGCAAACATGGCACAGCTAAACTTAAAAAAAAAAAGCTCCAACTGTCACTGAGGGCTGATGGGTCAGCACAGAGGAAATGCTCATGGTGTAGGGGAGTGGTTCCCAAACTGGTCCTGGAGTAAAATTCCAACTTGAGCCCAGAATACTCAGCTAAAAAAGAAAAAAAAGCTATGTGGTGCACATTAAAACTGAGGTGCCCAGCATGTAAAACTTCCACTGAAAACAATAGGAAAAAGGTGTTTTGCCCACAAAACAGACATCCACTATGAACCACCACAAATGGAATATATATCCTCTGTGATGCATCGTCACAGGTTTGCATCATGATGCCACAATGTCGACCATGGTCCTGAATTACCCCCTGACTTGCACAATGCATACAACTATAAATATTTATTTGTGTTTGATTTAGGATCTCCTAACAAGACACAAAATCATGTGTGCAGATTTCTTGGAGACAAATTATGACAGAGTGAGTGTAACAGTTATTTTTGTACCTAAAGGAATATTCCAAGTACAAATGTTTTGCTTAATTATTATTCTGAATTAAGTAAGCATGTACGTCACTTTTAATGGTCAAGCGAGAAGTACTGATGTGTTTGCGGAAACTGAAGTATTCTCAATCGTTTTTCAGGTGTTCACTGAGTATGAAAAGCTTCTACATTCAGATAATTACGTCACCAAACGGCAGTCCCTTAAGGTGAGTTCCTTTCGTTTTTGTATGTTTTTGTAAGTTTTTATGCAAGTTGTCGCATGCTGTCTCAGGGCAGATGTTTACGTGTTTGAATGGACACATGGCAAAGAGCTATGCTGAAGCCTCGTCTCCTGTTTCTTTGCCTTTGTAACTGCCATAACCGCATATTTGGAAGAATTGGACGCACTGCTGCCCTGGCTATGTCTAGCATTCCAGCAAGATCGTGTTTTGATCATAGACGTGGACCCATGTGTGATTGGAATGCTATTGGTTGTGTGACCTGGACACACTAGCCTTGTGACGGCATATTTCTTTAGACTGTGGACACAGTCCGATTATGCCAGTTTAAATACCGAACTAGTAATAGTCTTAGGCTGGTAATTGTTACTATCCAATATCGCGGTAATTTAACTAAGTGCTGAGTTCTTTTTCCTTTTTTCGCTTTCCAATGGTATTATTGGTTTAATCACCTTACTTTCAACTTTTAAGTTGCATAATGATTCTTATATATAATTCAAAGATTACAGTATGGCAGTATTAAATATTGTACCGCTGCAAACAATTACATAGCTATATGAACAGTACATCAGGTAATTAACATCATACATGCATATATACATACTTTAACCACCACTTTGAAATACCAAAACACAGATTTTCAGTCAGGAAAGGAATGCTGCGTGCATGCAAATCAGAAGTATTACTGATCATGCTACTCATTTACTTCACTGTGAACAATTAGTGATTCTTCAGACGGAAATATTGCCAAACTGGCATTATTATGTTATAATTATACAGTTGGGTAGTTAAGTGTTTTACTATCTGGGTGGAAAAAAGCAAGGCTCCATATTGCTCACATGTGGTACTTTGTTAGTGAATTCGGATAGGATTTGGATTGTTTATAATGACGATGTAGATGATAATTAATTAAATACATTATTGTCCAAGCTTAATGAGAAATACAGCATCCAAGAATTTATCCAGTTACAGTGGTTTTGCTGAAAAAGCCTAACTGTATTTCGAATCATAAAAAAATTACTTAATCATAGAAAGTGGATGATGACGTAGAAGGAGTATATAGGGCTCATGTGACAGCCAGGAATGTTATGTTGATTTTAAACTTGCTTGCAGCTTTTAGGAGAACTTTTGCTGGATCGCCACAACTTCACGGTCATGACCAAATACATCAGCCGAGCTGAGAACCTGAAACTAATGATGAACATGTTGAGAGACAACAGCCGCAACATCCAGTTTGAAGCCTTTCATGTGTTTAAGGTATGTGTCTGAGCGTGCATGTGCACATCGACACAGTATTAGTCATGTAATTTTGTTTAGCAGACTAGTAGAGCTTGTTTCTTTTGTCTTTTATTTTCCCCTCTTTGTCCATATGACTTTCCACACTTAACAGATGATTGCTCCCCTGTCCCAGGTTTTACCCAACCCCTTACAAGAATGAGCAGAGTCAGTTTACTGTATTCACTGGGGTGCTAGATTGAGTGGCCTTCACTGAGCATCAAAATTAAAAAAAAAACAAAAAAAAAACTGAAATGAGCTGTTTCTTGTGTGCCCTTAGGTGTTTGTGGCGAACCCAAATAAGACTCAGCCTGTTTTAGACATCCTCCTAAAGAACCAGTCCAAGCTAGTGGACTTCCTGAGCCACTTCCAGACTGACCGCTCTGAGGACGAGCAGTTCTGCGACGAAAAGAACTATCTCATCAAGCAGATACGCGACCTCAAGAGGCCCACACCACCTGAGGAGGCGTAAAGGGAACAGGACAGGACGAAAGAGTCGGGGCGGTGACGAGTGCTTTTCGTGGGTGAGGGAGGGAACTAGAGGGAATAACAAAGAAAGAAAAAGACAGGCCTCACAGAGATCTTCTGTCTTTGCATCGAGCCTCTGAAATGGGTTAATATATGTTCTCAGCATGTGCTAACCCACCTTTATGAGGGAGATTTTGCAGTGGGAAAGGGAAGTAGGGCCTGGGCGCTCAGTTTATACTCAAGTCTTTTTCCTCAAGTGAAACTGTTAGAAATGCAAATGGATTCTTTCTAGCCTTCTGATACTTTGAGACCATTGTCTGTGCAACTCCTGAACACCTGTGACCATTTGATTTAACCTCATGTAGATTTTTTTTTTCTTTTTTTGATTGCATAAAAACATCAGTTGGAAAAATACCCTAGGCATTTCTAGGAATTTTCAAAGATGTTTTTCCCCTTTAAATACAAAGTGTTTGGACATTCAAAACATTTCCGGTCCGTATCTGTATTATCTGCAGGGTTTTTGGCAGGGCCTTAATACCCCCCCCCCCCACACACACACACACACCCACTCTTAGAGGTAAAATAAGGTAGAAAGCTAATGTTGACAAAACATTGATAAAGCAAAGAAAATTCTTCTACTTAAGCCAGCACTGTAGCTAATAGTGCATAAATGTTCATTATCTCCATAACAGTCCATCTATCAGATCTTTTGAAAACAGTCAAAGGAGAATCTCTAGGTATACTTCTGTGTAATCTAGAACTACCAGGCTCTATTTGAGAGACCAGTCGCATTTCTGACCTTGCTCTGACTTTCCAATCTAACTGGTTGCATTGTTTTAAAAAACTTGACAGGTTGTTCTTGATGCTATCACATAATATATTTATAATATTCTAATTTTGCTTTGGTTGGGACAATATTTGAACTAATAGGGGATGCTCCTAAAAACCTACGATTTTTTCCCCCACTTGGTTAGGTGTGCAGTTAGTTGTGGGTTTGTATACTTCACCTATTTAGAAATACATGGTACGTATTTAACATTAACCCACCCACCCACCCACCCACCCACTGTTATGTAGTAAGAATGATGAGTGCAGGTCTAAGTGTGAGTGTTGATGCTCCCCAGATGCTGCATTTTGAATTACGAACCAACACACAAGCCGACAGCCGTGAACTAGTAGAAAAGGGCGTTTAACAGCGTGTTCATGTTAACAAATGTGCTGTCAAACATGAATGAGCCAAAACTGTAGTAATACTCGTTACATCTAAGGATTGTACTTTGCGTCTGTAAGTCTGATTTGCGCTTTTCAGTAACTCTTGGTTATTGAAAGGTCTTTTCGAATGAAAATGCAGAGCAGGATTCTACTGAAAAAAACCTTCAACGAATTAGCCTGTTTACCTTTCGCTGAACTTATTTTATGTACTGTGTTTGCACAACTTTATCTATTATATACCTCATAGGTTCTTAGTTGCTTAAGTGCTGTTTTTTTTTTTTGTTTTTTTTTTTGACAAGTTTTGTGTTTTATAACTGTGGAGATAGGACAGTAGTCTGAATTATGCAAGCATGTGTAAGTCCTTAAGAGTAGACAGCGTCAGTTGCTGAATGGGATCTGCAAGGGAATATATGAACTGTTATGATGGCTCATTTGGTATGCTGAATGCCATGAGGGTGGTAATACTTCTCTCTGTCTTTGTGTGAATGTGCCACAGATTTACTCTTTCAGGTTTAAGTGAGAGATTGTCTGAGTCACATATGTGTAGTGTAGTGTGATGGTGCTGAAACCAGCAGATGTGAACGACAGGTAGGATGCAGCGTTTGATGAGTACGAGGGGAGATGCATGTTAAAACAGGGCTGTTCTTTTTCTTTTTTTTCTGAAAATGTGATAATTTCATGCAGAAGTGATTGTAAAGTTTTGAAAGTTGCAAGTCTGAGTACAATATGCATAAAATGCCTTCATTTAAAAAAAAAAAAAAGTCAAAAAGTGTAAATGTGAACCTCTTTCATACCTTTTTGTCTGGCCTGAGTCAGGACAGACTTACTTCAATTTCCCAAAGGCCTGGAACATATGTAGCCTTTAAACAAAGAGTTGATAGCAGAAGAAGGGGTGCAGAGGTGGATTTAGTTTTTTTCAAGAGGTGGTAATGTTTTTGAATGGGATGGAAATGCCAGCATTCAGGACTTTAGTTGTATTCAATTATATTAAGTTGCTGTGGACAAAAGTGGTTAAGAATTACACAACACATCTTTACTAAATTATTGGGTGTGGGCTTCACTTCAGGGTTAGGCTAAAAATGTATGCTATGCTTCACTTTGTTACATTTTTTTTCTTAATTTTCCTGTGTGTTTTCTGTTACAGTTTCCAATAATGGGAGAGGATTATACATGTACATAAAATTTATTTTAAGAAATAAACGTGTGGAGGCATATTGGAAACATGGATTTTCATCTTGAAAAATTGGCAAAATCACAAAATGTCATAAGCACCGGCCAGTTTACGTTTTTCAGTTGAAGAGTAATGTTAAATCCAGTATATTCAGTGGATGTTCTTCATAACATCAATTAGAAGAAACCTTCATAAAGGGCTAAAGGGTTCGGCTCGGCCAAGTCAGAAGTTACATTCAGAGTGTACGCACCCTGTCTCCACTGCAGACAGATATATCTGTGTTCACTCCCAGTCTCAGGGGACCAAAACCCTCCACAGTGTACACTTTTCCCAGACTCAGCTGTACAACTGTGCCTGAGAAGGGAAAGCACTAAATCAGGGAACGTCATTACATCCTGCAGGATATTTCACAACGCCGTATTTCTCAGTTAACCAGATCACTTGAAGCGCAAATCTAAGCCTGTCCATTAGGAGGAAGAGAAAAGGGACATTCCTTTTAGACAATCCTAAATTCCTAAAGTGACAGTTTGGCCCAAAATCAAATTTACATCATTTCCCCCTATAAATGTTTGGACAAAAAAATTGACAAACCTTCACCATTATGGCCAGCCATTTCAGACAACACCAGGACTGGGGAGGAAAGATTTATCAGCATTTGTGGTGGTTGTTGCCAGAGAGCAGTAGTCCTGAGGTAGTTTGTGAAAACAGACACTGTTGTCAAATGGAAGCCTGCAGTGGTTGCCTACACAATGTTTAGTTCATTTTACCTATATCTTAAAATGAACAAAACACTGTGTCCTAAGCCTTATTGATGATCTGGATGTAGTTTGGGTGAGCTGAGACAAGTTTTGGGGATGTATTTACACAAGTGGGGTGACGAATGACATCTAGTGTTTGTTAGCAAGCAAAGCCTCACCGCTCTAGGGCTAAACTAAAGCAACAAAACTTGGAGTCCAAACATGCATTGGTTACGTCTGGCACTAGAAGACAATTGTGTAAATTAGATTTTTTTTTTGCCCAGATATTAACTTAAGTAACTTCTGTATGATCAAACCAGTTTTGTTTTGTTTTTTGGTGATGGATGACATTTGGATTAAAGGAAAAAAACTAAAAGCACAGCTTCTGTGTCTATTAAATACACTCTGACGTACTTCTCAGATGGTATAAGCCAGACGTCTCCCAGCAGACGACTGAACATTTCCCAAAAGTTCCCAAAGTCGACCCCATGCTCCGCACATTTTTGTTTTCGCTGTATTTAACACACCTGACTCGGAACATGAGAAAACCAGTTTTGTGAAATTGCCCACTGGAGAGCAGTGTTCAGCTCACCAACCGTTACTGGGCTACTGGGATCTTCAAGGTTGTGACTAGAGATGAACAACCCTGGACGTTATTGTCCTTCAGTGAGTCACTGGTTGTTGAAGTGGCGGCGTAAGAGCTCTAAGGCTGCAAGAGTCCGTCCGTGGTTCTCTTTCTCTGCTTTCAATTCAGCACGAGCCTTCTCTACCTCCCTCTGCAGCCTCATTGTAGCTGCCTGGTACTCCAGCCTGTCCTCTTCCACTTGTCTCACTACCTCCAACTTCCGCTCCTCCTTTACTTTCTCCAGCTGCCAGGCCAAGTCTGAGCGTTCTTGTTTAATCTGCCGATATCCGTCTCTGATTCGCCTCAGCTCAAGCCTTAATCCGTCCACCTCATCTGCCTTTTCCTGGCTCTCCTTGGCAAGGTTTTTTAACTGAGTGTCCTTTAGGTAGACCTCCATCTTTAGAGCTTTGACCAGCAAAGCATGACGTGCTGCCTCTTTTCTAGAGCAGTCCAGCTGCTTCTGACATTCTGTTAGAAATTCCTCCTGCTTCCTCCTCTCCTTTTTTTCGGTCTTTTGTTGCTCCTCTAAACTTCTGAGCTGCTCCTTCAGCCTCCATCTGTCCCTCTGTAGCTCACTGAGAGCCTCCCGTAATTTGGAGATGTCCTTCTCATTCCAAATGCATCCTTCTCCCCCATTTACCTTTCTACTGTAGTGTTGATTTGACATTTTACAAGAACCTTTATTCTCCACATCACCTCTGGACTCCGCATCTCTGCTGATTCTCCTGGCCAGGTTGCTCCTTATCTTCTCCTCTTTTTCTTGTACTTCTCTTAAGACCTTAACGTAGATCTGCCTCTTTGCCTCAGTACTGTCTGAGGGCACATTTGAAGCCGTCAGCTTCATTGAACTGATCTCTTGTTCTTCAGGTCTGCTGGAATTGCCTTCAAGCAGGTCTTGAAAAGTGAAGTGAGGAGGAAACAACTTCTCCACCCAGTGGTGATCCTCTTCTTTAGACTGTTTAACATTCCTGTTTTTGACCTCCATGCTCCTGGACTTGCAAAACTAAAGTACAAAAAACAAATACACAAAAACAGGAGAACTGTAAAAAACGGAATCTGTTTTCCCAAAAAGAAAGTCTGTCTGTTTTCGTTTCCATTGGCAACAACAGGAGGCTTAAAAACAAGCTAGATGGAAGACACTGGCATGGTATTTTGAAATAGGATTATTAAGCAACTATATAAAGTTGTCAGACTGCAGACACTGTTTAAAAGGGAATAATAGTGAAGCTTTTTACCTCGATCACTTCATTCGTATGGAAAATGAAACCGGCAGAGACCCCTACTAGCGTTGAAGAGGACACATCCACACCAACACACGACCACCCTTCTGCCACCCAAAAGTTCTGATGCAGTTATGTCGCACTCTGGACTTCTATGTGTCAAGTCTTATAATAATAAAAAGCACATTTGTTAATTTTATCCCGTCAAATTTGCAAACCCACACAATGGCGCTTGTGCAGGGTACCGTTTCCTTCCACTGGTGTACAGAGACAGAAGCGCCCTCTCTCGGTTATTTATGGAGATCACACTTTTTATACTTTTTCCTTTTTTTTTTTCCTGTTTATTGAACGTAGGAAAGCATACAAAGCTCCATGGAGGAAACAACATTAATACAAATGTACAGTTTTCATTTACAACAAAGGCTTAGAGACTCAACAAAAATCACGTCTTCTCTAGTCTTTCTTGCAATTCAGTTTGGCTATTTTTTGAGTGATGAGAAAAATAAGTTAATGATACTTAAATTATTGAAACACACAAAGAAGGCCTTTCTATTTCTTTTTGCTACAGTGGATATGATACACTATAATGCATATGATATAACTTTAAAGACATTGCAATCAAATACACAGTCTTTACTATGGAGTTGGTACCCCCTTTGCAGCTACAACAGTTTCTTGAAAGGCTTCCCACAAGATTTTGGAGTGTCCAAAAACAGGTGTGTCCAAATACTTTTGTCCACATGGTGTATTGACCCATAACAATGACTATATTAATCATGTCCACAACAGACAGATTTAAATTATCCATATATAGAAAAATGGCAGAATTGTGGAAAATTATCTATCATTAATGATAACCTGTCCACAAACGTTTAGACACGGCAAGAGAAAACCGTATGTTCCAGTGTTTCTTCTGACAAACTACAAACAGTACAAGGTTCAACCGCAAAATTTTTCTTAAGAAATTTTTCAACCGGATAAAACTTATGAATTGTTTTAAAGTGGAGTTCTTTAACCTTTGGTGGAACAGGCAACTAAATAAACTTATAATGAGCTTTATCCATCTATGGCATGGTGTTTGAATCAAACTGTTGTACATACAGTGCTGTTACAAAGTATTTGTCCCTTCCTGATTTCTTTTTTTTTTTTTTGCATATTTGCCTCACTTACATGATCATCAAACACACTGTTATATGTGACGATAACCGGAGTAAATACAAAATGAAGTTTTTAAATAATGATTTCATTTATCAAGGGACAAAATTGGGAAATCATCAACCACATTTGATCACATGAGTTCAATTTAACTAGCCACACCCCGGGCTGATTACGGCCAGACCTGTTCAATCAAGAAATCACTGAAATTGAACCTGACAAAAGGAAGTAGGCTAAAAGATTGCGAGAAGCAACACATCATGCCACAATCTAAAGAGACGCAAGAACAGATGGGAGACAAAGTCCTCTATCTGTCTGGAAAGGGTTACAAAAGCCATTTCTGAGGCTTTGGGGCTCCAGCAAACCACAGTGAGAGCCATTATCCACAAATGGAGAAAACTTGGAACAGCAGTGAACCTTTCCCAGAGTGGCCGGCCTATGGAAATTACTCCAAGAGCGCATCCACAACTCAACCAGGAGGTCACAGAAGAACCCAGGAAACCATCTAAAGAACTGCAGGCCTCATTTACCTCAGTTAAAGTCATTGTTCATAATACAACAATAAAAAAAAGAGACTGGGCGAAAATGACATCCATAGGAGAGTTTCAAGGCGAAAACCACTGCAGATGAAAAAGGACATGAAGGCCCGTCTCACATTTGCCAAAACAACATCTTGATCCCCAAGACTTTTGGGAAAATATTCTGTGTGCTGACCACAGAAAGGTTCAACTTTTTGGAAGGTTTGTGTTCCGTTACATCTGGTGTAAAACTAACACAGCGTTTCATAAAAATAACATCATACCAACAGTCAAGCAGGGTGGTAGTATGATCCAAAACACACCAGCAAGTCCACCTCTGAATGGCTCAAAGAAAAACTAAATCAAGGTTTTGGAGTGGCCCAGTCAAAATTCGGACTTAAATCCAACGGAGATGCTTCGGCATGACCTTAAACAGGCCATTCATGCTCGAAAACCCTCCAGTGTGGCTGAATTAAAACCGTTCTGCGAAAAAGAGTAGGCCGAAATTCCGAAGTACAAGACGTATTGCCCATTATCACAAATGCTTGATTGCAGTTCTTACTGCCGAAGATGGCACAACTAGGTATTAGATTTTGCGGGCTATTACTTTATCACAAGTAGGTTTGGATGGCTTTTTTCCTTTAATAAATGAAATCATTTAAAATGTATTTACTTGGGTTAAATTTGTTTGATGATCTGATACGTGTAAGAGTGACAATACTGTACACTTCTTTAAACGGATGATACTCATGACCAGTCACCAAACACTGCATGTTGAGATCTGGAGAGGCGTAGTTCTAACCGCAGCCTGCCCTTGATTGGTTTGATCATATGTGTCAGTGTTTCATAAGGGGAGGGCCACATATTAACGGATTTGAAAGTTAACATAATCAAACCTTTTTTTAGGCTTTTAATTTTTCGTTTTGGCGCTTTTAAGGCAGACCTGTAAATGACCTAGGTAAATTTAAATAGCAACCTTGGCCACACCAGTCCTTATAACATCAGTGTGTTCACTTTTGTAACAACACAAAATGCAAATTCAATTCACAATGTGCTTTTGCAGCTTAGTTTCCATATAGAGAGAGTCTGGACTGTGTCATGAATAGTATATTTAGAAAATTCAAAATCATTTCCATGCTACATATTAAAAAAAAAAAAAAGGTTTTCCATTGGATAATCTGAATAATAAAGTGAATCTTGGTCAAAGAATGTAATTTTTGTTGCAGTGCTTACTCAAAAACAAGAACTGAGCCTAACATGAACCAATGGAATGTAAGGTTTCCAGTTCAGTTTTCCACCTGCCTGAGAGACAGCTGGAGCTGCCATGGCTGATTACCTGTCTTACTAGTTAGCTTAACATTTTGGCTTATGTGAAATGATACTGCACCGTTCAGCGCAAAATCGTTTGCATGTGCAACGATGTGCAGCGTCAAAGAAAGCTTTTTTCTTCGTCAAGGGTGAAAATGTGATGAATTAATCACTTCTAGGATAACTTGCATAAATAATAATTGCCTCAGCTTCCTGTTTGGTTACCTCGGGGAATTTAAAAAGCAGTCATTCATACGCAGCTCACTTTCTGATGCAATTACGGGTCATGAAGCAATGGTGACTTAATCTTCATTTGGAAGAGTAAAGAATTCATTAAATAGTTCTTGACTTTAGCGCACCCTCAAAGTGCAATTTGGTCCTGTTGTTACCAGTGTTGAGCAAGTACCAAACAACAAACCTGGACTCTTTGCAACAGAACTGATGGCAGTGGACTAGGATTTAAAGGCAGTGATCTGACACTTTTGTGCTCGCAAAATTATTCATTTAGTGAAAGGAGCAAAAAAAAAAAAAAAGTACTTCTTCTAAACAGTCATGGATGTACTGTACTCAGTCCTGGCTCTCACAGATCAGTGACTTTTTTTTAACCTAACAGAAACATGCACTCTCGCTCTTGTCTCTTAAAAAAGACCACTTTAAGAAATTTGCTTTAAGAAGAACTATATTGACCTGACACATTTATCTCTTTAAATGACAAAAATGAGATGATCCTGATGCTTTCTGCCAGGAGAAATCTTAACAGACGAGGGTAGAATAGTTTATTTGTGAGAAAAGGACTTTTTACTTGATTCCTATTCAGACCATCACATTTAGTTCCTAATGTTCTTTTGAGGTTTTATGATGTTTTCTTTGGTGACTGTATTTATACTGCTTTGCTCACACCTCTCTCCACACATTTTCAAGTTTTAACAGTGTATTGTGTTTAAACCGAAAGGAGAAGACTAGAGCTTCAGTTTTTCAGTTTTTCCATGCAATTCCTTAGGAAACTCAGTACTTTGAACGGGTATTTTTTTTCCCTTCTTTCTCGTGTTATATTTGGTAGCTACATATACTTTTAATTCACTGGAAAAAGGTCTTTACTCATCTGTGTGTGATGGCTTCTATACCATCCTCTGAGTCTCAGGCAAAAACTGAATTTTGCTCGATCGGGTATTTCTTGATCATTTCAGAAGTAAAGATATTTTAAAGCCACAACATAGTCAATACTATAAAGCTATTATTTTGATCATCGTTCATTGTTTTCAGTTGCAGAGATACTATTGTATTATATAAGGAACACATTTTATCTGATGAAAACAACAAAATATAAAAGGACATGGGAACAAGATTCTTTTCACACTTTGAGGAAAAAACATCATGTTTGGTTCTTCATCTCCAACAAGCATATACACGAATCAGAAAATGAGACTATTCACTTCCAAAATGCACTCATTGAAAGGGAGGTTTGGGCAGAAGACTTGCTGTAGACTGCTTTTGAAAAATAGGTTCAACAGACCTACATGCAGATAAACGTCTATGGGTTAAAAGCGGCTTTACTGGGGAATGCTGAGGGAAACTCTTGTCTTTGATGCATGGCACAATGGTGCTATAGAGTTGTGGGGGTAGGGTTTACAGGGGTTAGGGGTCATTTCAGCCTTTCTCGCTCTTTCTGACCACAGGAGAAGACAGCTACACCGAACTGAGAGAGCACTTGCCCAGTAAATGTGCTTGGCTAACTTTACAACACCACATGTTGTTTCATGTCTCTGTGCTTGGAGTTAAAGCTGAGAGAGCTTTTCCCACCTAGGATGGGTGAGAATTAAACATTAAGGGCTCAAATCTGCAGAACAATTGTTGCGGTCCGTGAGTCTCCTCTCCCTCTCCACCCCACCCCCAGCAAGAAAAATAACAAAAGGATGCTCTTCAATTACATGCATGACATAACTTTTTGTTGGCTCTTCTAGACTGGCGACATGGCTCGAACATGAAACATCTGCTCAGTAGCCTAAGGTAGGCTAAGACCAAGACCTGCTTCAGAGGGACTCTTCCAGAACTCAGGCTCTTCAGGACTTCTCACTTTCGTTAACCATGTTTTTTTTTCCTTTCTTCCTGAGGCTCAAGAGAAGGTAGAGTGTTTTGGGGTTATATTTATTTCGTAGGCCACCAAAACTTATAGGAGAAGCATTTTTTCCTCACTAATTTAAGATGCTTTCTTTAAATAGTAATTTTGTAGCAATTGTGTAGGTCAGTTTCGGCTAAAAATCATTATTTTTTTTTCCTCTCTCCTTTTTCTTTTTTGCCTTCTGTTTCAAAACAAAACAACAAGCTTACTAACATGAAAGACTATTTTTTTTATTTTCTTTTGTTTCATACAACGCTTTTTATGACTAAAAATGTCTTGAGCTTCCTAACCTAGGATAAGGGCTGCAGGGTATCGGCTATTATAATACAAATGCACACATGCATGTATCGTTTGTAAAGATCTGTGGACGTGTGGAAGAGGGTCTGAAGAGCTTTAGTGGGAGTGAATGGGAGAAGAGAGGAGTCCAGTTTGATTATGCTAATGGGAGAGGAGCGGATGTTGTTCTGAGCTGAGGGGGGTTGGTGGTGGACACACACACACACACACACACACAATCACATGACCCACACGTTCGCGCCTCTTTCGGAAACCTCCTGCAGCCCTCCACTCTCTCACAACACGCTCAAGGTAAAGCTCCACGATAAACTTCCAGAAATAAATACAGGTATGCTCTCCAACTAACCCGTAAAACAAAATATGCTTCTCTTAGTGTCCCAGGCGCCTATTTTGGTGGTCTGAGAGTCGTTTTGAAGGTCTCTGAGATAAAGTTTTAGTGTGTGCTCCTGTGTTTTCGTTGGAAAGGCTTTTGTGTGATAGAGCAGGGAGGCTACACGGTGTGCTGTAACGTTACTTAACCTAAATTCGCCCTTTTTTCTTCTCCTTCTTTCTCTTCTTTCAAACTTCCAGGGCTTTCTACTAATATTCACACGTACAGTACGTTTTCTTAATTTAGATACAATGCTCCGAATCCATTTTTGAACACATGATCGCTAGCAATTTGTGCTAACTAACGTTACTACCAGACTAATGAGTGCTCAAGAGGCGGCTAACCACCACCTGTTTGAGTGAATCTAACTACTTGTTTTAAGTTAGCTGCTGTTTACTAAGGTGGAAATCCAATTGGGGACGATTAACTTTTGTTTTTAACCGTATGTGGTCACTTTCTAACGTACGACAAAAACATGTTTGTACTAACACGCTATATTCTCTCATTTTGTAAGTTGTTAAATAATTCTCATGGCTGTTTTCTTTTCCTCAAGCTCTTTTAGCTTTAGTTTTCTCCCAGCACAAACTGGGGCCCCCAAAATCGCTGAGGTCCAAAACTTGGGAGGTTTAAATAATCAAGAAGTGTCCTCAGACTCGTTGTCAGGGTTTCACATGGCGCCCACACCGAGGCCAGGTATATGGAACCCAGAGTGGGTTAATCCAAACAAAAAAACTACAGGCATTAGAAGCAAACTTGGTTCTATTGTTAAAAACAGTTGACGAGGTGTGTTCCGACCACTTGGCTTTTGGACCTGGAGAACTGGGAGTGGGCTGTAGATCCAGGCCGTGACACACGGAGAGTGGAGATATAGACTCTACGGGATCTCACTTTTTCCACTACAAGTTCAGTCTGCTTCGTAATTTAGCTCTTAATAGTTTTCCCTCTGCTCAGGTTTAAAACGCACACTTTTTCTTTCATTGTCCATATTGAGGAGCCCTCTCTCTGGTTCGCCACCATCTCCTCCTCTTTCTCTTAATTTGAAGGCCTACTGCCTTGCTACTAAATGGCGCTGCTGGTTTATCCGGCTTCATGATTCTAGTTTTTGAAGTGTGTGCTCCCACCACACTGATCACCACTAACGCTGCTCCTGATGGTTCCTGCAACTCCTTACAGGGCGCCCTTTTCTCCCCTGGGTTTATTGTTCCTCCATGATGGTCCAGCCTCGAAGGAGAAAGACCTTCTGCTCTGCTCGTCCGAGGTCACGGCGAAAACCACGGGACCCCAGTCTGAGAGAGTTTTGTTTAATCCCGTTTTTTAAGTTTCCGTAAAGATCTTGGGCCATGCACAGAGCAGGAGACCCTGGTAGTGGATTGGTCCCACCCATTGCTCGCTGGAGATCCTCCATTTTGAGCGCCAAAGGAACGGGACGAGGCCCCCAGTGACCCGGACACATCAACCTGGATTTAGCTTCATAATTAGGGGGAAATCTTTTGTTTGACCCATTTTTCAAGCACACCGTAAACTTAAAAGTTGTAGTTTCATTTGATCAAAAATTCGATCGTAGATAATTCACCGTTTTGCTCGTTTTTAGAAATAGTTAAGGACGCGCCAAAAAAAACGTGCTTCAATTGTGTTCAGTGTAAGAGATCAAAATCTCTTATTTATTGCTTTTACGTTCATTTTCCAGCACCACGAAGAAAACATCTTTAAACGATCTACAATGCTATAAGAAACTTTTTTACACTTCAATCTTTAATACACCGTCGTGTGCAAAAGTTTATGCACCCCGATCAAATTACATTTGTGTTTTGTTTGCTTTTATTTTTTCAACTTCTAAGTTAAAATAAGTTCACATTCTCTACAAAGAAAACACTTATGCACATTTTAATGCACAGTTACTCTATTTTGTCATTGCACATATTTGGGAGGGAAAAAACACATGGCCTGTGTAATTGTTTTCTAATGGTTTTCAAATGAACAATGTGTACTTAATAGCATTAAACATTATTAATAATGCTGTGTTGTCCTGTAGTAAACTACTCATTTCCAACTAGGTTTTTGTATGCGTTTTGTATTTTTGTTGTTTCAAGGTTATTTTAAGCCTCAATCTATAGGTAGACCTTCTTGAATGTTTTTAAAGGTATTTAGGACCTTTCTGATTGATTTGTTTCCTTTTTTCTGTAGGTTGTACTGTGGATTCTTCTTTGTGAAGACTCAATACCTGTGAGTAACATTGGCTCGTTTACCGGCTTTTCCTGCTAAGGTGCATCTTGTGTAGTCAGTGAAGTAGTCTAGTATCTACTGCGCTAGGTGCTCCTTTTGGCAGGAGAAACTGTCTATTCAACAGTATCAATGTTTTGCTCTGCCATGTAGGGTATAATCATCCTACACCATTTCCCCAAAAGTCCCTAATTTTCTTTGCACGCTCTTCACCAATAAGCATGTGGTGTGTAGTCTTGGCAGTTCCAAAGTGCTCACAGTGCAGGTAGTGCCTGTAGATCTACTGCAGTGTGTGCACTTCAAGTACTGCCGGTCATCTGCTTCAGGACAGTTGGATCCAATGCTGTTAGACGACTTGGTTACATGAAGTGACGGCAAGTTTTGCAGGTTTGCATCCAGCTTTAATATATTATGCTGTGCAAATCCATGCAAAACTGGCTGTTACAGGCTCTAGACTCCAAGAATGAACCCTAACCTGTTCACTGGTCTTAAACCTTTTAATCTTCTCTTTACCTTTAAAATAAGTGGGTCCCATAGAGTACAGGGGTGCACATCTACTTTTAAGAGCTGATGAGATCATGCAGCCATAGCCTGTTGCTTGCATTTTATTTTGCAATCTTGTTCTAGTGGTAGTTAGCCACAAATATTTGTCTTGCTGTTTTCGGGTGGATGACTTTGCAATTTTAACGGTACCCTAAATTTAAAATGAAAAATTGCACGGTATCCATCTGTAATCCGCCAGATAATGTGAACTCCAGAGTGACAAGGTTTGTTTTGAAAATAAAAAGGCATTATAAGCTTGAATTGAATTAGGTTCTATGTTACCTAGTGACCTAAATTTTATCTCTGTATTGATCCCTAAAATGCCCTTGAGTCTGAAGGTAAAAACCCTTTAGAATACTGGTGTATGGCAGTAAGGGCACCAGATGGCAGTATAGATTCATAAAAACAAACATTAGTTTCCCAAAATAGTTTTTATACCTGTGAAATGTCAGGTTTATTTGAGTGTTTCAGTTCACTGGGTTGCTAATAAGTGTATGTTTATAAGAATAAAATGTACATTTTTGTTGATGTTTGATGCCCAACTAAGATGAACACTACTGTCTGGTGAAAAAGAACTGTCTGGTGTAAGAAATTGAATAAAGCTTTTCTTTGAATCTCTAAGGCTCTATGGCTCTGTGTCTGTTTTGAGAAGTTAATTGCTCTTCAGAAGATTACAGGACTCTTGGACTGTCTAAAATTATCAAGTAGTCAGATAGCCTCTTGGTGTATAAGATGTTATACAAAACTTGTTAAAACTGAGAACTGATTTTAGTATGAAATCAGATTAATGTACTGCAATATAATCAGAAGTATGAAGAGTAACCTAAACCCTAGGATCTCAGTGTTTTCTTTGTTAGAGTTGATTCAGGTGTAGAAAAGGTACATTTAAAGGAAAAAGCTCCAAAGGAACTTTGGACAAGTTGTAACCTCCAGAACTGGAATGAAACTGTACACCAAGCATCAGCATATAATGCAGAAGTCTCCAGTTTTCCCTCTTTTGGTAAACTTCGTAAATTGAGAGATGTGACCGTTCACAAAACATGTTAAGGCCTACAGTGTAGTCAGAACACATTAAAGTTACTGTTTATGTTAATGTCTCCTGCTACCAAGCAACTGAGGACACTGGAATGTGTACCTGTGTATGTTCATGGTGTTCATGCATGGATATAGTCAGCATGTTCATAAATAATTGATGTGTATTTAAATATGTTTATATACAAACCTTTATATTTTTGTATTTGTATAGTGTATTTTATCTTATACTGTTGTATAGATTTTAATTTTTTCTCTGGCTCTGTCCACTTGCTGCCCTAGCAATGCAAATTTTACTACTTGTGAGACTAATAAAGGGTTTTCTTAAAAAGTAGGTTCGTTTCACAAATGAATAGTAAAACTGTTATAATTTAATCTAAGATAGAGGCCTATGCTGTATGACAATCAAAATCTTAAAAAGCAAGAACAGCTCCGGCCTCGTGGAGATTACTTGGCCAGGCAGTCGTTCTTATGTCCAGCTTCCACACGTAAAAGCAGAAAAGAGCTAATGTTTAAAGTGGTTTCGGCTGTACACGAGGGGGCGCCAGCAGTAGGCGGTTTTCGCGCGTCTCCTAAAATATCTGGCAACCCGTCAGCAGCGCCTTATGTGAATGAGAAGAGTTTTAAAAGGAGCGAAGCGGGCGCACGGAGACAGCTTCTTTACGCGGAGCAGTTGTTTTCAGTCTGCTGTTGGAGTAGTTCCAGAGCAGCACAGGGCCCGGGGGAGGGTCATGCAGCTCCAGGGCTGCTGCGTCCGAGCAGAGGAGGAGAAGAGAAGGTGTTCCAGCACCAGAGTGGACCTGGAGGCGCGATCAGGGCGAAGCTCCTGCTGAGTGACTGAAACATCCACTTTTTTTTTTTCCCTCCCTCAAGTGTCTTCGTTTGTGTGCGCTACATCTCCAGGTCGGTGACGATGGCGACGAGATGCGCAAACTTGGCGCTCGGTTTGGTTTTGTGCACTCTGCTCGCGCCCTCTCAGCCCGGCGCTCCCGCACTGCACTGCCACGAAGTGCGCTCATCCTTCCAGTTTCTCTACCCCGGGATGAAGTGGGCTCCAGAAACCCCGATCTCAGGTAAACGGAGCTCCACGTGTCCATCATTCTCTCCAGACCCCCTTCGCCCGTGCGCGCACATGGACGTGACTGTTAGTCCACGCGACCTGGGTTTTGTTTAAAGGGGGGGTGAGATAGTCTACAGCCTACTCTCAGGTGTGGCAATTTTATTCAGTCAAGTAAAGCCTTCCTTGATACTGATGGCCATCCATGTTAGAGCATGTCTTATTTATTCCTTAATACTTGTTAGTTTTTGTTGTTTAAAATTTGTAAATTAGTAGCTTACAACTTCCCATACACGTATGATCTATATTTCTATGTGAAACTATGAGCTGTGAAGTACTGTACAATTCCTTCACTACCACAGTGATGTATGCTGCTCATCTAGGGTCCAGCAGACTTTGGTGATTTTATATATACATATAGGGAAAGTGCCATGTGAAAGAGCTAGCTTTGTGTAAATTACATATTCATACAATTTAATGTGGTGTCAAAAGCTTTGGGAGTTGTACTAAGTCTTGTTTATTATGCCCCCCCCATACACACACACACACACACACCAAGTTATACACTTGTCTTTGGGGTACAGAGACTGGCAGAGTCACCAGGGGAAAAGGCAGCGCATTTCTCATCTTGTAAGCAGTGTGAATTACCTATCATGCTGGGGGGAAGCACTGTGCTAGTGGAAATTGTGTTAGTGAATTTACTGGAGCAGCCACATTTCCCAATAGAGAAAGCTGAGAAGGTGGTTTAGATGAATTGATGGACAGGGCGCTTTACTGACACTCTGTTTGACGTCTCCCTTCTCACACCAAATACTGTTAATCCTGCCGCCTCAGCTGTGCATGGGAAAAACGGAAGATTTTGGCTCATTAACCTAATGCTGTAGCCTTGACGTGCGTGGTACTTCACTTAAACCTAATAGTGCAACTGTTTCAGTATATAGAAAAGAGCATTCATTCAAGGCACTGAAATTTAAACCTCTATCGATGATATGCCCTACAGAGTCTTCTTTGTGTCTCTCATTTGGAGTCTTGTGGAAACCACTCTCAGTGATCAATTTAGGCTTAAAAAAAGAGAAAGTGTCATTGTTATAGTGATTAGTGTGGTTTACAGTTAATGCATGGTATTTTTGCGCACATTGTGCCTTTATGACATGTTGATATTTCAGTTCTTGGAGGGATGAAAATGGAGACATGCTACAGTGGTTGAATTTTTTTTATTTTTTATTTTTTATTGCTAGTGGCTCAATTTAATTATATAAGATCACAGTGTCACACAAGGAAGTGCTACTTTGCAAACTTTGGTTTATAAATAAAATCTGAACTAATCTGAATAGTTTTACATATTGCTCTTCCTCCGTCCTTTATTGTTTCCTGACAATTTTATTAACTGAGCCAACCCGAGAAATCCTGCTTTGTGTGGTTCCTGGTTTGATTTCAGTTCAAAAGGAGGTCCTGAACAGACACTTCAGTCTTTAATCCACCTGGGATGGAACAGACACCATAAGGAAACTCTGCAAGCGCGTTTGAATTTGTTGATCAGGTCTTGAACTGTCATCAGGCACTTGTTTCCTAGAACGCATTTAGGCTCCAGTGTACCGTATTACCGCGTCTGCAGCAAGATGTAATATTCTTGTGCTGAGTTCAGTGAAAAACACAAATGCAATTTTGCTTGCTAGTAAACCACTTGAGGAACTCCTCTCCGACTCACCTAACAGAATCTGAGTGGACTTCCCAGTGTGGCATTTAATCAGAGGTAATGTTCCTCCTTTGAATCCTTTAGATTTGCAATTTAAATCAGTGCAAAAAAAAGATGTCGCATAGCCCTGCATACTTCATTGCGTGTCCTGAGAGGGAGGAATATTAACATGTAACCCTCGCTGGGGTTAGAGTGGAATGAAATGGGATAACTTACAGGAACAGGAAACGAGTATCAAAGTAGTCCTACATGCTCATCTTAAAAGGCTTGGCATGTATTATGCATCAACTTGTTGGACCGAATCCATCAAATATAAAACCACATGTCCCTGTGCACCTGCAGTGTAGACTAATGTGCGGCAGCCTTCCACAGTTAGTGGTTCAAGTAATAGGGCTTATGACACAATTATGATAAATGTAACTTATATGGCTTGATGGTTATCATTTCTTTCTGTTTGTCATTTTCAGCATGTCAGATTTGCCTATGTGCCAGTTCATTTATTCTCAGCGGTGACTTTAATGTCCTTTTAGCGCTTTATCCATCAGTGTTCGTCCTGGTGAAGTGTTTTAAGAGCATTGTCATATGAACACTCCTCAATTATGCCGTTAAAGCGAAATGTCCTTCTGGGTGCAGCGTTGTAAGTGACAAATTGTTGGAGCTTCTGGCGTAAGCCACACAAGTCCTTATTGTTCTTTAGAGAGAGAGAGCGCTAACCAAGTGAACGCTTTGTAGAGTAGCACGCCACAGGCAGAATAAAGTCAAGGTAATCCCTTATGCAGCCACGGATTTTATGCACAGAGCTGTAATTACCGCTGAGCTGTTACCTGCATTTTGATTAATTATGCAAACTGATACACGGTCCATGTGTTGCATGAAATGTTAAAGGGCTCATACCCTCATATTTATCTTGCAATTTCTTTTTATCCCTGAGGTCAACCGATGATATGACATTTGTGTGGTTTGATGTACCACGGATAGCCACAGTTCATTTTTACTTGAGATTTTCCCTTGGAATTATCATCCCATAGACATACAATGGTTGGTTTTGTTACTATGCCTCTAAGATTGATAAGTAGTTCTGATGGCCTGCCTTGTATTGTACTTCATTCAAAATGCGGTCCAGACTAATACACTGATGAAAAGATCAGTACATGTAACTGGAGGAGTGAGGCTGCTGCTAAAAAAAAAAGAAAAATCCACAAAATGTGAACGCTACATGCAAAGAAATTGAAGAAACAAGGTTTTTGCTGAGTCTGATGTATTGGTGTGTTACGGTGCGGCCAATTCTCACCTGTGCTAACAGGTCTGTAAATCAATAGTGGCAGTGTAGTCTCAGGTGAGTTTGTGAAACATGCACTGCCTCCCACACACACGGCTTAGAATCACGGGTCAGGAAGAGCTGGCCAGTTTAACCCACCAGCCCGATTTGAACTCTGAACACGTATCTGGCCTTGGGAGTGGTAAATGAATGCAGACAACCTTAATGCTAATTGGAAATGGGAGCGATTGCAGGCCCTGTAGTGCAGCTGTCACCTTCTTGTGATTGCACTCATTCGTCTGAGAGTTGAACACATACTCGGGCGCTTGCAAGGATTTAATGCGCCGGTACGTTTTCTGTTCTACAATTTCTCGCTTGTGCGCCTGTTTTAACACGTACAGATTCCCTGTAGCCATCTTCTGACTTGTGTTTTCACAAGTACAAGGTCTGACTTCAACTTTGTTGCGTTCTTTGGTTCTGTGTTTCAAACGCTGGGTGAGAGCTGTGTAATCCTGCTTGTTTGCAACAGCGCATCCCTCTGAAGTGTGGTCCAACAAGCTGCATTGATAACTTGCGCTGTAACTTCAGTAATCTCACACAGCTTTCCATGTAGTGCCAATGGTGGTTATGTGGGATGGTTAGTCATGGATATTGAGTCATTACTTTATCAGTTCTCTTGCCAGCTGCTACTTCCAGTGGTGTTTATGAGTGGGATGGAAAGAAGTGGTTCGCTGGTATGGGCATAAGAAGTTTTTTTTTTTTTTTTTTTCCTTTTTTTTTTCCACTATATTATTCCACTAGATAGATAGGACATGGTACTTAATGCTCACTCTGCAATGGATGAGAGGAGTGAGCTGTAGTAGATACACCGACCCGGCAACATTGAGCTGAATTCTAATCATACTGCATGTGGTGCCAAGGGGCACGAAACCAAAAAGCCAGTGTGGTTCCCCCCCCCCCCTCTCTTCTCCACTGCAGAAACCTCACTCGTCCCAGTCTCCCTGCCCGTGAGTAAGAGGTTGAATGCATTAATGGGAACTGGATGTCAGAGAATAAAGGACAGCTTGCCGTCCTCTAAGGCTTCAAACCTTGGTCTGGCACTCAGAAAACTTGGACAATAGCTAACTTTTTTGCCTGCTGCACGCTGTCTGTCCTTGATGGGCTGTCCTCTCTCAGAGTCAGACGTTTGAATGAAATAATCGAGGCTGTGGCTGGAAACACTGTAGATCATCACATCAGGGTGAGCATTTTTCATAGCAGGATGTGGCAATTGCCGTACCGTAGCACTTAGTAGAAAAAATATGAACCAGATGCTCATTAAAATTGACTGAGTTTACACATTCAATCAATTAGACTCGTTCTAAATTCTAAAAGAACTGTTTGTTCTGTTTGAACTTGTTTACATTTTTTAAACTGAGCTTTAAAACAAAAGAGCAAACTGTTACAGCAGTTGCTGGTCAGAATGTGTGACATACTAGAAGCAAAATATTGTGTGAAAGTCCTCCGGTAGTGTAAAAAAAAAAATCAGCATCACAATTAACAAATGCTGGGCAACGATGAACAATTTTAATTGCGAGTAATCACATGGTTTTCTGCGATTAATCGCGATTTATCTATTATTTTTAAAGTACTGCTATATTAACAAATGTGCAATAACATTTGGTTTGCAAACAATTAAACAACAAATAATTAAACAAATAGGGAGCTTTTTAGCAGCAGTATTTCCTTTAACACAGTTACACAGCTGCCGTTCAAATATTTCTGTAAATCTCAACTTAAACATTACTGTAATCAAATCAAATACAAAACCAAAGCTGTGTGCCACTGCAGAGCGTTCATGTTTTATCTATAGAAAAACAAGTTACCCTCAAAGTCCAGAGTATTATAGCAGCTGCCAAGAAGGACCAACTCCATATTAAAGTCTGTCTCTGAATGCTGTGTTATTAAAGTCCCTGTTGGTGTAATGGTCAGGCGTCCCATTACTTTTGTTCGCATAGTGTATGTTGACTTGTGGGCATTTGTATTGTCCATCATCAGAATTTACAAGTTTTTAGACATGAGTTTCCTCTGAAATCAAGAATATCATGGGGAATCTGTCCTCTCTTGGCTGCTGTTCTCATCTGGGAAAACTTTACACTATGGTCGGTGTTCAGCCACAGCAGTAGGTACTGATGTTGGATGAATAGTTCTGGAACATGGGGGGGGTGGAACCATTATAGCAGCTGCAAAGGGGGACCAACTCCATATGAAAGTCTATGTATCTGAATGCAATGTCATTAAAGTACCTGTTGGTGAAATGCTTATATTATATGGACAAAAGTATTGGGACGAATGGACCCCGCAAAAACTAGCGAGACTTAAAGCTGCGTTCTGCGCGCACACGAGCACAAAAACAAAACAAAAGCAACGAACTTTCAAAATAAAAGGATGTTTTTGAAAAAAATCTGCGTTAACACGCGATAAATTGTCGGTGTTAAGTAGATAATGCGTTAATGCAATAATAGCGTGTTAATGTGCCCAGCCCTACAGTTAACACATCCCACTTTAAACAGAAACGCTCAGTAACCGACTACAACATCAAACAACTAATAACGGGAAAGCGGAAGACTGCTTGAAATCTGCTGATATACACTGTTGGGACTTGTATTTCAGTTTACATTACTTGACTTAGATGTACAGTTCCAGGAAAACTCCTTAGAAGTTTCTTCTCACTCTCATGTCTCATTTATGTGACTGACTGGGTACTTTGTTGTTTGTTTTTATGAAATGCCACCGCTGTGAACTCTAAAAGCAGCCATAGCTCTTTAGATGTAAAAAGTGACCGTAACAAGGCCTCTCCCAGGCCTCTGAATCTGGAGTAATTAGTGGCAGAGGAGAAGAGGTCAGCTCTGGCTGGAGACAGGCTGTCCTGGGATTCATGCAGAGTGGAGCAGAGATGAAGCCGCGTCCCCTCCCAGCAGCCGGTCTCATGTAAATGAGACAGAGAAGAGCTGCGCTATTGTCCATCCGGGCACGCGGATCGTGGAGAACTGATAGAACGAGGCCGACCTCCCTCGGGAGTAGGCTTTATATGCCGTTAAGTGCTCGTGGGCCGCTTGTTTTGTTTTAATGGCTTTAATTGTAGACAGCATTACTAGAGCTCTTGTGGCCCTGGAACAAAGGCGGCATTCACCATGTGCCGAGCTGCGGGGTTGTGTGAAGAACACTGGAGCAGACTTGACGCCTCAGTATATTTCATGTGTGTATTTGGTAATTAATTCCCTGTTGAGTTTGGTATCACAAAAAAGCAGAAATAGAAGCCATGTCTTAGGGAGAAAAAAAAAGAAAAAGAGAGTATGGAGTGTCATTCTCATGTCAGGGAGAGCTAGGCATCCCCTCAGGTAGGCACCCTCGAATCTCGTAAGTGTCCCTGTAGCTTCTGTAATTATGCAGTAATGATTTGGGTCAAGCTCCTGGTGAAGTCATTTTGAAGTCCTTCATGTGAAGGTGATAGATCATGAGCCCCCTCTAGCTATGGAATTTTCTTGCAATGATTGAGGCCAAGCTTTCAATTAAAATATCCCTCGTAGATTTATGGGGCTTAGTGTGAATATTGAGAAGAATGAAACAAGAACGTTCATCCGTTGTTTCACGTCACTGTGGTGGGCTGAATTTCACTCACGGCACATTTGAGTGCCCACAGAGGTGGTTAACCTATGTGAAAGAATCAGAAAAGAGCGAGTGTTCCCTGTAGGGACATGGGAAGACTGAAGAGCAAAGTTTTAAAACATCTATTTTTACTATTCTAGCTCCTGCATGACCCCAGGTCGCAATCACATTGTTCTTCCAGTTGGCCTCTGACATTAATGTGATTTAATCTTGTTCATTTTTCTTTAATGTGTGATCTTGCTTTAGCAATCTGAGATGGTGTGAGACTCTGGAGAAACTGTCAAGAGCTCCCCTGGTTCCTAATGGTGTTAATTTATTATTTATGCCCCTAATGATGTCCTCTTAGCACATTCTATATTTTAACACAGCCTGTTTTTTGCCCTCACAGCTTTAAACTTGCATGCTGATAGCTTTATAATTGGTTCCTAGGAACTTGGTTATGCATGCAATTTGGTTGTGCTCCATGTCTCCAGGCTTGCCGAGGCGGAGTAGGTGGATGTGATATGTACACATCTCTCTCTTTCTCTCTCTCTCTCTCTCTCTCTCTCTCTCTCTCTCTCTCTCTCTCTCTCTCTCTCTCTCTCTCT
>JBBIGA010000032.1:2381012-2393725 GCA_037576975.1 Alestes dentex
TCTCTCTCTCTCTCTCTCTCTCTCTCTCTCTCTCTCTCTCTCTCTCTCTCTCTCTCTCTCTCTCTCTCTCTCGTGTTTTCCGGCCTCAGGCCTCCTGTCATACAGCAGGACAGAGCAGTGAACTCTAGCGAGACTGTGGACACTTTGAGAGATGTTCTAGAGCGAGGAGTGGAGAAAGTTAGAGTGAAAGGGGAGGGTATTGTTTCAGTAGTAAAGTGGAGAATGTCCACAGCGCACACATTGATGTTTTTCCTGCTCTAATGGAAAGTGGGGGCTTTATGGAAGGTATAGATAGTGTCAGAAATGTTGGACCAGATCTCAAAATGTGGCTGTTTGGAATGTTTTGCACTACTTTGCATGTTATAAATTAGGGCCTGACTGATTTTGTTTTTGATATCAGTTTTAATGGGCTAACAGCTGATTCATCGATCTGTAAAAAATGTATATTAATGTTTTGCTTTTATTCTGCAATAATGTCAGTTGTGAATTGTGGAATATGACTGTCTGCTCTCAAAGATGTTTTTTTTTTTTAAACTCGAACAGGAGAAACTCACAGAATCAAACATTGTACACTCCATGTGTTTTAAAATACTCAGCTGTACCCAGACAATGCTTACATCTCACAAACAGCCATTTTGTGTGTTCACAGTTCCCCACTGGATAAACAATGCACTTTTTTATTGCGTACATAGCAAACTATATAGAGGGGAGAAAACTGAAATGCAAATGAAATCTTAAATAATTTAAATACTGGACAGGGCTAATCAGACTTCCTTATAGTTTCTTATAATATACCCTTTAGTATGTGAATGTAACACAAACCACCTTTCCTTACTTCCTTATAATATAACCTTTAGTATGTGAATGTAACACAAACTACTTTTCCTAGAATTAGGAAAAGTAGGGTTTTGGGGGTTTTGTGTTCAGATTTACCAGTTCAGCCCCTATTATTTTATACAGAAAGAGGGGATGCCTCATATCATATATACTTCCTAGTGGGGTAACCCTCTAAGGTTATATTCATGAGCATATAAATACAAATCCCAGCAGTGCTGTGACCTAAAAACCCTAATTATAACCACATTATTTTGCTGCAGGTCACTGACATAATGAACTTCAAAAAAACATCAATAGGAGACAAGCAAGCAAAACGCACAGATGAGTGATGACCAAAGCAGAACATTGTCTTTTTTGTAGTGTATGTCCATGGTTGAAAAATCTTCTTTTATCTGAAGGACACATGTGGACGTCAGTGATATTGTATAGTATGCCACGGTGTTTGGCCTTGATTTTATTGGCGTATCCCATACAGTGTGGCATGCAATAAACTTATATGGCCACTGTTATTGCATAGTTTGTAGCAGGGTTAACACACTTCAGCTCAGGATGGACTTGTCAAATATGGCGATTAGTTGAATCAGGGATAGTTCAGTAATGGTGGTAGTCCGGGAGGCATATAATAGCATTTGAGTTAACTGAGGAATAGACACCCAGGTCTGTTGGAGAAGGGAAAACACCAAAATAGGCAAGATGGAGCTAATCCAAGATTAGGGTTGGGATATGTTAGAGGGAAGTAGAATGGGGGTATGAAACAAACTCTAGAGGGATGTTGCTGCTTCGCCAAGTTGCCTTTCTTTCTCACATTGCATCCAGATGTGCGTCAAGCTGTTTTTATGCAGCAAGGGCTCACGGGGACAGGCCGCTTGCTGTGAGGAGACAGAAGGTGGAATTTATATTGTAGGTTGAGAACAAAAGGTAGGGAAAAGATGAAGACTGCTGGTTGCATGTGGAATAGAGGATATTGTTGGTGTTCATGGACAAAGAGACAAGTGGAGGTGATGGAGGTGAGCTGTTGTATAAAGAAGTCATAACTGCTTGTTTAAGATTGTACACTGAACAATGAGGTAGGATGATTGATTGGTATGTCTTTATTTCCGAGGCGTTCTTGTTCCTGTCTCTGTAGAGCCAGCTTCACCCTTTCACATCAGTCCCTATGAGCCGTCTTTATTTAGACAATATGATGTAGTCTTTGTTCGTGTATCTCTGGGGAGAAGCTGTTCCCTGCAGGCCTTCACTTTTCCTCTTGGCTCCAAACTTTTCTAATGAAATACATTTATCATCTGCAAACGACAGCCAGGCAGATGAAATTGTCTGTTTCGCTGCAGATAATTACCAAATCCGCCTGTTTTCTCCCTCCTTTCATACCTGCTCTCCCCCGCCGCTTGGCACACTATTGACGGCTTAATAAATTTGCCCTGCAATCTGAAATTAGCTTGATCGTATCTGTCGCTGGTCCTTTGCAAGTATTGATTTAGGATATTAAGCCTGTCACTGTGCATGCGAAAGTTGCTGGCTGACTGATTTGTCAGCTTCTATTTTTCCCTTTCTTATTGTTGCACTGCACCTGAAATGTATGCAGTTCCTTTGCAGGCGTGAGGTTAGGGAGGGCTTTGAGGTTAATAAATGTTTTTACTCAACCCTGAGATATACCAGAGCATGTCAGCCAAAGCATTAAAACCACTTGGCTAATATTGTGTAGGTCCCCTTGGTGTGACCAAAACAGCTCTGACCCTTCGAGGCATGGACTTCACAAGACCTCTGAAGGTGTGCTGTGGTATTTGGCACTGAGACTTTAGCAGCAGATCCTTTAAGTCCTGTAAGTTGTGAGTTGCAGCCTCTGTAGATTGCATTAGTTTGTCCCGCACATCAGAAAAAAAAAGATCTGGGCCACGCCAACACTTTGAACTCTTTGTCTTGTTCCTCAAACCATCGCTGCCATCAGGGAATACCGTTGTCATGAAGGGGTATACTTGATGTGCAACAATGGTTAGGCAGGTGGTTCCTTTCAAAGTAACATCTAAAAAAGGAGGCAGCAGATTATTGCCCAGAGCATCGCACTGCCTCTACCAACCTGACGACTTCTCATAGTGCATCCTGGTGCCATCTCTTCCCCAGGTGAGTGACACACACACATTCCGCTATTCACATGAGGTGAAGGACTCTTAGGTCCTGGCCACCATCTTTTGTTGCTCCCTGGTCCAGGTCCAGCTTGGGCATGGTTTGCGGCTGTGCTACAGTAGTTCCTCTGAGAAATAAAACCAGATCAGCAAGCCTTGGTTGCCCATGACCCCATCGCTGGTCAGCCACTTGTCATTCCTTGGGCTAGTTTTGGCAGGGACTAACCACTGCATACTGAATACCCATAAGACCTGCCGTGGTCATCTACCCATCACAGTTTGGCCCTTGTCACTTGGATCCATATGCTTGCCCAATTTTCCTGCTTCCAATACATGAACTTCAAAAAATATATACCACCACCTCGATGGGTGCCATTGTAACAACAACAACAACAAAAAAAAGTCATTCACTTTACCCATCAGTGATTTTAAAGTTTTGGCTGTTCAGTTTATATTGTCAGTGATCTGATTTTTGTTCATAATTTAATTTCGTTTTAAACAAAAATCTCAGTTTCAGCATACTGGTTGACAGGTCTATTCTGTGATTCCAAACTATTTTAGAGCATTACTGAAGGTCACCTTATCTAATCGGTATTTTAAACACAGTAAAACAATGAAGGAGAGGGATGAAATCAAAGGCCTTCTCACACCTGGCATTTTTTTTTATTTATCAGCCACAACTGATCATTCTCCTGCGTGCTTGGGTTGATGTGGCTTATTCAAGGTCACAACAAGGGTGTCTTAATGGTAGGCCCAGAAATGTATGCCTTGAAAATGATTTATTTTTGCTTGCACAAATTCATGCCCACCAGCACTTATAGATTCTGGACTGCTCTTGTGATCATTGCTGAGATTCAGACTTCTGAATCTCCTCAGTGTTTGTCTGGAGCCTAGGGCTGCATTTGGTCTTCTAAAGGCCCCCAATCAATAATGAAATTAGCTCTGCAAAGTAAAGTATATTTACCTGAGAGCCTGGCGCTGGTGTTCTCAGTTCAGTATCGGCTCTTTTATTTGGCTCTTACTGATCCCGTAAAATGTAAGTCTGAAAACCTAATCCACTGTGAAGCCATCTAGTAAGCTTTCAGCCTTATGAAAGTAAAAGCTGGAAATCAAATAAGATCAAATCAGTGCAGTTAAAAAAATGCAGTTAAAAGGCCATTACAAACATTCGTTTGTTAAACACTTGTTAAAGGTGGTTAAGGAATGCACAGTGCAGACAATTGGCTTAATCTCACTTAAATGTTATTTTTTTATGAACATATGTCACAAGTATTGCCACCCCTAGACATTCTATGAATGAAATGTAGCTAGTGAGTGATTCCATCTGTATTTCACTTTTTTTAACCACCTGAGTATTCAGCCACCAACTCTCGAAATCCCCGGAACAAGACGCCACCTTAAAGGAGAATTCCACAGATTTCCAAACATTCTGCATAATTATCGGTTAAAATTAAACAGAGGCATTCAAAGTAGTTTCATGTGAAATGCTTCGTTCTTAAAAAAAAAAAAAAAAACCAGTGGCAAGAGTAACCATACATCTGAAGTGTTTTATCCCTCTGAAAGTTCCCTCCACAGAAAAACATCACAAGAAATGCATTAAATATGCTGCCTGATGCTTGAGACATTGCTTGGTGATTTTCAGAAATGTTTAAAACTCCATTGAAGTAACAGAGGTACATGCAGATGTTGTAAGGTGAAATATTCCCAAAATATTTCACCTTTTTTCATTGGTCATTTGGATAGTAAAGAACATTGTAGAGCCAACAGAGTATTCAGAAGGCGTGCCAGATGAAAGCCTTGTCTGTCATTTAACCACAAACACAAGCAGCATTAATTTTCTCAATGTTACTAGGGCTTTGACTAGGATCTGGCTTTTATGATCTGATGGGACAAAAACAGAATTTGGGGCTAGAAAAGAATATCCCCACTGTTATGTTGGAGATTGTGATGTTTTTGGGCTGTTTTACCATACTTGGCATCATGGACTTCATGAAGTATCAGGAGATTTTAAATGAAAATCTGTCCGTCTCTGTCAAAACTGGGTCATGGTCTGATCTTGCAGAAGGACAGTGATTCAGAGCACGCAAACAAATCCACACAAAGGGTCCAGTGACCACCAGATCAAGCTTTTGCAATTGCCACCAGTCCCCTGACCTAAACCCTACTGAAAACCTGGGGGACCTGAAGCGTGGACTCTGGAGTGGCTTGTTTTCTCTGAATTCTATAGTCGCATTAGGCATCATAGGAGAAAATATCATGCCATGTTGGACAAGGAGGGCTGTGCAAAGTGCAAAATGCAACCATGGGTATAAAAAGTTATAAGGGTTTTTTGCTCAAACTAAAGCTATGGCAATAAAAGGTTAGATTTCTCTCACATCTTCATCTAATTAACTTTTTAAAAAGTTTTTTAGTATCCCTCCATATCTTTACTAAAGGGTGCCAGTAATTATACACTGTGTAATTAGCGTGCCAGGTGCTTTAAAAGAAGCTGCTGCTGTCTAAAATATTCTGACTCCCTCAGAATGCAGACTGTAGTTGCAACCATGCTGTTTGTAGAAGTCCCATAATGTATCTAAGCAAATGTCAGTCATTCAGTCAGTTGTACGTTTTGTAAGTAGTCTATTTTCATCTCTTTGAATTCATCATTCTTTGCCTTCTGTTGAAACACATGCTTGGCGTCTGTCAGCGTCAGGCACTTGTCCTGATAATCTTGTCACCGTGGCCCCCTGTGGCTCTTGTGATCTGAAACTATAGGCATCTATGATGTTTCTCCAAAGTGCTGCAAACAGCCTCCTGAATACTCAGCTCTTGCACCTTTTTGTTTCTTTCTTTAAACTGTGTCTTGCCCCCCCCCTCACCTCCCTGCACCCCTCGCCCTGTTCTCATCTTGCCATTCTCTAGCCCTTCTGCATGTGCACTAGAGAAGTGTGACACCTCTGATGGTTGTTTACAGCGCTATCAATCAAGCCAGTTCCACCCCCTCTAGCAGCCTATACACACACACACACACACACACACACACACACACACACACACTTCAGTTTAGGGGCTCGGTTCTGGTAGGAGATGCTCTTTGCACACGCCAGAGATTGCTGAGATAGAGATGGAGTTTGTCACGGCACATTAGAGTTTTATCGCAGCTGCTCTTGCAGACCAAATTAGCTTTCTTTTTTTCAGTAAAAAAATACGACTGCTACTCGTGTAGACGTAGTCCCTCCATGTAGTCTCCTGGATCGCGCAGTCAAAACAGCGCAGTCAAAACAGCGCAGTCAAAATTGTTTTCTTTTGAGATTTATAAACCCATTCCTTCATGAATTATTTCCATTCATGAAACGAGATTATTGTATAAATAAATGAAAACTCTTTTGATAAAAAAAAATGAAGTCACAGGGAAAGATGTTTTCTTCCTGTTTTAATTGCTTCACGGTCTTTTGTTCCATGTACTGGCCTTGGTTTTGATGTGATTTGTTTGTGCATCCTTGATGTTCTTTCACAAGTCAGACGATATCCCTCTCACAAAGCCGCTCAATTTGCGCTTTTAGATTAAAATCCTTCTGGCAGGGTCACCGTCTGATGCAGTCTCACATGCAGGATATGAACCGAAGCATGTCCTTAATGAAAACTTTCAGAGTTGGCAACCCTTTTGTCCCATTCAATAGAACCCAGCACATCCAATCATGTTCTTTTGTCAAATAACCTTCAAAAAGCCACGGCCAGTGTGGGCGCCGCCAACAAATCACCTGTCACCAGTGTCGTATGGATGATCCATTCCGCGAGATGTTCCTAGTAATGTGCTTGTTTTATGATGTTGCCCTCCACCTTTTAACAGAGGATCAGCTGGTGTTGGTTTTTTTCTTTTAGATTTGAGTCCAGATCTTTTGCGCTCAGGCAAATATAACAACTTCATACATTTGCTATTTTCGTGGGTGTAAATGACAGGTACTCTGTGATGGCCTAAAAGAACTTCTCTACACTGCTGTTTACAGCTTGAGTGTCATGTTTCAGTCCTTCAGTCCCACAGCATTGCACAATTTTATTCCTAGCCTAACACACCTGATTCAGCACAGGAAGTGTTTGATAATTAGTGCTTGCTAAAGCTTGTTAAAGAGGTTGTTAACACAAGGAAAGCAGAAAGCTGAGCGGGGCCTGGGGGTCCTCCAGGACCGCAATCCAGGGCTCCTGCTCTACTGCTCAGTGTAGGAACAAGACTTTCTAGTTGCTGGATAAAGATTCCACATACAGGCAGCGAATTTGATTTTTATGTTAAACTGGAACTGAGCTTTATTCTGCAGAGGTGCTCTGCACCGTAATTGCTCAAGCACTGTGGTATAATTAGACAATACAAGGGTGTGCTGGTCCTGTCACTGGGAGCTAGAGAATGATTCCTGGTGACACCGCAGTCATTTTGCCTTGCTCCCTTTGGGTGGGTACAGTATCTGTCCCTGTAACTCGGATGTTTGTTAAATGACAAAACAGAATTGGCAGTTGCCATTCTCTTATAAGCACATTAAGCTGTCCAGCTGTGTTGCACAAACATAACCTGGCAGCAACAGATTTTGTTTATAATGACACCTCCTCTACAGGGGCATTTTTCTACACATTTTTGTGCAGAATTTATGTGCTAATTAAACATAAAATGTGCAGTAACTTTTGCACAAGGTACTTTTTCTGCTTCATTTCTTTCCTCCAGCATGTAAAATTAACAGTAACCGTGCATTATATGTGTTTCTATAGAGGATGTGTACTTATTTTCACATAGAAACTCAACAGCAGCATGGAATTTGACCACAGGTCCATGCAACTCTATGAATTTGAGCCATTTTGTTATTCCAATGTACAACTCTGAGCCTTGTAAATTATACCCTGATTAAGATACATTATCTCATGCTCAAGAAATGTCAATAACTTGGATTTAATTTGCACAAAATATACTATTTTTTTATGTTCTTTTACACACACATTTAAAAATAAATCTGATTATTATTTTATCACTTTGAAGTGATGCTAATCAGCTACTTGGTGATGAAAAGCATCCTAAAGGATTTACGGCTGAGAGTTACCACTGCTCTTCACATGTAGTTTGAGTAATTGTATATTCCAAAGAAATAACAACTCTGAGCTTATTTAAATCCTTTTGGCGCATTCATCATTATTTATTTTTCAGAATTATTTATTTTTCAGCAGTCGTTGATTTCAATGCTAAAAACTTATTGGCAGCATCACCTGTACAGATTTAGCCACAGTTATTGAATTTTCCCTCTCTTTCAGGAAATCAGAGAATAATTGAAATGCACCCTTGTTATTTTCTTCAAGTCAAATAACCACAGCATCATGACATGCCAGGTCTTCCTGCCTTGTTTTTCCCACACATGGGCCATTCCATGCTTCGGTGTTTGTCTTTTTAATTCCCTCGTGAAAGTCCAGACATCATTACAGAGCTCAGAATCCCTGGAACTCAAGACTCCCTGCCAACCGTGCATGTTTTTGGTTCGCAATTAGGCCCCGTGTGTCGATGCAAATGTTGCACAGTCTCGTTTTTTTAGAAGTCGCAAATGGGGTTCAGCAAAAATCTATACTTGGGCCTTTGTGTATTAATGAGGCTGATGAATTAATTGAACAGCGTGTTTATACTGATGACACAGTGATTTATTCCTGTATCTCCCAGCAACTTCTGGAACAGGAAAGAAACTCAGAAAGACTTTAACTTGATGCAGAAATCCTCTGGGGTCCCAAGACTTGTACTTAATGAAGGAAGGGCATGCTATCCTGTATCCTTTCAAGTTCTCATGGCATAATGTGTGCCCATGAAGCTGTAAATATGACTCCAAATATCTATATATTAAACTTCTTCCTCAGGTATAGATCTGTAGGAAGTATATATTTTTTGTGATGGAAATTCTTTTGGATGGAATTTTTTTATTTTTCACACTTGCACGTCTCATTTACATCATGTTATAAAGAATCTCTGACTCTCTCTCTTAGAATGCTAATGAATTATATGAACATGCTTTATTGATGGGACCAGTATTTATAACCCTAATGCTACATAAAGACACTTCATTCGGATTGTCCTTTGCAGAAGATTCAGAGATGCTTATCTTGCATGTTCCCAAATATTAACCCTGGCCCTGATTAACCCTAACCACATTTCTAAGCTGAACCCTTGTGCTCATCCTTATCCTAACCCTAACATTGTTCCGAATCACCAGATAGTTTCATAATTTGAACACATGTAGATAATTTGTTGGGAGGTTAATCTTAATTATATCTGTTAGCCAAAGCTTGATTTGGCTGCAGGTTCGTAGCTTAACTGAAATTACTTTTTGTCCCACTTTTCTTTGTCCCATAGATATTTTTCGAAGTATTTTTTACAATCAGAAAGTCGTGGGTTTTATCCGACTGTATAATATCATGATATAAGTTACTTGCATGGAATTAATCTGCTGGCTAATTAACCAGCTAAAATGACTAATAGCTGGCTAGTTACACTACCGGTCAAAAGTTTTAGAACACCCCCGTGTTTCAAGCTTTTTTTTTAATTGAAATTCAAACAGTTCAAGTCCAATCAATAGCATGAAGTGGTACGAAGGACAGAGCTGAACTGCGAGAGGTTTAAAAATGGTAAGGTTACCCAGAAGTGGGAAATAATTCTGTAGCTCCATGCAGGACCTCTGGTGTGTGCTGAGTTGGTCGGGTTCGGCCTACAGCGAGATAGTGACCCAAAACATCAGTCCAAGCTCTGCCAGAACTACTTTAGAAAAAAAGAACAAGATGGTGAGCTGGAAAACATGGAGTGGCCAGAAGTCTCCAGACTTAAACCCCATCTAGCTGCTTCAGGATGAACTGGACAGAAGAGTGAAAGCAGAGCAACCTGTAAGTGCTGCACAATTATGGGAACTTCTGTGACATAGTTGGAAAGAACTTTCTGCAGAATGAACAGTGAGACATTGAACCGCTTGAATTTCAATACAAAAAAAACTGAAAAATTGGGGTGTTCTAAAACTTTTGACTGGTAGTGTACCTACAAGGCTAGTTAATGTTATGTGTACGGTATATTGGGACAAAGCTACCCAGACTTGTCTTTTACCTTCAAGCTCCTAAAGACAGTAAATGTAATTTGGTCATTGTTTAGTTGGATTACCTCTGTATTTTCCTTATATTTAGATTTTATATTGTGTTTAATAGCAAAGTGTTTAAAGAAACATATGAACCTGCAGAACCTGAAGAACAATTGAGTTTGTATAACTTTTTTATTAGGACTTTCTTAATGGGGTCCAAAATGGCCTTGTTCCAAAGAGCCCTTTTTTCCCCCTGCACTTTTATTTTGAAAAATGTATGCTGTCTTTAAGACTTTTATTTCATGGTGGTTAGAGATTAAGGGGTTGTGTGTGGTGTGAATGTAACTGTTCTGAAAAGCGGTACTTTGTCTTTTACGCTGCTCTCACATTTCTTACTCATGACCCATTTTCAATCTTTTTAAAAGAAAAATAAAGGAAAAAAATCACCCTTTGCTCCACATTGGTCTTTGGATTCCTCAAGAAAGTAACTGTAACCCTGCCTGTTGAAGAGTCTAACTCCGTTTTGAAGCTTTAGTCTCAGTTGAGCCTGCTTGAGGGTTTATACTGGAATGTGTCTTTATTTTCTGAATTCATGTTGACTGGAATGCATTTGTTCATTAGTCGTTGCTTTTTGACGTTTCTTGCCATTCCCTCTTGGGGGTTTTTGTGGAGTAATTTAATGTCCGATTTCAATTAAGCCCCAGATATTTGTTCTTGTTGTTAAACACACTGTCCTCAGTGATCTGATATCAGGTCCTCTTAGGTTATGTCATCAATTGGCTCTGTAAAAACAAGCTGTTTGCTGCTGCAGTTCTGCCATCCTGACTCATTAGGCAAACCCAGTCTCAGGAGGATTCAGAATACTACAGCAGCAGTGGTGTCTATTTACTTTGTTGTTTTGAGTGTATTTATCTCCCTCTCTCTCTCTAATAGGCTCAGACCTGCAGGTTTGCCAGTCGAAGGGCCTCACCTGCTGCTCGCGCAAAATGGAGGAGCGCTACCTTCTCACCGCCAAGCAGAACATGGAGTCCAGTCTGCAGGCCAGCAGCGCCAAGCTCAAACTCCTTATCATCCAGAATGCCGCACTCTTTCAAGGTCAGTCCCACTGGAGCTCGGCGCCAGCAGCCGGGAGACCATGCATTGACTTCTATATCCAGCATCCAGCTGAGAACAGGTTGTAACAGTGTTAAGCAGCTAAAGCACAAACAACAGCTTACCAGTGGGTAGAGGGAGGTTTTTGATTGATAAATGGATCCGCCTGAGCTGTCAGTTAAACAAATTGCATTATTTGGCCTGAGTGGGTTGCCTCTGCTAATTGCTTTATGCTAACCGTGTTAGAGGCGGTGGCGACTAGGGCCGCGTCCCCTCAGGGAGGTGGTTCAATGCTAATTGCCTCAGCGCTTGGGCCCTGCAAGAATTCCCCAAGCAGGCTGCTAGAACCTCTAAAATGTCCTGCTCTTGTCTCCTCATATTTTTTTTCTGCTCCAGCACCATCCCATAGGGAACAGACTGCGAGGCTTGTTTGCAATCTTCCGTGCACCTCTCTCCCCATCGCTTCTTATCCTTTTGTACTTTTCGCTAGTGCCACAGATCAAAGGGCTTCCCCCTCTCCACTCCAGCATCTCCTTTCTCTCTCTCGCTCTTTGTCTATCTCTCTCTCTCTCTCTCTCTCTCCCGCTCCGTGTTCCTATCAGCTCGTGCTCTCCCTCCCCTAGCCGACCTGGCTTTCTCACGCCGCCTCCTAACACCGCCGATGGTTCATTCTCTTTGAAGTCAACTTTGTCAAACTGTCATAAAAGTTAAGGGGCTGTGTCGCTGGGACTTTTTGGCGACAAGTCGCTTGCGTCATGGCATGCCGTTTGCTTTTTGCTTCTCTCTTGTTAGATTTAACAGCTCCACATCCCTTTTTGTTCGCACCGGCGGCTCATGTGTATGCCTCACACTGCAGAAAGCATCTGCGGCTTGATTGATAGAGGTCTGCGCTCAGGGGACGCAAACGAAGTTTTTCTTTTCTGCTCACAATTGATAATCACAGGCGTTTTTCAAACCTGCTGAATAGTCAAACGCACTTCATTCACTGTACATATATTTTCCCCTCACTAATTCCAGGTATTCATATCCAGTGCTAAGGTCCTCATATTCAGACGTAAGCGGTGAAAACAGTCTTGGATGGCCCACACTTCCATGGTGGCCTCAAGCGAGATTTATGCCTGCAATTGACCTAGTTAATTAGGAACACCTGGAAGAGGAGCTGCGCTCTGAGCTTCTGGAAGCTCAACGAGGACACGCTTTCACAGGATTTGTACCCCAGTTTTCTGCGCTTTATTTTCTTGGCCATATTTAGAATGAGAGAATCACTGTGACTGTGTTAAGTATGGAGAAAGGGTGCGACCCATGACATAAGTGCGCTGTTAGGTTCTCTGTGTATTTAAATAACCGTTAGTGACTTTTTGTATATAATAGACCATGTTTCTGGCACATGATGCTGTACTGACTGTATGAACAATATATTGTGGAAAATCACATTTCCATGATATTTTGAAAGTAGAGTTTGATGTAGCCCCAGGGTGGCACAGTGGGTAGCACAGATGCCTCACACCTCCAGGGTTGGGGATTCTAATATGACTGTGTGTGTGTGTGTGTGTGTGTGTGTGTGTGTGTGTGTGTGTGTGTGTGTGTGTGTGTGTGTGTGTGTGTG
>JBBIGA010000032.1:2400926-2416779 GCA_037576975.1 Alestes dentex
CACACACACACACACACACACACACACACACACACACACACACACACACACACACACACACACACACACACTGCTTTGTCAAGCCTTTATCTTATGAGATGTACACTTTGAATTTTTCAAATAACTGAAATATTGAAATCGATTCTCAGTAATGCAGAACTAATGTTAAAATTGCTATAATGTTTGATCCATATCATGTGTTCATAAGTACAGCAGAAGTAGCTGAACATTTTTTGGTGCGACAATCTTTTTTTTGTGTAAAGGTAAACTAGAGATTTTTAAGACCACTTTGTCTATTCCGATGCTTGAGATGTCATGGACTTGAAGGCCCCTCTAACTCCCTCCTTTCACTGGAAACAGCTTGACATGCATATCCAGTGGTATGTGATAATATATTTGGATAATGAAGTAACATTAGGGATTTAAAAAAAAAAATATTGGGCTAGTAAAAAAAATCTTGTTGAAACATCAAGTTGATTTTTTTTTTTTTTTTTGGTCCAACAACCCTGTTTACTAGTGTATTAGTATGAATATTATCTAAATGTTCAAGGAAACATGACACTTTCCTCTGATAGACCAGCTAGTGTCACTGCAGACAGCTTTATTCAGCCAGGTAACAGGCTTGTGCTACTTAATGGAAAATGATGTATTCAAGCATTCTGGTTTTGTATATTTATGACATTTAAAAAAATGGATTTGGGTTTACATGAAGGAATGTAATGCCACTCTGACAAAACACATCAATGAGAAGAAGCTTAATTTCAGCCCAGCTAACAACACCCTTCCAGATAAAGCATGTATTTGTTCATGACAGGCACAGTATTTGCCCCAGTGAAGACAACATTAACTGACTTGTTCGGTTGCAAACAATGGTGCAGAAACATTTCAAGCACAGGCTGACATTTTTATTTGTTGTCGGCTTTGGAAATAAGGGTGAAACCAACTATTGACAGGGTCGGAAGCAGTGGCACCCTCCTACAGCTTGACCGGGGCAGGATTTTGACTGGCCACAATGCAATGACAGCACTCACCAAATTAAATTTTCTCATTTCCCACTAATTTAATCTTAAAAAAAAGTGTAATCATGAATGTGCTTTCAGGCGTTGCAGGGCAGTTTTGGCCGCTGGGCCCCACGTTATATAGCCATGAAAAGTAGATTCGCTCAAGCAGTCTTCTACTCACAGGAACTAGTACACAGCAGAGTGAAATATGCTGTTTCAGTCCAGATTTTTTTTCTTTATCTATTTCAACATTTACTACTTCTTTCTCTTTCGGCTTTACCCTTCAGGGGTCGCCACAGCGAATCATCTGTCTCCATTTAGTCCTATCTGCTGCATCCTCAACTCTCCCACCAACTAACTTCATGTCCTCTTTCACCGTTCTTCTTTCTCTTCATTTCATCAGTAAATTTCAACATTTACTGTTGACCCATTATTGACACCTGGTTTCCAAAGAAAATCCATCCTTTATCTTTTACCGTGTTTTTTTTTTTTAATTTTTTTTTTATTTTTTATAGTTCTGACATTGGAACTAAGGTCTGATGCCGAAAGCCAGTACAGAGAAATATAACCCAAATCTGTAGGATTGCAAATCCATCAGAATGAATAAAATATATACAGTTTTGCACACTAACCCAGTTTCACATTAGTGTTCTACTCCCTAAATACATCATCAAATATCAGTTTGAAGCAGCAGTCTAATCCAAACATCTGTCCTATCCTGATGAAATGTTTTTAAGCAATTATCTACCAATATTCTGACATCTTTATGCATCTGTAATTTTAAGAAGAAATTGTTAACAAAAGTGGACACTCAGTCATGATGATGCCGCATGTAAATTAAACATTAACAGCGCTTATGTAACTATGTAAATACAGACAAATAATAGAGCAAGACTACAGAAGTAACTGTGCAAACCACAGTGGTGTTAGTTGAGGCTGAGCTGCCTGATACGCACAGAGATATGATATAGTAGGACCATATTTCAGGCCCAGCACCACGCTGTTACTGTCAGCAGGAGAGACCCGCAGGGAGTACAGGAGAGGATTTCCCTCGTGCAGAAGAAGTGACACTGCTGCCGCTGCAGAGAACAGACATTCGATCATGTTCGTTAGTTAAAGCTCAGTATATTTAAGGCCTTGTACCATTAAAGGAATAGTTCTGTGAAAAATCAAATATACACAGTTTTTTCCACGGACCCCAGATGTAGTTGAGACATGTCTGGAGTCCTAATTTTGCTTCTTAATGTAGTGCTGGAGTTATGAGGCAAACACTGCTAACACTAGAAGTCACTAGTCACCCCAGAAGTCTCTCAACCTGCTCAAACTGCATCCAGACCTTTGTTAAGACTTACGGATGTGGTTTAGGACTCTAATCTAATTTGCCACTGCCTTGTGAACATTAGCCTTGATGTCTGAAATGGCTTGCTGTAGTGATTCATAGCTCACATTAAATCACACGAAGTCCTAAATGACATTAACAAGTCTGCACTGCACCCGGTTTAAACAGGATGAGAGAAGTTTGGGTGATACAGTATTTGGGTGACTATTCAGTTCTGGTGTTTGTTTGCAAACAATGGAAAAATGTCTTTGCAGTTTAAAATGTATACATTAGAGTTCTTCTGAATTGTTCCTTCAAAGCACGTGGGAACATTTAATTCTGAAACGAACACACTGGTGTTCATCTCGTCTCGGGCCAGGTGCTCCTCCGCCTAATGGGAAATCCACCAGGAATGCTGCATTAATTGTGGTGCAGCAATTATTCTGTGAGACATTCGCCTCTTTGGATGGTGGTGGTTTATGAATGAGAGTGAGGCATTGAAGCAGGATATTGGAGCTCTGGTTCTGAAGAAGCAGATGGTGTGTGAGAGAGAGAGAGAGAGAGAGAGAGAGAGAGAGGTCCTCAGAGACACAACTGAGAGCATCCCTTGAGGCTAAGGGCAAGTGTCGCATATTACAGGACTACCACTCATCACCTCTTCGTTTATGCAGATTAGCTCTAATACCCATCCACGCTCGTGTGTCTGCTGGCCAAAATCTCCACATCAGAAGTGGGCCGCCATGTTCCCCTCATATTATGTCCCAGTTCTGTCACAGGAGCATGTAGCGGTGGTCGTGTTACAAATCCTCCAGCAACACTTGTAAATCCTCCATTTACGCGTCTGCTCCCTCTTCTCCATGGCTTATTGCTCTCAGCCATCCTCACACGCTTTCTGCAGCTTAATATTACCATTTACTTTTCTTGTGAGGTTTTTTTTTTTATTATTTTTTTTTACTCCTCCTCTACTAACACGCACGCTGTCCTGCACGCTCCTGGCGTTTGTGCATCTAATCGTCCGGCTGCTGTTTGATTTGGCCCATTCTCCCTAAATTCAGCGCCTGCCTCTCTGTTGATAGTGTGGTTACCATTCGCACTGCATGGGGCGCATTTGCATTTTGAGGCTCTGGAAGGCTTCAATAGCAGCCGCATTATCACCACGGAAAGAAAAGCGACCAACTCTCAGAGTTTAATTTGGGTGCGCGCGTGGCTCCTGTCTGTATCTGCCGGCTCTGGAGGCGAGGGCTGATTTCTTGACGGTGATAATGAAGTGCTTTATTGTGACATTCAGTCTGGCGGAGACTATTAAGAACACTTCGGAAAAACCAAAAGAAGTCACAGCAAAAGATAAAAAGTGCACTAAATAGACATGTTTTGTACAGCTCGCAGCCTTTCTTGTCTTTTCTTTGTCTTTCTGTCTTTCTTTCTCTCTTTCTTTTTTCAGTCATTTTCCTTTTCATTAGATGTCTTCTCTTTTTATTGCTTTCTCTTATTTCTTTTATTGTTCATTCATTCTAACATGTTTTTTTTTCAGTTGTTTTCTTTCCTTCTTTCTTTACTTCTTTCATTCTGGCTGTTTCTTGTAGTCCTACATAGTTGGTAGACACAAAGCACTTTTTGGGCAATAGCTCGACAAGCAAACTTGAATGGAAAGTTGGCCTCTTGGAGGTGCACGACCATAGCTCATTACAGTTCATCTGTAGAGTAGCGCCACCTACTGAATAACATCAGTGCAAAAAAAAAAAAAAATTGTAAAGTGACCATTCTGTCATACGTGAACACACCACAGTAACCCATTCACCAAGTGAAGCAGCGTGCAGCTGGGAACACAGCGCCCGGGGAGTCTTGCTCAAGGGAACCTCAGAGGTGCCACTAGCAGTCATGGGATTTGAACCCACGACTTTCTGATCACAGGGCAAGCGTCCTAACCACTAGGCTACCAGCTGCCCGTTGATCCTTCCTTAGCTAGTACCTTGTGATGTAAAGGTTCAAACTTTACAGAACTTCACATGCTTCATCACTATCATATTCTTTGGAAGTATGCCAGATTTCATAACATTTGGTCAATAGGGGATGCTTCAACTGACCAGCCCAAATTCAGCAGGCAGTACATCTGAAAGACCAATCTTAATGACATTTTGTAGATTCATTCATGACAAATAGATGCTACTTAACCAAATTCAAACAAATCAGCTGTAACCTATCACAACAAAAAGCTACATTATGTTTTCCTCTGTTCCTCGGACATCTTCAGAATTTCTTTTGTGACGTGCTTTTTTGTGACTCTTTCACCTGTTGGATTGGTCAAACCTTTCGACCTCTTACTATCTGGGCCAGTTCTCACATACTGCTTGGACCCTCCTGATAGCCACTTACTATCTCATCATGACCGCGTTGCGGTACATCTTTAGTTGTTTGATGTATTTCAGTCAGTCATTTCTTTCTTTTATGTCCTGCTTTCTTTCAGTATTCTTTCTTTCATTCTTTCTCGCAATTTGTCTTTCTTTCCAACTTTTGCTTTGTAACTTTTTGCTTTTTTTTTTTTGTCTTTCTTTCACTTTTTTTCTTCCTCTCTCTCTCTGATTCATTCAAACTCATTCCATCATCTGAGGTGTGAGGTGTGCTGACAATTTGCCGACTTGTGCATTTTGTAATGACTGCAGGTCTCCTCAGTATTAGAAAGTAAATGCACTAGCATATTAGTGGTAACTTTTTTTTTTGGCGTTTCTTCTGATGAGTGATCTCAGTTTTCTCAAATTGCCGCATCAGTCATGTTAGCATTGAAAACGAGGAACGTTTTGAAGTGATGCTGAATTATTACTCACAGGCTCACTGTCTGCTGGCATGACTGGAACAGCTTGTACAGCAATTAGGCTTTGTGACACCGGCTGTAAGGGAAGGGTGTTTACATTAGAGTGTAGTTTAGCAGATGCGAGGAGTCTGAAAACATTCAGCTCTTTTTTTGAAAGAAGCTTTGTATCAGGGTGCTGTCCTGCGTCTGAGCGCTGGCGCTCTTTAATGATGAAGCCTCCTGGCGAATCTCTTTTCCGAATCGCGCCGCAGTAAACAAACAGGAAGCAGATCGCTGCGTTCAAATCAAAGAGCTTTTTTGAAATGCTGTCATCAAACCCAAGCCACTGTGCACTACCGTCACCCCCACCTCCACCTCCAGCAAACGGCACCACTTATTCCTCTCCATTAAAACAAACATACTCAGGGTGCAAAGAACATCGTGAGTCTAGACAGATCTTTCTTTCATTCACTGATTCAGCAATGCATTCTTGGATTATTGTCAAGGATTTTCCCCTCTTTGTGTACGTGTTTACACTTAGCAGTCAGTTTGTTAGAAACCCCTTTCCAAGGTCTTGCATGCCTGCTATAGCCCATCTGTTGATGCACAGTTTGTGTTAGTCATTTTATCCCTTCATTAATAGTCAGTTACAGGCTATAAAATCATTCTTTGTTGAACGTTGTTGGGAGGTAGACAGCACACACATTATCTGGTTGTCCGTGTGGTCAGAAAGTGGCCAGAGGGCAGATACGCATGACAACAGATGGGCTGCAGTCTGTAATTGCACACACGTATAGGAGAGAACTATGAGGTCAGTGGACTTCATAAAGTCGGTCCAAAGCAATTCTGTCAAATTGGACACTTGGTGCTTGGGGTACAGTTTTATTTCGCTCTTAATTCAACATTGTGGTTCAAATGAAATCAAAAAATGAATGGACTGTATGTTCAGTTAGTGCTATTTTAGAAGTATGATGTACTACGTATTCACATTTAATCGCTGGAGATTTTCACTTTCTGCAGCTGCTTGCTCTTCAGCACTGAAGGCATTACTGTTCTCCTTATTCACCTCTTGGCCCCTCAGTGGTGGTTGTATGTGTTCGGCATCTTAACCTTGGCCCTGCGAACCCTCTCTCTGCCCCACTGCAGCTCATATATTTAAAGTCCAGTCAATGTATTTTTCATTACGGCACTTTACATTATTGAGTATCTTACGTAACACATGAAGTCAGCCACCTTACCATAGTGAAGCCAAAGGCCTGAGGACAAAGCGGAAGAGCATCTTCATTCACGACACCCCCCCCCCCCCACTTGCTCTCTCTCACACTCTCCTGGATGTGTAGGAGGTCAGGATTCACAGGTCACATTAACCATCACCTTGCATTGCATTCCATTTCTGCTACATTTAATGGTTGCCCCAGACTTTATGTTGCAGGCTTCAGATTCTTAATACTCCTTTTCTGAGCAATTTGTAATAATAATAATAAAATGTACATAATTATTATTAATTACTGTAAATGGTAGTTTTGAATTTGTGATATTTTCACAAGCCATTTTACAACGGAAAGGAAACTGGGAAAGAAACGGAAAGAGGGAAAGAAACTGATAGGCTGGTGCGCTGTAACATTCTGTCAGATAAGGGCACAGTCTAACTTGATTTTTAAAATCGATGTTTAGTGAGGTATTTTTGTGGTCAGTTTAACAGGTTAACTGAGTAGTGAGCCCAGTTCATATTCCCTTGTGATCCAAGGTCAAAATGTATTGTGAATGAAAAACAGACGTATGTGAGAACTGTCTGGGCATGATCTTAATATTCTAATTTGATTTCGCATGTGATTGACAGCCCTCAGCCCAACACTCCCATCTTGCAGCACGACTGAAGCCCATCTTCGACTATTCCCTCTGTGTCCAAGACTCTGTGAAAACATTTTTCAGCTTTTATGTGGTGAAAAGAGAGAGTTATTATTCACTGGTGTGGGTGTTTGGAAGAGCGAATGGACAACAGGACAGTTAGTATTCTGTCATTCACAAGCTTTCGCTTGTTAAGTTTTTCTGACTTCAACACAGAGACACCTCAGGGAAAAACTGATAGTCAGAGGACTGCTGATGTACACTCAACCCAAAATTAGGACTGCCCAGTTTAGTTCAAAAGAAGAGAAATATGGTAAAACATTTAAGTGACATAGGAAAGTTATTCACAAGACACAATTTGTACTTAATACAAAAATTCTTGGGTGCTTTTAAGTAAACTTTTTTTTTTACACTCACCTGGTCTGACAGTTCGGTCAGTTTTTGGTCTTAAATACGTTTTTTTCAAAATAAATAAAGCTTATTTATATACTTATACATTTTTGAAAAGCTATGGTTTTTGCCTAATTCTTGTTGCCTAATTCAAATGCAGCTTTATTAAAGACCTTTATGTTGCAGTAATGTCTCTCTTGCTAAGTTACTTATAGCTACAACAGTAAATTTATTCATCACTGAAGTACAAACAACCCACTAATGCCAACAATTGGTGGACTATGCTGGACAGAGTTTGTGGGTTAATAAACGAACAGCAAACTAAAAAGCAACAGCAAAGTAGAGCCCTACAGTTTCCTTTGAGAGCCTCTATTGTAACAATAATACTCAAGCCATAAGGAGAGTAAAATGTACATAAAGCTTTTTTCTTTTTCTTCACCTTTTTTTTCCCCCCGCAAACTAGTTCCAAAAGATCCAAATTTGTTACAGCAGAATTTTGGAGTGACACTCCAACCACTGGTTGGAACGTGCAGCCACTGTTGCTCTCACTGGATGAAGGTGATGAAAACTGAAACCAGTTTCACTGTGTGGAAATCACAAGTATGGAAATCACGTGTGATTTTCGTGTTGAAGTTTTACAATTTAATAAATGATCAAAAGCAATAAATGCATCCTGATTCGTGTATTTTGCTCTCTTATAGTGCTATGGCAATGGTACTACTTTTAAAATGGAAACATCTTTCATTTGGAGTGTGTGCATCTTCTCTTAAATAATTCAGACTTTAATGTGAAAACAAGGTTATTTCATGTGCATATGCATGTGTGGGTGAATATGGAAACCGCTGTATGAGTCTGTATGTATTTTGTGCATTAGTAGTTTTGACTGCCTAAGTGTAAAACTTTTAAGACTTAATTTTGTCATACTCCTTGAGATTTCCTTGAGATTTCAAGGCGCAGATTATTGAACAAACAAAGCCATTGCACTGATTTAACTTGAAGCACTGCTCTTGTAGACCATGTTTCATGGAAAGGTGGTTTTTGCATGTTGAAGGTGAATCCAGGAAATATGTATTCTCTGAATGTGTTTTTCACAAAAAGCTACTGAACGTCAGCTTGATTTTTTTTTTTTTTTTTTTTTTTTTTTTTTTTTTTTAAACACTGCTGTTTCTTGTTTTACATGCCCCAGGGGCAGTTGTTACTGTCAAACCCTGAATGCGTGGGTTTTTTCCTTAATCAGCTTTGTCTTCGTTTAAAAATCCTCGCGCATTCCACATCTAATGTGCCCGGCCATGTTGGTATTCAGATGTGTGGTACCACCAAGAACAAGGTGAAGGGGCCAAAAAGGCAGCACTGGTGAGATGGGTGCTGATCCTTTGGGCAGATGGCCCTGTCAGACCCCTGCTGTGTAAAACAGTGGCATTACCTCCTCTGTATGGCTACGCATGCCCATTCCTCCTGTGTCGGATGACCCTGTGAATAATTCACGGCAGGGAACATGTGCTAGGCCTGTGTTTAGCCCAGCAGGATGGTGTGTGGAGATGGACGGGATGCCTTGGAGGGGCATGGCAGCAGGGGGAGAGGCACCTCAGAGCAGGAGAGGAGCATTCTGCTTGGATGGGCTGATGTGAGGAGAAATGTTTGGGTGGGAAGGATGGAGAGCCTGGCCTTTTAATAGACTCTTGTCAGTGCCGCCGCCCACCCAGAGCGTGAGCTCAGAGCACCAACCTGGAGCTAAGTGGTGTGATGAAGGGAGCGCTCTGCCACGCTCAATCACCCTCCAGCCCTCACGCTGCCAGACCCCTGACAGCAGCAACCACCCATACTGATGGATGGATGGCTAGATTGGAAAGGGAAGAGTAGTTTACTGCTCTTTCTGTCCTCGTTTGTGAACGCCGGTGCTGGACAGGGTGAAGGCAAGCCTCCACTGAAAAGCGGCCCTCATTAGAGGTGCTGAAAGTGCCGGATAAGTTCCTGCTTTGGCATGCTGAAGGAGTAAAGGGTCTGAATCGCAGAAGAGAGTGTGTTTATGTATTTTCGTGCTCGTGTGTTTGTGAGAGTGTGTGCGCTGTGAAGCGAGACAGCAGACGGGGAGTGCAGTGTGCCGGAACAGTTAACTTGGAACTTGTTAGTATTGATTTTCCCCAGATTGAGCACCCTTTCATTCATAATGCATTCCCCCCTCTCGACTGAGCCAGATGGAGTGGGAGAGGGGGTTCGGAGCAGAGGATGAAGAGAGGTATAGGAAATTTTCATAAAATATGTGCGCTGTGAGAATATAATACTTGCGCTCATTGCGACTGCCTGCTTTTTTACTGTGTTTTCTGTTCACGGAGAGTTAAAAGACAAGAAACGGACTTGGTGATAAAGAAGATGAAGGCGCAGACTTCGGATGGTACTTAAATCTGATATGTCATGTTCCTCAAGCAAAATGACACTTTCATTCTGTTCTTCCCTTTCATACAGGCGGTTTGAGACTCCTGGGTGTTGTTTAATTCATTTTTCCTCTAGTTGATGCTGTTTGTGGTTTTGGTGGCTGGTATCAGTAGGTACCAGGTCTCTCTCTTCTGTACAAAAGAAACCCCTTTTGCTCTGGATGGCATGTCAGTTTAAATACTAAGATTGCTAGTAATGAATGGAAGCGTGGCATGATTGGGAATATCAACAAGCCCATAGTAGCAGTCATCATTAATAGCAGTTTTAAGTGAAGTACATGTGTCCTTATAGTGAAGGATTTTTTTTTTTAATGCATCCATACAAAAGTGCATACAAACCACAGAGCTTTGCCAGTTTATCGCTAATATTATAAGTAATTTTGTATAATACATTTTGCAACCAAAAAAAACCCATTTAGATATGCGAATTAGACCTTATCTACTAAAATATGTCTATATTTGAATATTTAAAAGAAGCAAAGGACAAGCCTTTGCACAAAGCTGGTATAAAAATGTTTGTTTTGTTGTGATGGAACTTCAGAGAAAGGGTTTTACAAAACAGACCATTTAAATCTCATTGTTTAATTGTTCAATGAAAACACATTGCACTGTTATTATAAAACACATTTTCAGGCCATATTTTGTAGCTAAGCATTTTATTATTAAATTCTTGTGTATTATTCAGAATATGGTTAGGAATGAAAATGTAAAGTTTTAGGAATGCAGATATTTTGTTCTGGATATAGAGACAACCTGATGATTTTAAAAACCAGCCACAGATACACGTAACCAAGTGAGATCTCAGACGTCATGTACTATTTGTGTGAATATTTTGTTAGCTCAATGATATGGATATTCCTGTTGGGTTTTACAGGAGATAGGCATTTCAGTGATATAATGTTTGGAAAAAAGTATTGGGACCTCAAGGAGAATTCAGGGCGCCCCTTACTTCCAGTGAAGGACAGTCTTCATGCTTCAGCGTACCAAGACATTTTAGACAATGGCGTGCTTCCAACTTTGCGGAGACGGTTTGGGGAAGAACCTTTTCTATTCCAGCATGACTGTGCCCCAGTGCCCAAAGCAAGGTGCGTTAAGACATGGCTGGATGAGTTCAGTGTGGAATAATTTGTCTGACCCACACAGAGCCCTGACCTCATGGATGGGAGAGACACATTGCACTGTTTGTGAGGGCAGGCGCTACAATGCAAAAGAGCATCTTTGGCTATACGGCTCGGCCTCCATCCCCTTAACATTGATGTGACCCAAACATTGCCTGCTAACATGATCAGATGTCACTTGACTTAAGACTGGTTCTCATTTCACCAGTTCTCTTATTTCACATTCATATTTGTTCAACACACGTGACGTGGGAGTCATCATCAAGGCTGGCTTCACTGGTTGACTACATCATGGACACCTACAGCGGAGCTGAACCAGAGGAAGAGGTGCAGTGAACTGTCCACAAATATATTATTTTTACAGTTTAATCCAAAGGGTTAAAATAAAGAAACAGGTGTTTTATTATAAGGCGATAAATTTCAGTTTTTGATTAAAAAAAACCCCCCTAGATGTAGGATTTAATTACTCATTAAAACTGCTTCTGGAAAATGATTTTTTTTTTTTTTTTTTTTTGCATTTATGATTTATGGTTACAGTTTAAAGGAACAGATTTGTGCAAAATCTAATTTTCTCTTTTTCCACTTAGCCCAGATGTAGCTGATCAGCTAAGAACACTAAAAGTCAAAAGCGCAAATTGTTAGGTAAAGACTTAAGGTGGCACAGTCTTGTTGATGTGGTTTAGGACACATCACCAGTCCTCTTTTTTTTTTTTTTTTTTCCAGCTTTGTGAATAACTGACATGGGTCTAGTAGTTGCCTGTAGTCTTGAAGTACTGTGCGTTTTGAAAGCTTTTTATAAGTTGTACTGTGTATTAAACTGCATGAGCCTGCCTTTATCCTTTGTCGCCTTAATAAACTGGTTTCAGTGGGTGTTCGTGATGGATTGTTTGGACAGTGTTTGGCGACATTAGCCTCACAGCTGCAGTTCTAAACTGCAGAAGCAACATTTAGACAATAAACACGTCTTGGCTGGTTGACTGCATCTGGGAGAAAAGAAAATAGTGTAAATTTAGTTTTTCTCTGAACTATTTCTTTTAAGAGAATGCATGTAATGAATGCACTTCATCTGAAAAATGACTGATACCTGTAGCATCTTAAGAGACTCTCTTTGATTTGATTCTTATTTTTTAGGAAAAGATTCAGGGACAGGTCTGAATGTACATGGGCAGACGCAGTGTGTAAAATGTGCTTTGATGTTGCTGTGCCCCTGAAATTACAGGCTGAATTACTAAGGCAGAGGACAGTAAATTGTGCGCCGGACTGCTTACTAACTGCACGCATATGAGGCGTTAACAAGCTTGAGATAAAAAAAAAAGAAAAAGATTTGTGAACAGTGACTCAGGCTGAGAGTGCGCATTTTAAGCCATATCAAGGTCCTCTCACCAGAGACACACACAAGTGACGTCTGGTAGAGAAAATTTCATATAAAGTCAGCGGTAGTTGCTCACACTTCAGTAATCTAGTGGAAAATGAGCTGCACATGTAAAATCGGCACCCATTTTTGCATGATCCTCTCCAGAGAAACGCGTGTCCTGCATAACCTGCGCTTTTAGGCTCGTGCACGTTTCGTACAACCTGTGGACAGAATACTTTTACTTGTGTCTGGAACTGCTGTGAAATGCATCAGAACTTTATGAAGTTTCACTGTAGTTGGATTTTGGTCAGATTTTGGCACCGTGTTTCCTCCCACAGTCCAAAGACATGCATGTCAGGCAAGTTTGAGAGGCTCCTAGGTTTGAGTGTGTGTGTGTGTGTGTGTGTTTGTCTGTGTGTCTGCCCTGTGATGAAGGTGTTTCTTCACCTGTTACCCTATGACTGCTGGGATTGGCTCCAGCAACCGCATAAGCCTGGTTAAGGCTAAGCTGTTCAGATAATGGGTGAATGGATGATTCTTGATATTTTTTAAAATTCACAGGATAAACTTGACTAGAAAAACTCTTATATAGGCAGTATATAGAAATACAGACAGTAGAGACTGGATTAGTCTTTAGTCAGCTGTTCCTCATGAATTTGATTTTGGTCAAAATAAAATGTGGATATCTATCCTCCGTATCTTATAGAGTTCCATTATAACTGCTTAAAATCAGTGTTCCAAAACCTCAGAGAAAGATGCAACAATGCATTTTTCCATCTCTTGTGCTGTGTGTCCAGCTTATTAGTAGAGCTGGCTGCAGAAGTGGCCGGCAGTCACTGAAAGTGGACTGCAGTAAAGGCGGACTGTGTAAGGTGTTGAGGCATGGGCTGAGGGAATTGTCCTCCATTAATAATTGAGGAGCTCTTGCCACTTTGGCTGTTTACTGAAGCTGAACATGCTCCCCTGAAGAGCAGAGCACGCTGGAGCTGAGAGGATCACCCTGTCACTCAGACACTCACTCTCAAACTGGGCAGAGGAAGGTAACTGTGTCACTTTAGGGGTCAACTGTAGCCATGCGTTCTGTGTTTCTATTGAAAAAAAAACCAAAACAGTCCTTGTAACCAGTCCTTGGCCATTCTGTACTCTTTTTGTCAGTAAATATTTATTTATTTTAGCCCTTTTCTCCTCTTAGACCCTTGTAAAATACTTCACTTAATGCAACTAGTGATGAATGAGAATTACTGGGTCATACCGTATGATTTCCTTCTCATACAATTACCAGTAAAGCTGTTTTCAGGTACTAGCAACGTGTGCTTCATTGAGAAGTTCTCCTTTAACTGTTGCCTGTTTTATGCATGTTGAACGCCGGACATAGCTCCAGGCTTCGCAAAGGTCACTATGGAGTTTTACATTTGCCAGCTGCCTGTGAGCTTGCTGGGTCAGTCCAGGTCTCCAGTCAGGCTCCAAGTCACTGCACACGGCTTTGCTCACATCTGCCTACTGTTACATCCACAGGAGTCATACAGAGTTCACAGGTTCATGAAGTTTTAATGCCATGAGGTCAACTTGTGAGAGATTTTTGTCTCTCTGTGGCACGACACACGCTATAGAGACTGTATGTAAGCACAGAGAGAGAGAGCTACATTCTACAGACACTCACTTTCCTAAACTGTTGGCTGAATTATTCAGCACTACGTTGGGGGAATGTAGGAACCTCTGCACATTTAACCCTGCCATGACCTAGTACTCTTTATTTTCTGTCTGATCTCTCTCTCTTACTCAGTCACTCTCATTCTGCCTGCCTACATCCACATTGTGAGCCTTACTGCTCCGTTCTCAGTTTTCACTCCAAAACAGTCTTTCTGCCTTGGCCTCAACCCTCTCAGAACTCACTCGCACACATTTCTAAATAAATAACACTTGCATAAGAGTGGCTGATAGAGAAAAATGTAAATGACAAATGATAGTACTAGAATCACAACTGTTAGTTCCAGCTAATAATTACAGTTAATTATTAGTTGTAATTTTGCATCTATATTGAATCACTAATGGTTGGATCACACCTTTCAGATCCCTCAACGATGACGCCCCTCACATCAAAGACCTGGATTTGATTCCCCATTCAGACTTATTAAAAGTAAAAACTACTTAAGAGGGGTCTGAGTCATACTAGCTGGAGACTCAGAGAGTCTGTCTGTGATTGGGCATCAAATGCAATACGATGCATTATGTGTAGTGAAACGGTCCCTGTATTTGTGATCAATTTAGGCTCATTTTTTAAAAGCCCACAACATCTAGCTCTGTCCCCCAGCAGCCTGTAAACCTAGTAGGGGTAATTTTACAAATATATTCATGAATATTATTTATTTACACAGTCAGATATAGCCAAAATGTGAGAATGTCATTAAATGGCAGTGTTTAAGGCAAAAATCGTTCCATTTATTTCATAAAAAGCTGTTATTTACGTCAGCTGTATTAGTGAACACCAAGCTAATAGTGGTGATATTGCGGCTGCACACGGAGCTTAAAGCTAAAAACGTACATGTTTAGGGACCAGTCATCATTTCATTGTTGTCCTTGTGATGAGGTTCAAATGTGGTGCTGCAGTGTATGAACTATCAATAGATGTTATTAATTATCTATAGCCTGGCCCTCCTGTCCAATATTGTGACCAGTGATAACTAGATCAGCATATCTGAGTACATAGTTGGAGAGCATAGTTATTCTGTAGTATTGTCCACCCTCAGCTTGAATTTGTTTTAAAATTCTAAAACAGGTTTCCTAGAAATTTCGTCATAGTGTCACCCCAAAAAGTGCATCCCTCAAAATCACATGAATTCCGACCTGGCCATTCTTATTAAAGTGGAACGTCAGTGCATCTGTGGTGTCACATATGAAAGTGGCTCAGCGTCTTGTGCTCACACAGCTTGTATTCATGTCACATTTAGACATATAAAGTCAGATTTGTGCCACTTCGGCCCTGTGATGTGATCATAGCTTTTATCTCTGTCCTACCTTTCCTTCTTTTTCCTTTTTTACCCCCTCTTTCTTCTCCCTTTTCTGCTCCTCTCTTTTTGTACCCCCCTCCTGTAGAGAGCAGGGCTGTTTGAAGACCTGAGGGTTCCACTCACCCCATCTCACTATACCTTACCTTCTCTCTCTTTCTCTCTGGCTCTGTGATTGGTTGAGAGTGGCTGTGGTCGCTGTGGCTGTAAGGAGAAGTTCCTTTCCTGCGGAGCGGCTTCTGCTCTCACTCCGGCCACCCCACTTCCCCTCATGCTGCTTCGCTCTGTCTCGCCCTGCACCTCGCCATCTGTCACTTGCATCATTTTCACACACCTCACAAACATACACACACACCTCACATACTCTATACTCCCTCACATGAACTGTAGGAAACTGAGGATCAGCAGGTACACCATTCAGGAGTTTGAAATGACTTAATTTAATAATAGTTTATTTAATAACGTAATAATATATATAAACACATTTATTTGTGAAGCCCATGTCTTGATATGTCAGAGCTGGTATGGCTGGTGTGTGTGTGTGTGTGTGTGTGTGTGTGTGTGTGTGTGTGTGTGTGTGTGTGTGTGTGTGTGTGTGT
>JBBIGA010000032.1:2440568-2453278 GCA_037576975.1 Alestes dentex
GCAGAAAATAAAATAAGAATGGAACTTATGCATTGTTTTAATTAAAGAATGCCGTCAACAGGTCCAAAACATGCTGCAGAATGCGTGGCAAAGTGAACTGTGTCAGCAGCAGCAGGGTGAGGGACACGCCCCCTACTCAAACGGGCCAATTGGAAAGCAGCTCAGTTTTGAAAAACAATTTTTTTCTCTCCAGAGTTTTCATTGGACAGACGGAGCTTTTCGCAGGGTGGGCACGGCTTGTCTCTGGGGGGGGCAGTACCCACCCCCCACCCCCCCCATGGTCACGCCCCTGCTTTTGACGCCCCTTGTTAAGAATAGACTGCTTGATACCTGAGATAAAGATTTGTCCTAAAACATTTTTGATACACTCATGGCAGATAATGTTTCATGCAGGGCATTTTAAGGCCCTGATTTAACTCTTTTAATTGTGATCAAAAATGTGCATAAAAACTCCGGAGATAGAGGTTCACTGGTCATTTTGAATAGCATATAAAGTGACTGTGTTGCAGCCATCACAACCCCTTGTACCTATCATCATTCTACAGTGAACCTTTTCACACTGATCTCTGGATTCTGACCTTCCAGGACTAGTGTCGGACACCCAAGTTTCAGCAATTCCTCTTTTATCTGAGTTTTACTCCATTTTCTCCCCAACATTCAGCATGGCCAGTTCTACATGCTAGTTAAGCAATTCGCCCAATCACACAATGCATGTGAAGCCAGACACTGCGTTAATGTGACACTGGACAGATTAACACACTTGGAGAGTTCTGCTACGTTAACTGACAACATCTGTGTTGGCTAGCACTGTGCTGAGAGAGGGGGAGGGCCACTTAGAAAAAAAATGAAGCCAATTACTGTCTTGGATGACTGTGGTGCCATCAAAGCTTTATCACTCTTGATCAGCAATTTCTGCAACTTGCTCAACTCAAGCTGGTTTAAGGAATGAAAAACAAAAACAGGAAACAAACAGTCTTTTGCTAGGATACAAAACCAAAAATGTAATCATCCTTAACTGTTCCAGAACAGGAAGAGGAATGTTAGGGGGTTTTCACACTTGGTCCGTTTCAGCCCTCGAAACGAACTCCGATCGATTAGTCAGCATCTTTATGCGTATATGTGAACACGCCAAACGGACTCAGACCCCTCTGAAATGAACCGAACTGAGACCACCTCGGAAAGTGGTCTCAGTCCAGTTCGCTTTAAGTCCACGGCACGGTTCGGCATTTTGAACACAAATCGTTCCGGGTTCACTTCTACCGTAGGTAGATCACGTGCTACAGCCCTGGGAAACCATATATGTCTATGCGGGAAATGAAACACACAGTAAAGAGAGAACAAAAAAAACACGAATAAATAATGATGATTAAAAAAAAACCCCAAATAAATAAATAAATAAATAAATAAATAAAGGGACTTCGAGATTCTTGTCAAGATCAAGTTTCTCTACCAAGTTGCCCAGCCTCAAAGCATTCTTGCTCTCCATCAGTTGAAGAACAATAGTAGAGAACTTTGTGGAAAATGCATTTGGTAGAGCTTTTAACCATCTACTATTATGTAGAAAAAAATTCTCAAGAATGGTAAATGTGAAGAAACAATGGCGGCAGGTTGGATGAAGGGCTAAAATGTGAACAGAAAAAGAACTAAGACCCCATCTGAGCTGAAATGGAGCAGAAAGAGAACCGAGTCCCCTTTCAGATCAACTCACACTGTGAACAGAAAAAGAACTGTTCCCTTTCTTTTTGGACCGCTTCTAGAGGACCGAGTTTGGTTCCTTTAAAGAGGACTATATGTGAAAACACCTGTAATTTGTTACCTTTTCTTACTTATGTTAACAGCATCGTTATTTTATTCTGTCTAGCCTGCAAAGAATTTGAAATAGCTTTTTTATTGATCTCCCCCTCCTGTCTTTGGTTTAACAAAATATCTTGCATGCTTATCATTGTGCACATTCCATGCAGCATCTTCGAAGCTGTCATGACTAAAGGACAGATATTTTATAACACCTCTGCCTTTCTGACTGTGTGTGGGTGAGCCAAGATAAATGGAGCTTACTGTAAATGTTCAAATCTATAGACACCTGCTCATTCAGTGTTTCTTCTGAAATCAAGAGTGCTCTTGTTTGTTGGTTCTAACTCTCAAAGTGACATTTCAGACTCACTGCTAAAAGTCATCTTTATGAAGCAGACTGTTAGACGGCTTTTGATCCAACCTGTACTTTCAGCCGCATTTCTCACAGCGAACAGAAAAGCCTGTGCTGAGGTTGGGATCTTGCCTGTCTGTGGGCTCATATTTGAGGAGTGCTCTGCGCTGCGGAACTAATGTCTGGCCTGGCCATGGGATTGGCTCCCCCTGGAGTGGAGAGAGCTGGATGGGCTGAGGATCAAAGCTGATAAATGCAACCTTCTGCCTTCTGACGGGACAAGAAATTTCCAAACTTCTGTCTGCTTTAGTAGCACAGACAGAGTGAGATAGACAGTTTGCAGCATGTGCCCACCAGCACAGTTCGGCTATTTGCATTTAATCTGTATTTCATATTCACCTTGCCTTCAGTTTGCAGTGTAATGGATAATAATGGAAATCTTACACAGTATTGAAAGGCTCTGCTTTTTTGTGCCACGTCAGATGGTCTTTCAAGTGGCGTGAATCTGGAAGACAACAATGAAACCAATCATGTAATCATGTTGTATTGGAGGCAGCATGACAACGTGTTTAACGTCTGTCTCGACATGTCAATCCAATATCAAAGCCAGTCTTGCATGCAGCAGCACCTTAGCCCTGACTGCCATGTAATTAGCACAATAACAACACGAGAAATGGATCATCTAATTTCAGCTCTGGTCTGATGTAGTCAAGTCAAGTCAAGTAGGTTTTTATTGTCATTTCTACCATATACACAGTACATAGTAAAAACGAAACAACGTTCCTCCAGGACCACGGTGCAACACAAGAGCAGAACAGAACAGAACACAAGTGCAAACAGGCCCGAACACAAGAGCAACAATACAACTAAACAAGACAAGACAAGACAACGTTAAGTGCAAACTGACAGTGGCTACATTGAGAGTAAATACAGTATTGACAGGTGCTGTATTCAAGAGATGTGCAAAGGATGCAGAACAGAGTTTACATGAGCAAAAAATGCAGGACATGAATAAATATGTGCAATTAGGACGGCGATAAATGTAATTGTGCAGTTTGTAGCAGATTAAAAACCATGACAGAGAATGTCGCGTTTTATACAGAATGTGCAGTGTAAACAAAAGAGGATTTTAACTGGTGATCTAAGTTGTAGGTGGTTAATCTTCTTGTGTTTCGTGGCTGCAAACCTTTTACTGATGGTATCACTGATCAACAAGGCCTGGCCTTTTTTTACTCATGATTTTTCTATGCATGGACATCTCCTCGACATGTTACTTTTTCTACTAAGAAATATGAGCTCTGTTACTCTGCACATCTACAGAGGTACTGGACACTTTTATGTAACCTTTGGTAAACCAATTTCTTTAGGTTACCTCATAATTTTTTCACAAAATGGATTTTTTTTTTTTTTTTTTTTTTTGAAAAAAACCATGTTTGGCACAACATCAAACTGATGATGTGATAAACATCATGGAGAAAAAGTTCTAGCGTACTTTAAAGCACAGAGATGAAAGCAACAAAAAGTGGGACTATTTTTCTGACAACAGAATCTGTGAGCTTGTTTTCACCGATGGGATGAATGAGGTGAGCAAGGCTTTTTGGAGGCAGACCTGCAAAGCTACAATGAAATGAAATCACAAATCACTGAGAAACACACACCACTTTTGAAAAGAATACTGATCCGAAAAGGTTTTGGAATCTCTCAAAAAAAGAAATCTCCTTCTGTCCAATACAAAAATGCCCAAATACTTTTAGAGTCTGTGTTTGAGACAAATGCATTTAAAGGTTGTGACTGTAAGAACATGAATTTAACCGGTATCAGACATGAGCTGCTGTGTTCATTACAGGTCTCATCTATCAAGTAAAGGTCCTGCATCACTTAATCTGGTCATCACTGCAGCAGTCATGGCGAAGAGTCAATAACAGTGAAGTTAAAGTACAGGCGAATGGTTTCCCTCAATTTCAAGGGGACCGTGAGGATTTGGACTTTGGCACCTTAATTGTTTCTTGGCCAGCTTTTACAGTCTATTATTTCTGTCAGTGTGAGGGCCATGTAAATGCCAGGAAATTGACATGATCTGAACAAATCCATCAGAAGCGTAGCTGAAATGTTATAATCTTGTGCAGAATCAACTTTAGTACATTAAGAGGGAAGAATGTTGAGTAGAAGAATGCTTTAAACCATGAAGAAAAGTCTACAAAGTTTTGACATGGAATGTTTACAATACCATTTGTCCTATTTAACACCCTATTTGTACTTATAAATGCCTTGACAATACATTGGAGGCAAAAGTTTATCACGAAACTGTCATAAAAAAATGTCTCACATCATGTTTGCTTCTGATGTCTGGTTCCTACCCCCCAGTGCTGTGAACATTTCGGACTCTCCAAGTTTCTCTAGAATGGAGTGTTTCACATTAAACTGCGCTGCACAACCTTGTTTGCATCTTAATGACTGAATTATGCAAATATTTGGGAAAATAAGTGGATTCTCCTTTGAGCTTTAAGAACAGATATTCCAAGTTACACTTTATTAAAAGTGTTTAATGAAGGGAAAATGTTAAAATATGAAAAACAATGATATTAAGGGCATTCATTCGCATGGCTCAGATGCTTCAGAAAGGGATTAGGTTTAAAAATGCTGGAATGTTCTTTTAAGTGTAAGGACAGTTAAAAGTGAATGTTAAATGTACTTTCTAACAATAAATGAACTCCATCATTAAGGGAATGTTGCAGTTGAGCAGGAGAAGCTCAGATGTAGAAGATGAAGAACATGGACAGAGATACGAAGCTCTCCATGTCCGTATTCACTTTTGATGGATCAAGCACATCTCTCATTCACTGTTTGTCTCACTCTCTCATCTCTAGTTCTCTCTCTGTGTCTGTGTGTGTCTCTCTCTCTCTCTCTCTCTCTCTCTCTCTCTCTCTCTCTCTCTCTCTCTCTCTCTCTCTCTCTCTCTCTCTCTGTAAAGCTAGTGCTTGTTCAGTGTGCTTCACATCTGGCACGAGGACTTCAAAACCTACTGCTCTGCTTTTAAATTCAGCGCCACACTCTTTTATCTGCCTTTAAAGACCCACTTCAAAAAGGAAGGAAGCTTTTGTTCATTATCTGTTCGTTATTTGTATTAAAGCCTTCTACTAATGTGTATTCTGCTGCTAATATGTGCGTGAATGTTCCTAAATAAGAAATACAATGCGAGAAAATGCAGAGGATAATTGGACGGAGGAAATGTGATCTTTAGGCAAAAAGATGAAAAGGGTCTGGGAGAGGTGCAGGGTGGGCTTCTTCCTTTATTTATTTTAAGCCACATGCCGTCCTTGGAAAGTGGCAAAATCTAGACTGAGAGTGGGCGTCAGCGTCAGAATGTCTTATGACTTCCTCTTTCTGTCATTTGCCCGTTTCCTTTTCAGCGATTGCTCTGTTCCCTGGACACGTACGGCTCTGCCTCTGGCTCACATGTTTCTGTTTTGACTCTGTGTTCTATATGTGCTCCTTTTAGAGGTGCCGCGCTGCTCCATATTGAAACATGCATGCATTTGTATGCCAGTTGCAGGGGAGCCATGTATTCAGGCATTCAGTGTGCGATGTGGGACGCATTCACAGGAAATTATTTCGTGTGAGGGGATCGAATCCTAAGTATAAAATATTCAGCACCCTTTTGATTCTGTGGATCTGTATCATGCAGTGTGGTTAATTGAAGTATGTGCTAGGAAGTGGACTTGTTTTTGTTCATTTTCAGGACAAGAATGTTCAGATGTTCTGAATTCAGAAAAAAAAATCTTGCCTAATCTGGACTTTGAAACATTAAATGCTTTTTACTTTTTTTTTTTTTTTTTTTGGTCAATTTACAAAGGGTGAATACATGTATCTGTAATGAGGATAAGAATAGCATTGGGCTTAGAATAGAGCTGGGCAGTATAGCAGTGCTTATTGCTATTGTGAAAAATTACAGCCTAATATATCTCAGTATGCTTTACTAAGCATGTTGTGCTATTGTCAGTACTTGAAGAACACTCATTACAGACAGCAGCTTTGCCCTTTTTGCCTTGTTTTTCCCATGTGGCAGTTTATAATTATAATTATTTATAATTCAGTGTCTCTCAATAACAATATTCCTCTTTTCCAGATGGAATGACTTATGCTTCTCAAATGCGAAAAAATAAAATGCCTCACCTCTTCCAACATCACCAGCCCCACCTATCACCGAGTAAAACCGCTGAGCTTGCTCAGAGGCGCTCCCTCGGAAATACATCACGGCACAGACAGAAAACGCATTATGATTTCCGATTCACACTGACTTCAATATGCGTTCACATAATGAGACTTTATTGCATTTTTTGATCATTTCTGTTGGTCTACGTTCCTAAAAAGAAGGTGCCACAAAGGGTATTTGAGTGATGCTATATAAGAAGCACTTTATTTCCCTAAAGAATTATTATTATTCATGAAATTTTCACATGGTATATATGGCAGCTGGTGTTGTGAGAGTTTTGAAAGTGATGATATATGTCATTCAAACGGGGCATGTATTTGACCCCATTTCTTGAAATTGTATGAAAGCAAAACCGTGCGTGTTTGTGGTGGGGCGTTTTGGAGACTGCGTGAAGTGATGTGAGATGCTTCGCGACTGTGACTCTGGTGAGGTTTAGTGCGTGTTTCATGTGGCTGGTAGGCTGCCATCACTTGACTCTGGCTGCCTTTGATTAGGGGTTCAAAGGCCCGTCTGAAAGCGAGGCTCTCTCAGAGGGCTCTGGCACATTTTCAGAACCGTCGTGCTGTCTGCACTCCTCCCCTTCCCCAAACTCTGCCTGCCCTCCCTCACCTGCCTGTGTGTGTCCTCTCACCTCTGCACCCGGCCATGTGGTGTTGGAGGAAAAAAGTGAATGCGCCTTATCACACACACAATCTCACACACTCTGTCCTTATGTGGATTGTATAGGTCTGTCCTTATGTGGATTGTATGGGTCTGTCCTTATGTGGATTGTATGGGTTGACCTAGAGAAGAACCTGAAATCAATCTGTAGATATTCTGGAACCACATTACCATGTAAAAGATCTGTTTTATAGAAATGTGTCTCCTCCCGCTTGGCCGGATGCTTGATCCCCACAGAGCTTGAGTCGTAAGGCATGGGGCTTGTCCTTGGTTGTAAAGGGCTTCAGAACAGGAAATCAACAAAATCTGTGCAGTTGATCTTTGCTGGAGCAGTTGTGACAGTAACTGTAATATGTTTACTAGTTTTTACTCACTAATAGGTCTTCAAATGTTTTATTATTCTCGTTATTCCTATTCTCATTTTTCTTCTTATTATATGACTTGTCATTTTAATATTTGATCCTGCTGTACAGAAAACAAAAACGTTCACAAAGTACAGAGTATTGCATAACATTTCAGGAGAAATAACACAAGCCTTCAATATGCAAATGTGTCCTTCAAGTATTCACAAGGTTTTCCAGTTTGTGCTGTTATCAGTAGAGAGTTGTGACTATATTAGTGTTATTCAGTTATGACTTCATATTACAGCAATGTCGTCCAGAAAACTTTGACATTTTCTCTTTTAGACTTGGTCCCTACTTGCTGTGAGTCAAATGGTTGGTAGTATTATACCACTCTCAGAGCTTAACTATAAAAATCCTTGATTTTATTGAATGAACTACTCAGAAACATGTAATTTGATTTCACAGAAATCATTAGGCTGTCATCCAAGGCTTATAAAGCCCTGTTACAGATAAGAGCCAGCAGTTATGAGATATGTTTTTCTGTGGGTGTTTTGATTCATGTAAATCATCAAATAATCAATGTGCATCAGTCTTAAACCAGTGCATTTTTTGTATTGCACGCCGTGTCACATTTGCAATCTGTAGCAATTTAACTGGAGCAGTAATATTTTGTCCATATTGTGTAGTCTTGGCCAAATCAGATCCCTAGGATCCCCTGAATTTAGATCGAGTGTCTGTCTGCCTGTAGTAGTCCATTTGTCTGGGAGTGATAGAAGCCAGTGGAGATGAGCAATGGCCTGAGTAAGTGAGTAACTTAATGCCCTCATCTGATGCTCCACCACTCCGTCCTGTCTGTGGCCTGAACGATGCTATCGCGGCCTTACCAGAACTCTCCCTCTTTTCTTACTGGAAACACCACCCCCTAAAGCTTCCCCACCCATCTAGAGTGTGAGCCACGCTTCCCGCATGCAGCTCTACAACACCCTGGAGCCTCGACCTGGTTTGGCCCAACCCTGAACCCACAGATGGAGCTCCACAGGTGGGCCTGAATGACTCTTTAGTTCCATATTCTGAGTGATCCTAACTCCAGTCCAGCATGAGCTTTGCAGTCCTGAGTAGAGATGGACTTTTCAACGAGTTTTGGTATATGAATGCCCACATTTTTGAACCAGTAGTATTAGAATGTAAACATTTTTTATGTCTATTTATTTATCATAAAAATAAAAACCAGAAATACAGAGGATTTAGCATTCCTTTACTGTATATTGCTAGAATAATATGCCATCTATACCCACATATGGAAGATAACTGGATAATTGCATTTCATTGCTATACTTTTTATTATTTTGGAAGATTTGTACCTTACCCCAGAATGATTGAATGTTTTTTTTTTAAGGAGAAAACACAGTTTTGTTATGAACATTTTCATTTAGTCCTTCAAATTACTCAATGCCAGGAGATTTTTCTTTTTTTTTTTTTCCTCTTGTCGGTTGACCCAGGAGACCCACCCCTGTTCATGCCTGATTGTTGGGGTGGATTTAATGATTTACCTCTCTGCTGCAGGTCTGAGTCATTTAACATATTGCTATTTGACCTTCCGGACTGTAACCTGCTGACACAGGTGTTTCATGTTATAGTTTCCAATCATTCTAAATGTAGCTCCTCTCACATGTTGCGATTTGCTTAATGTGAAATGCACTATGAACTGCTTTCTCTGGCGTTCTTAGTCATTCAACAAAGTCTTCACAATGTACGAGATAATACACGAGAACATAATACATCGCCTTTTATTCCGAAGCACTAATGCCTTATTGGAATACTTCATTAAGTAAACGGGGAGTAAGTTTGGATAGCCATATATTCAAATAACCGCACCCATGGCTAGTCCTAATCAATGGAGGCATTGGGAATGCACATAACTTAGAGTTGATATATGAAGCTCGCCTCTTGTCTTGCAGGTAGTGACTGTATTAGCAGCTATGGGCCAGGTGGCGCCGCTTCTCCCCATTGCTCTCCCTGGCGGCTAGAGGTGACACTCCATCAGGGAAATTGATCGGGCTCGTTGCATGGCTAATTTATTGATGATCTGCCTAGCGGGGATAATGAGTGTACGGACCACTGATTGATGTCCAAGCGGCTGTGCAGCGGCACTGGGATTACTGCAGTGCTTCTGCGTAGCCCATAACAAGAACCTGGTTTAGATCTAGCAGCTAATGCATGGATGTATGGATTAAAGCCTAATCTGAATTAATACTCCCGTTTAGGTGTATCTATCAAGCTGCTCTGCTTTGATGGGCCGTGTTCCAGGAAAGCCAGCTATGAAGTAAATGAAGTTCTAAAGAGGTCAAACAGCTGAAAAAAAAAAAAAAAACATTTAGGGAAAAAAAGTGAAAATGTGTTTAATGTGTGGGGACACTCTTCAGTGTGAAAACATGCACAGGCAAAGAAGAACAGTGGTCTCAGGTAAAGCTTACTGATCCAGTACATAGACTGTTACTGAATAGTACTGAATTGAATAAGCACACTCTCACAACAGCAGCATGCCATGGTGCAAAGTTGGAATTTATAGCAATCGTGTATCACTTTATTACTATATATATGAGACACCTTAATATTTTTATTTTCTGACATCTGATCATTCGGACAGAAAAGAGCCAGTAGTGCTGCAAACAACAATTAAAATAAGAGTTTGTTCAGATGATGTTTCACAAACTACTTCAATAAATCCAATTAAACAGGACTAACTATGCTGTGCTTGTAAGGAAACGAGCAGTTTGTCAGTGTTCTTTAAGTACTGACGATATCTCATTGAGACACACTGTAATGCATCGCAGTAATGATGAATATAGTAAAACGGCGACGCTCTGTTCAAGGCCTGTGTAAGGAGCTGAAGTCCTAGAGACTAGAACAATGCAAAAAGTAATTTAGTCTGATAAGTTGTCCTCCCCTACAGTTTTGCAGCTGGACAATTTGGAGTCAAGGAATGCCTTCAGTTCAGTGTCTGCTGCCAACTGTTAAGCACAGTGGGAGTCATTTAGTGCAATAATTGCTGTTTATGGTCACATTATGGTCAAGGAAAATGAGGGCATTTTACAGGACAATTGTACCCTATGGTACAAACATTGTTCTCTCATAATGCTCTCATATTCCAAGATCATAACGCTCCTAGACACACACTGCTAAACAATTTTAGCAGCGGTTTCATGAAAAAACAGGATAATTGGCACCGATCTAATATTGGGCTGATATCAGCAGAAAAGGCTGTATCAAATATCTTTGGGGAAAAAATAATGAATCCGATCTAATCCTGTAACAAATCTAGCCTGAAATAGCACACACTCGCATTGTGTTGCGTGTTTCTTTGTATGCGGTGGTAGAGTATGTGAGTAATTACAGCATTAAACTCTTTTTATCTTGAATGTAGTGCTTCAAGTAAATCCAATAAATACATTGTTTCAAAGCATGGTAGTTATCATAGGAAATTAACATCAGCCTATACTTTCATTTTTCATTTTTTGGGAAATCTCTACTTGTAGTGAAACGCCTTTTATGGTCTCCCCAGTCACAAGATCTGAACATCATTGAACCTTTTGTGAGAGGTTCTGGAGTGTTGAGTGCCTCAAAGTCCCTCCTTCATCCTTCAAAGAACTAAAGGCTTTCCTTGCTCGAGACTGAACCAGTGTCCCACTGCACACACACAAACAGTTCAAGTCAGCGTCTTAGAAAGCAGTTGTTCTTAAAGCAAAGGGTAATCCTGCTTTTTATTATGTCCTTAAAAAACGTCATAGATGTACAAACCTCAAGTCCATAAAAGATTGAGACAGTGAAAGACAGTGAGAAATGCAAGAGGCAATGATTTACAAAAACCTGGATTTAAATGAAAACAGTACATTAAGTTATGTTCACTTCTGCCAGCGTCACATTCCAAAACAGCTGTGACAGGAGTAATATAAGGCTATAGACTTTGTGAGTTGTTCATGCTTGGATGTAAAAGGGCCATCCAGGAAAGACATAGTGCTGCTAGTGTCCGAGCTCCCACTTCGCAAAAAAAAAAAAAGGAAAAAAGCGCATGTGGGATCGCCACATGGGCTCTGGAATGTTTAGTAAACATGAATAAATGAATGAACTGATATTAAATGTTAAGGTATATTTACCACTTTGCAACAGGAAAAACACCTATAATGAAGACTCTTCCATATTTATAAGGTTTTTAAGTAGTTTGATCGTATTTTTGGCTTGCTGTTCATGCTTCACACCATCCTGCACTTACTGATGCATTATCTCCGCAATGCCAGTGAATCCTCTGAGCTGGTGCGCATCTATTTTATTGCCATGAGTACAATGCATCAGCGCTCGTTGGTCACACGCCCATTGACATTAGTGATAAATGACCCGACTGGGTCGAAATCAGATATTTTCCATCTGCGAAACGTCCCAGAGCCTTGCGTCTCTTAGCTGATAGTGGAGTGATTGAGTAAGTATTCATTACTTAGCCTTTAATGGATACGTCAGCTGACCTCTCCTGTGTTCTTCATAATGATGGTTTGTGGCTGAATGTTGGAAGCTAAATTGAAATAGAGAGGATGAGGGTAATCTGTTGTCTATGTCCTTCAGTGCAGCGTATGTTATGTGATCCTCGTCTGCTTTTAAGTGAAAAGCGGTTTCTCATCAGCGTAAACCCTTCCCATGAAACTGAAATTCGTATGGCAACCCCCCACCTCCTTTTATATAAAAACATTATGAAGGAGGGGGTTTTCTTCTCAGTGAGGTCACTTTACAGCAGTACCCCATCAAAGGAAATTTGTAATCCATTAAAATGTATGAGAGTTCTCTATTCAGTACATGTCTGTGCTGTGTAAGGCATACTTGTTCAGTCCATTAGAGGATACTCGATATGGGACCTGGCCACAGACCTGGAACCCTGACCAAGAGAGCACAGAGCAGTGCAGTGATCTGTATGACCCTTTTACTAAGATGAACTGTTATAAACGAATAAAATGTTGCATGAGGAGATTTTCTCTCTCCACTTATCTTTTTATGTGTGTTCTCTGTAGAACCTGATCCAACAGATTGTATCTGCAGACGGTCTGCTCACTTCTAAAAGAAGCCAATAGGCTGGCGCTGAATCCTGTAAATAACTGTGGAATGCATGATAGCATAACAAGGATTCAAAACTACACCAGTCACACTCTAAATATGGTGTCTTAGGATAAGACAGATTAGATTAGAAGTTTTATCTATCTATCTATCTGTCTGTGTCTGTCTGTCTATCTATCCATCCATCCATCCATCTATTTTATTGACTCATTTTAGTTACTGATCAATAGACCAGTGCAGTGATAAGCATTTC
>JBBIGA010000032.1:2466750-2501967 GCA_037576975.1 Alestes dentex
GTGTGTGTGTGTGTGTGTGTGTGTGTGTGTGTGTGTGTGTGTGTGTGTGTGTGTGTGTGTGTGTGTGTGTGTCGCTTCTCCTGGCTGTCTGGAAGTGTCACTGCAACTTTCCAGAGGATCCAGATATCAGAAGAGAGTGTTTTTTTAGCACGTCTCTGAGAGTCACGAAGGCGTATCCTGAGGAAATAAGGATGTTGGAATGTGGTCACAGAATATGTAAGAGAAGGTAGTTTTGGTGAACAAAAACATGCAACCATAAGCGGACTTTCAGGAAAATAGATTTGATAAATGTGGCTTGAGCTAGAGAGGAAACATAAAAAGCACTTTATCTTGTCAACACACATACATGGCTGCTGCAGCAGTGCTGTAGGGTTGATGGCTGCTCTCCTGCTGGTCGTCTTGGCACCGAACGGGAGAACAGTAGGGCCGATGCGCTGGAGCACAAAGAGCTCTCGGCTCTCTTTTCTTCTTTAAACCCCCAGCCAGACGTCTCTGTCAGGCACGTTCTCTGAGAATCTGCTATTAGTTGCTCCTCGGCGGACCAATTCCGCAGCTGTCTCCTACATCAAAAGATATCAGAAAAGTTTTGTGCGTATGCTTGAGGGGAACATTTAGTCGGTTGCATTATGTGGCATTTGTCTTCATAATAGCCCAAGTTCCCAGCCTCAGCAATGGCCTTGACTAAAATACAGTGCATGTTTGTAATGCAGACATACTGTTTAATATGCGTATCGTGTTCAGTATTTTCAGGAAATACATTTTTAGGAGTCCGCAGAGCTGCTTAAAATCCGTATTTGATGTCCGCTGAACCCAAAGGTAGCTCACGTCAGATATGGAAGACTATCGAAGATTAAGTCATTTTTGAAGCGTTTGCTTAAGATCATCACTCCCACTGGTGAACAGCTACCTGTAGAACTTCGGGTCTAATCATTACTTCAGGTGAATAAATGAGCTTTTCCATGCCCATATTATAAACAAGTTTACATGAGATCATGCATTCAGACTACATCAGTTTAGTTTGGGGGGAATTATTAAACGTTGTGTTTTCCTTACTGTCGGAAAGCAAATTCATTGCAGCTTTCCAGAGGACGCATATATCTGAAAGAAGAGCATGAGGTTTAAGTTTCTGGATGTCTCAGAGGATTTTAGTCTAGACTTAACAGTGTTTTTCACTGAGGCACACAGGGGAGCAAATCAGAGGTCACAGTAAATAAAACAGCCTTCGGTTTGACGTTCCTATTTCGAGGTTAAGTTTGAGTTGGAAACAAAGGGGGTTAAAACTAGAAACACGATGCAAATTGTCCAACCAGATTTTTTCCCTGATGGAATCTACCGGACATTTTTTCATTTCCAATGGGTTGGGCTGAGTCACTGTAAAACTGCTACATACAAGATCGACTGTATGCTAATGTATATTGCTGACAACATAGTGAATATCTTTTACAAGCTTAAAATGTCCGTGCCTGCTTTGTGGAGTTATCAACTGTGCATCAACTTTTTTAGCAGATGGAGCTGTTACCCAGTGTTAGTGTGTTTAAGTGGCACTGGTTAAAGATATGACTTTGTTGCCATTAATCCTCAATGGATCTCTTTTTTTTCTTCCACCCCGGCTCCATTGCAGGCATGTTTTCTAATAAAAAAGAGCATTGGAGTGAAAGTTTCAGTGTTTAAAAAATGCATTTACGCTTTTCATTTTTGTGAATAGGCTCGACTAAACCTTAAACTGACATTAAGAATTAAAAGCGCTGCTTCTGATGTTTTTTTCCTCGTGTAGCAGTGCACCAGTATGAGTCACTCACCGGGCTCACTGCTATGAGATTAAACGAAGTAAAATCAGGACAGAACTTTCACATGACAGATCTCTCCAAAGCAAAAACTATACGTTCTGCTTAGTGATGTTGTTAAGTGATCCACATAAACACTGTAAGTGGACTCCAGGTGTGGAAAAAGTAGTGCATGAAAAATGTAGAATATGTTAGGCTTAAAGAAGCCTTAAACAAACTACACTGCTCCTCTGGTCTGTTTTATCGTTTACAGTGTGTGTGTGTGTGTGACCTCTCTTTTTAAATGTACATTTTTCTGTCATGTATGTGTGTGTGCGCGTGTATGTGTCTGGCCTCGCTCTTCTCTCTCCCTGCTCTGCCAGAGTGTGCGAGGTGCAGATAAAAGGTGGTGGATATTTCAGGGCCCTCTTGCTGATATGGCTCTTATCTCTCCGCGTGTGTTATCCAGCAGCATGCCTGCCGCCTCTCACTGTTACTGATGCTCTGCTAATGAGAGAAACAATCACACACACTCTCCCCTGCGCCACGGCTCCCTGGAGCCCAGCGCGCGGCCCTAGAATGCAGAGGGGAAACACACGCCCCAGCCGCATTAATCAAGGGCAGGAGCGCACGGCAAAATTACGCAGGGAGAGGCTGGCCACTAATGATTTCCCCAGAGCAAGGAGACAGAGAGAGAGAGCATTACAGGGAGAGGGTGTACTCAGTGGTTGTGAATTAGTGGGACCAGTATGTACGTTGTCTAAGTGTTGCAGGGAGAGTCTGGCCTTGCGCTGAAATACAGCGTGTTGCATCAGGACTGAATTTGTGTTATAAATGGTGCGATCACCAAACTCTCTCTCTAATCCCATCTTTCTCTCTCTCTCTCTCTCTCTCTCTCTCTCTGTCTGCCTTTACATGTACTTCAGCAGTATTTCGGTTCCCTCTGGAGTCTGGCTGCTAGAAGGAACTTCTATTGATTTCTGCTGATGATTATATCAGTAAACTCAACAGCAGTATTAGACGGTTTCTCTATGAGCGTAAGTGCACAAAAGCAGGCGTAGGCTTTTACATAGACTGAACACTATGACAGTTTACTCGTTATCTGGTAAGTTGACAAATGATGCCACAAAATGCTTTTATGAGCGTATCATGGATATTGTCAGTGCTTATAGGGCCCATACCCCCCCACCCACCCAACATTTGTGCAGTTGTAATATCAGTCATAACTCATTTATAAATGACTTTTTATTCCAAAATCTCTTTGTCCCCTGCAAGTAAACAGTTTTTTTTGTGTTTTTGCTATATGACTTTAAGATCCAAAGATGTGAGTGACTTCTGGCCAGACTGGCCAGTCTGATTTGTGCTTCATTTCAAAAGCAGGCTGAGCGGAAATACTCCTGATACCTTTACTGTGGATAAGTGGAGCTAAACTGCTGTAGGCTGAAAATACAGATATGTGTAAAGCACATCTTTTTCATATAAATGGCGGATTTAAATCAGGCTGTTTTTCGAAGCTAAAACTGCATAAATATGGACCGTCTGGAACACTGAATAATGTGCTACATTTTGTGTATCGTTAAAATGTTTTGAAGTATTGTGATATTTTGGCCATATGACCCCTGCTTCTGTGTATGTACAAGTATGGGAGTAGATTCAAGTATGGACCCTTCTCAGTTGCTGGAGTAAATGACTTAGTAAATATCAGCCATAGGCTACACAGCTGTCCTGACATAGAAGGACATGAAGCATCTGCAAACCTCCTATCCACATTTCCATAGGTGTACCTAAGAATTTGTTGTTGCCCACCGCTAGTAGGCATGACGTCAAGCAGGGTAAAATCACTGTAACACACAGCCTTGTGCGGCTCCTGTTTTACCGTGCCATTTCCAGCTTTGCTCACCTAAATAAATTCAGGCCTTTAGTAATTCTCTCAGCAGCAAAACAAAAAATTATTTCATGTTATTCACTCCTAGTCAAAAGTGCGGATTCTAACCTTTTAATTAATAGCGCATTTGTTTTTTGTGCATAGAAGTTAGTTTATAATGAACTGAATTTGATGAAACTGTGTTATTGTGCTTTTATGGCATTTTTGCCTTGCTTTTGTTTGCTGACATGAAAATTAATTGAATAATGGCAAAGGTGCAAACTACAGACGAACTGAAAGTAATCACCCACTCAGCCGACGGTGTAAATAATCTTGAAATCTTGTTTAAATAGCAAAGCAAATTGGTGATAACTATGATTATTTCAGTGCTAGGAACCCTCGCTGTGTACTTTAATGAGGTGTAATGTGCAGATGTGTGTTCTCTGTACAGGATGTGTACTGATTATCACTCAGAAATTCAAAGTCGTTTGACCAGGGGTGCTGCAAATGACTGTAGGGGTGTAGGTGCTCATTGTGCTCCATGGGTTGGATTTTCACTGTTGCTGCATGTGTGTTTGCAGTGTGTGTAGGTGTATGTCCTACCACCCACTTGCCGTCAAGATGTGTTCATTTCAGTCCCATCTGTATTCTGGAGCCTGTGTACCTGGCCATGTACATTCACTTATGGCCAGCCGGGCACAATTAGCTGCTAACATTACACGGCAGAATTAGGCCCGAGACCCAGTCCCCCAGGGAAATTAAACCAGTGGCAATTCATTAGACCACAAGCCAAACATTAAGGGGCATTTGCATTTTTATTGCACCTGAAAACAATGGAGGCCTTCCATTATCTTCCCGCCACAGAGAGAGTCTCCTTGTTTATTATTATGATGTCGTTGCATATAAAAACAATGGCGTTTATCAGGGAGAACAGAGGAGCAAGAGCCTGCTTTAATCGCGGCGGGTCTGCAGAGGGTTATGATTATTGAAAGAACACAGTGCAAGTGGCTGACGAGCCCGACAATTGAGTCGTTTTGTTATGTAAATCCCATTGTCACCCCGTCCCTGAAATAAACAAACCGGGAGAAGAAGGCTGCGGCGTAAAGCCGAGCGATTAAGCTGAATAAGGGAGAAAGTTTCAGGGACATTCTGTCACATTAATTGGTTTCCCTCTTGGAATTCTGCCTGTCGTCTGTCTAGGAATGAAAGCCTTAAACACTCTCCTCCTCCTCCTCTGTTTCAGGTGAGTGGCGTGTGCGTACACACACCCCAACGCGTGGCCCGCGCTGTGGCATCAGCAGCAGAACACCCCTCTCCAGGGTCCCGCATTCCACAATCCGGCTACTCTGACCCCGACCAGACTTTGGTGGGGCGACGCAGGTAACGGATAAATGGTTGGATGGATGCCTTTAGTCATAAATGTTCTCAGTACTCAAAGTAACAACCGGTTATTTTTTTTTTTTCACATTTTTTTTCTGGAACAACATAACACAGAAATCACTTGGCATAGAGGCATCATGTATTCTGCTTTACCTTCCCCGCCTTTTTCGCCCCAACCCCCATCCTTCAAGGATCAAAACCACCTTCCCTGAACACACCTTAGTGACAGTTGCCTTCGAGCCATAATATTACAGAGCTATAAATAGACTTCTGTTTAAGCACCCCTTTCTACAAATACACATAGCAACAAATACAAAGTAGCAGTGGCCTCCTAACCCTGCTCCTACAGCATCTCTTGCTCTGCACAGCTTCCTAGCTCCCAGCGTACCTGATCCAGCTAATTGGCTGATGAAGTTTTGAGTTTAAGAGTGTTAAAGCAGTAATACTGTTTATTCCAGTAGTGGTGTTATCATCCTCTCGCCCACTTCACCTTGCCATTTCACCCTGGGGAAACCAGTTATCCCACCCTAAGTAATGTTCTATTATCTAATTAGCTCAAGTTTTTGAAATTGTAAGTCGGTATTGTATGTTCTGTTATTATGTATGTAAGTGAATGATGCCAGTAGTCCCTGCCTTGGCGCACCCTTCCAAAATCAGATTAACTGGCTAGAATGATTTCATAATTGCATGCGCACTCCCAATTGAAAGTGCTTGACTACTTGAGATACAAATGCCTCAAGGATATATAATGCTCCTGCACTTTATGCTGGTGGAGCCCTCTTTTTGTTCCTCAGCCATGTTCCTGTACACTTGTGGGGAAAAAATGACAGTAAGTCAATATAACATCTAATGACTCAATAATGACTGGGCCCACTCAAAGTGCATTTGTGCCATTTGTACAACTCAAACAATCTGCTGCTGTCTGTTTGGAGGGCAGCCTTGAGAGCTGACTGTCGTGCTGTAATAGATGGCTCTCCGGTACAGCAGTCCAGAAACACTTGGAGCGCTCTCTCTCTCCCTCTCTCTCTCTCTCTCTCTCTCTCTCGCCAGCTTTACCGTCAGTGTTGTCCTCTGCTTCTGCCCTTAACCTTCACTGACCTTTCCAAAGGGCTCGCTTTCAGCTCAAATGAGGCTCTCCTCTTAATGAGGGCGTGAGTGATGCTGCCTGGGCTGGACCCACTGAGTCGGTGTGGGTGGGAGTGTTTGTGTATGTGTGCTCGGTGTTATCCCTCAGGTCACCTTGTGGAGACCAAGTAGCCAACAGGAAATCATAGAAATTCCCTTCCTTCAAGGTCATTTTGATGTTTGTCTTCCTGGGATCAAATACTTTTGCACAAGAATGCCTCAAAATGGAACGAGTTAAAATGATTTCAGTTTTGTTATAAAGGCTGGAGTTAGGTTAAAGTGCCGATCACGATCTGGCTAATTGTAAAAGCCCAATAAAGGCAGATGTTGTTGCTGTAGGAACAAAACCTCATGTCTCCATTTGTATCATTTTTCTTTCTTTCTTTCTTTCTTTCTTTCTTTTTGCTGACGTTTGCTTAGATTTCACGATGAACTGACCAACAGAAAAGGTCCAAAATTACTTAAGGGTGCCCCAAATCCTCCCCCACCCCCCGGATTGCTACTTATTACATTTTTTTTTTAATGTACCAAACAGCCATCATTCATTCTTTTTCATGGCAATGTTTTTGTACCTGTGCCTCATTCAAAAAGTGGTGCAGGCTGAAACACGCCTTATAACTTCAACATTACTGGGTAGGTTTAATTGCTGTAGGCTAAATAGGTTGATGCATGTACCGTTTATGCATTGTTTTATGTCACATTACAAAAACTGAGAATTCAAAAAAAGGTTGGTGGTTAAAATGAACAGGGGAGTGAAATATACTTTTTGATACTTTAACAATAGCTATCTACTACACTGAACTTTTTATATGAAAAAAAAAAATCAAGTGTGTGAGTGTGCGTGTGTGTACATGCATGTGTAGGTAGTATGGATATGTGTAAGGGTATGGATATGTCGGTTTGCATTTGTACATATGCATACTGGTGCATGTATGTGTGAGACTGTATGAACTGTGTTTGTGGAAGTGAGTGGGTATGTAGGTTTCTGTGTGTGTGTTTGTGTGTGAGTAGGTCGATGGTGACAGAGAGAGGCTCATTAACACTGGCTTTGTCTCCTGCCGTGACAGTGACATTGAGCCGCCTCCTGCCCCCTCCATCCTGTGTGTTTCCACTCTCCCTCTTGCTGCTGAACAGATGAGTGAGGCTGAGCCAACGCAGCAGGCTGTGCAGCCTGAGCCTCAATGTCAATTAGCCATCAAAACGCCACAAAATCAACTTACTCTGACAGGAAACAAGACGAAATGAAGCTGATCCGATTTCAAAGGCCTTTTTTCCTCCCTTCTTCAACTCCTTCAGTTGTTTCCTCCCCTCCCTTCCTTTTGCTAATTTGCACTGGCTTCGCAAATTTTGCTAATGTTCTTAGGGCTTTTTGTTTTTGTTTTTCTGGTTTTTTTTTTTTACTTTCAACTTTCTTGACTCTTCCTTTTTTTGTGGTCTTCTTTTCAGAGAGTTTATCCAGAGTCTGAAGAGCTTCAGTCTATTCTATGGTGGTCTCGGTGAGGCTCTGTGCAACCGAGAGCCTGCGGCACTCAACAGTTCCCTCTGCTGGAATGGGCAGGAGATGACAGACAAGTGAGTAAAGAGCAGAAGTGCCACAATGAAGAAAGTGTTCAGTTTCACTCTAGTTTTTCATTCAGAAGGCCTATGTCATATACGATGCATGAATGCTTGCTCCATGTTAACTTATGATACATGCACTCATGCATTATATTTGTCACAGGCCTTCTGAATCTAACATGGATGTGGTTGTTGAGTAGGGCAGAGCATTTTATGTTTGTCCTTATTTACTAGAATATTTTTGTGCCATAATGTCCTGAAGATTCCATTTTACAGTCTGTAATCCAGTGCCAAGATACTGTTTATATTAGAAGCTTTTAAATGAAGACATGCTGTGTCTGCCTGAGGCAGAGAGAGAGAGCTGGAGCTAGGTGAGCTGAAGGTTGTGTTTGTCCAGAAGTGATGAGCTCGGCACACTCCAGCCAGCGCTTGACAGGCATCTGGGTGTAAATCTGGGCTCGGTCTGCGTGAAGGGTTATTAATGTCAGTGGCGCTGTTGCTTCCCTCAGCTTGCTTAATTGCTCCTTCGATCGCATTTCACCGCCTCTGCCTGGCTCTCCATGTGCCCTATGGAACCCAATTTGGAGTTTGCAATATTTCTCTTTGCCCCGTGCCTCACTGTGTCATAACTTTGTCCCGTTTTCAATATGAACCAGGTTTATGCAGGCCATTTATACATCAGCGACATTAATGTAAGAGCTTTAGGTGGAGCAGGATCTCATCCTGCTGAGTCGTGGACGTGTGCTCACAGCATGCGTCGACCATGAAGATTATATTGATGTTGCGTGTTTACTTGTGTACTTCTTCGTAGATTAGAATTCAACAGCAGTTTCTATTGCCATTAGGGCCAGCTCTAAAGCTTTTAAAGTCTGGAGTGTCTTTGGTTTTCAAATGTGTACTCATTCTGCTATAGCCAGCAAGCGGCATGTACGTCACTATTGTGTTTGACTGTGCGCGTCAGCATTATTTGGTGGAGCAGCTCGTTCAGGTGTTCCATATTCGCAGTGCGGAGGTGAGGAGAGGGCACCGGCCCAGCAGCCCAGCCACAGCAGTTTGATAAGCAGTTAGCCTCGGGGGACAGTCAGAGTGGTGGCAGAGGCCACTCACACCCTCTGGAGATAATTAAGACCAGAGTTAGAGCGAGAGAGAAATGGGCCAGAGCAACAGGACAGGGTATAAGTTTACTCTCAACACTCAGTGTTCCATAAAAACACTGACATTTCTGTAAGGGGAAGGCAACGCATCAGACGGTGCAAGATTATATTGAGAACACAATGATTAGACTATGGATCCTAAGGATATGTTCATATTACAAGCCTTATTGCACAGCCTTATTCAGATCTTTGTCCAGATCCTGTCTTTCTGTGAACCAAGGCTCACACTTGTCTGGGTACGTGTATCAGTAGATTGTGTAAATGAACCTCAAGCCTGAAACAATTCACATGCACGCATCCAAATCAGTTACGTCACAAGAATTACACACACAGTGTGCCTCATGAATGTCACAGGCTGAAACCCAAACGGTTCCGTACTCTCTAGTCACATTATGCTGCATGCCCAGTAGGAACCTGGCCTGCAGTCTGTTTCCCAAATGGCTTTGTTAGACACATAATGCATGTAGGTGCAGAAGCCTCTATTTTAATGACCTATGAATGACCTATACCCATTGTGTAGGGAGTAGAGAACCATTTGAGTAGCAGCAAAACCCATCACAATAATACATCGTTCTAAACCGCTTTCAGCTGTTTCATTTTTGGAGCAAGTCACAAATTTCAATCTGACTGTTCTCATTAATTAATGTCACATGGCAGGACTGAATGCATATCTGAGCTAGAACTACATGTAAAAGTGGCTTAGAGCCGATTTGAAAAGATTAGATCAGACCAGGAAGTCTCTGAATTTTTCCCGCTGAATTTTAATACCAGAGATGCATAAAAAAACGAAACCTGAAAATGACACTACGAATGTCGGCGCCTTACGGCCATATACTTACAAAGTATGCATGTAATTACATAACAACCCAGATCTGCATATACATGTATATTTGGCTTGCTGGCGGTACTTCAGGTAATTTCAGTTTCAGCATACAAACACCTTCAGCTCAGCAGGGATCTCTGCTCACTGGAAACAGAATATAGTTTTTTTCTGCTTGATTGCGACGGCTGCCTACACTTTTACATCTGTTTACCAAAAGCACATGACTCTTATTTGTATCGCTTTGTATTCTTTTTGGCATTGCTTTTTCATCGCACTCCGCGACTGTAATTTGCAATGACTGTAATTACCGACATTCAACAAAGCCTCATTCCACTGAGCTGATTGTGTTAATCCATGCAACATTGTATTAATCAAGTATCAATCAACTACAAAACTTCATCATTTTCTAAAGAAAAGAATCACACCTGCACTACCCTAATGATTTCTATAATAAGTGCAAATGGGCTTAGAATTCATACAGAGCCAGGAGAAATTTTAAGGACTCATTTAAGGTTTGTTGGAATGGTAACCACTTTAATCATTTACCATGTGCTCCACCATGTTTACAGTGAGTAGTTTTTTTTGGTTTTTTTTTAGACGAGAGAGCTAGTAATGAGAGATCAAAGTAATCCGCTGGATGTCTTTAATAACACAGAGCTGAATATCCGTATGTAAACAGAAGCGGGGGGTTCATTCTTTCACTACAGAGAGCTTGTGGTGCCAATTATAAGATATTTTACTCAGTAGCAAGGTGGTCTAATTCCACCCACAACACCCACATTCTCCGGCAGAGTGCATTATTCCAGAAGTTTGAGTCTAGGGGAGGAACCACTTAAATGATGGCTTATGACTCCAATAATTGTTTCGAGGAAAGAGCTAGACTTGTGATATAATAACATCCTTAACAAGGTCCATTGTGGAACACTACATGGGTGACTGTAAGCAGATCAATGCATAAGTTAAAGTACAGAAAGGTTTCACATATGAATGAACTATATAGCAGCCCATCAACATCTCGGTTTCAGGCTTCATCATCTTCATGTGGAGATCAGGGGCCCAGAAACAGTCTGCACTATCAGTGTGTGTCCCTTCCACAGTATTTGTTCTGACAAGACAATCCCATCCATCTGTCATGACAGTCAGACGCTGCCAGTAATGTCAATGGACAGCCCGAACACTCTGAACCCCTCAGTGCCCCAAGATGTCAGCAGATGACACTCACACCTGCCTTACAAACACACTATAGACCCTGGCTTCAAGAATTAGATAGTCATCTTATATAACCTTTTATCGTCAGGTTACTGAAAAAAAAAAAAAAAAACAAACAAAACAAACCAAAATGAACACACTACAAATAGTTTACAAAATTATTGTGGTTATTATTGTCAAATTTAAGCTAATAAAGACCACTACTGTTACTGTATCTACAGGGAAGTAATTTGTTTCAAATGATGTACAGCATGAGTGAACAAATGTGATGATGGTCTTGTCCTCATTTTTTGAGGGACAGGGGTCTGTCGTCACTCTCCGTCAAATCTGAATTAAAATAACAGGGCTGTCAAGACTCTGTAAACATTCTAAACAGGATTCTGTACTTCATTAAAATAGATGAAATCTATAAAAAAGTAAACATTTTGGACCACATGCTAAAAGAAAAGAGTAAAATGACATTATTTTATGGGTGATTTTATATAAGTATGGATATCCACCGACACACCACTTCCATACAGGTACACTCTGTAGTTTACAATTGGAGACTGTAGTCCATCTGTTTCTCGGTATTATTTGTTTGCCCCGCCTTTACCGTGGTTATCAAGGGCCAGGACCCACACAGGGCCTCCCGTGGGCATGTATTCCATGATTTTTTGCGTAGTGAATCATTCTCAGCACAGCAGTGATGCTAACATGGTAGTAAAGAGTGTGTGTGTGGTGTCCTACACAGAGGGAATCACACCCCCCAGCAGTGCTGCTAGAAAACACACCAGTGTTGACAGACAGTTCATCCAATAAAGATGGAAAGTTGGCAAAGTTTGTAGGTCCAGGAATATCTTTGTAAATTGTTGGGATAAACTTTAAGGAGTCAGAACTTATAACTATATAACATCATGCATTCTGATACTTTGTGGGAGTTTACTTAAATGACTTATGTTTACTTAAAGGAATAATTTTTTAAAAAAACCCCACTGTTTTGATTTGATTAGTTTTAAACTTCTTCAGGTTTCAGGTCCAGATGAAGAGCTCTGCATTGCCTAATAGAACCTGGTGCAGGTGTGTGTGCTATTTCTCTCATCTCCTCTGCCCAAATTTTCACATTAAGTCTCCTGTAATAGAGCATATGTCTGTATTATAAATGTGATCATTATAAACGGAAGGTGGGCTGCCATCCGGACTAATATGGAGAAAAAAATAAGCATGGGAATGTAATTTGGCTAAATGAAGGAGGCGATGAGGCAGTGAAAGATGACTTGATGGCAAGTGTTCAGGGTTATGTCATTGCCAGGGATGGACTATGACTGCATATTTTTGCCTCACTCCCTGATCATCCCTTCATTTCTGAACATGTGATTTAGTTGAATCCTATTCATCTGTGTTATTTCGATGAGTTTGCTTGTGTCGAAAGTTTCATCTGTGGCTGATGATCTAGGAGTGTCTCACATTTTGGGAGTGAGAGTTTCTTTATGCACAGTAATAGTCAAAAACTGTATTATCAGATTCGTCAAGTGTGTAAACAGTTTGTAATCTTATACCAGTTATTCTTCTGGATTTTGGCCTAATAATTAGGGTATTCTGCACATGTATACACTGATGTGCAAACATAACCAGATAGCAGTGATGGACTGTGATTATTAGAGCATGGCCTTCAGTTGAGACTATAAATATTAAAACAAGCACAGAACTGGAAAAAAAAAAAAAAAACACCTCTAAGGCAAGACTAATTTCTGCCTGTATTCCTAGAGGACTGTAGTAGCATTGCACGTGAACATTTTAACTATGCTTTTAGACATGGACAACAGATGCTTTAGAGTCATTCCATGTTAGGTTCAAAGCTTGAAAAGGAAACATTAACATACACTTAACCTTATATGTAGCATTTCTATCGTGATTTCTGGCATAGAGTTGCTGACGTGGTGAACAGACTTCTGAAATGAAAACCAGGGACATTTCAAGTGGTCAATACATCATTGACATATTTAGTGTTTTATTTGTGAAATAAAAAGAGGGACACTTGTTGACCATGGTAACTGTTGTGCTGTAATATACCATGATACAATGATTTGAACGACTGATAAATCAGGCACCAAGTAAGTTACTTTGTAAGCTATATCAGATGGTAGCCTACCATTGTGAGTGAATCTTTTTCCTCTTCTTTTCTTTACTTGACTTTCTTCCCTTTTCCTTTCCGGATAATTCTTCATAATTCTTCCTCTTTTTACTTCCTTAATTTTTTCTGCTCTGTCTCTTCTCCTTTCTGTCCCGTCTTTAATAATAATGGTGCACTATTAAATCAAATACTTTAATAGATTCCCAATGCTTGCTTCATTTTTGTATTGAATTGTTGAAGATTCTGTAATCATTTCATTACCTTACCTCTTCTGTCTCCTTCACTCTCCTTCCTATCCCGTCTTCCTCCTCTCCTTCCTCTTCACTCTCCCTACAGGGATTAAAGCAAAAAAAAAAAGAAAGAAATATTTTTTCAGGTCAAGTCATAATCCCTTTCCACAGTTTGTAAAACAGGTTACGGAGGCGGCCCACATTAACCCTTAAACACACAGCATGTTAAAGGTGCCAGATGAAAAATGATACACAATATGTGTAAATCACATGATGTCCTGTAGCCAAGTAGACTGTATGCCTACAAATCAGCTATCTAACTCCTGGTAGTACGATTCCTAGATCGTGTAACCCACCCCTGGTTCCAACCCTGGGTTACCTCCTGGTTTGAAAGTACGTCAGGAGAAAAGTTGTGGATTCACTTGACACTTGCTAGGTGTCAGATTAAACCCTAGTTATGTGGGGGGTTAATCTGACATGGTAGACCCTCAGTTTGGTTTGTGGAGGCCAAACCAATGGGAAAGCTTGCGAAACTATACCCACCCAGATACAAAGGAAATCTGATTTTTTTTTAAAATCTGATAATTTTCCATATTCAAGAATTTAATAGTGCTTGTTCTCAACTAAAACTCAATAGTGAAATGAGAAAAGTGTTTCTCTTGTTCCCAAAAATCATTAAGCTTTTTCTATAAGGCCTTTGAGGCCCTGGGAGTTCCCTTCTATGAATCAGAGAATAGCTGTCCTGTCGCCAAAGCAGCAAACACACAAAAATATCCCTCTTCCATGGGTTTATTGACAGGTTTGAAAGTGACTTTGTGTCATTGGTTTAGAGAGAAGTCTGATAGCTACTCTATTATTTAAAGATATTCTTTACGTGTAAACATAGCTGACGTGTCATTGGCTGAATTCTTCTGGTCGACAGTGTAATGTTAGAGCATGCATTGTGAGCGTGTGTGGTTTGTGTGGCAGTGTCACTCTCGCTGCTTCTGCCTCCCTCGGTGCTTGTCCTACCGTGCCTCTGTGCATCAACACTAATTACATTTTAATAGGGAGTAATCTACTGGAACATGAGCCCAATTGGTCCTGTGGGAGAAGGGAAAGCCTGGTGCATGTCTTAAAAACACACACACACACACACACACACACACACACACTCACACAAACTCACACCTATGTACGTTCCAGAGACGTCAAGATATTTCTCTGTATATCTGACCCAGTTTGGCTGCTTTCAAGTGGATAGACATGCTGGAAAGGAGGCATTTAAACTCTTTTTCCCTGGGGCTGTGGGGTATGTTGTTAGTTTGTGTGCTGTTTTGCTACATGTGATCTAGAAATCACTTCAGGAAAACAGAAAATGTCTTAGAAAGTCTTCTTATAAAGTTCTATGGTTTAATTTGTTAATACAGATGTGTTGTTGTGTGTTTATATTTATGTACTGGACTTTATGGCTGCAATTCATCTGCTAACATTCCCAATGGCAATGGATAAAATCCTAAAATTCCTGGGGCTATTTTATTTAACCACTAGGTGGCAATATAGCACATGTTTACAATTCTGACTTGCAGGCCACAATCAGATTTAAAAGCAGATGTGCACGTTTAAGTAAATTAAATTCAAAGCAACACTTTTTTTTCAGCATATGTAAGTATAAAGAAGTATAAAGAAGCTTCACATAATGTTAACTGTACTTATCTATTTGCCTTTTCCAATTTAAGGGAACCTCCGTGTTCTGTGGAGGTTCTTTCAACTTTAAAAACGTTCTTCAAACTCACAAATCACATTTACAAATAAGGTTCTTTTAACAACAATGTGTTTGATTCTTTGGGGAACCGAAGATGCCTTGCAGGCAAACTTTTTTATTTATTTTTTTTAAAAGAGTGAATGATGTTGAGTGCCTATATAGCCTGATGACTTTGATGTGTTTGAACAGGTTTCAAGGTCCAGTACAGAGGAAGGCCCATCCTCATGGTTCAGAGACCAAACACAAGCCCCCAGAGCCAGTCATCAGCCAGATTATCGATAAACTCAAACACATCAACCAGGTGAGTTTTGGCTCTGAGAATGAGAGTCTGCACAAACTACCCTCACTTCATGTCGAACATAGGGATGTTACTAATGATTATATTAGTAAGAGCATAATTTAAAGATTATTTTGTCAATGAATCAGGTAAATGAGCGAGATTACAAAATACTTGAATCGAAAAAAAAACTTCAGTTCTTAAAAAAACCTGGGAAAGAGAAACAAGAGACATGTAGGACTTTTAAGTGAGTAATAAAGTTTATAATCATGATGGCCCTAATAAAACCCATGCATTATCTTACAGCTCACAAATGGACATGCGCGCGCGCACACACACACATACACCTGCACATGAACATACCTTGGAGTGTGCAGAAAGGCTTTAGCAGAAGGAACTCCACTATAGGGGCTGCTGGTACCTTTAAAACAGGCCTGTGCTATAGACAAAGCAAAGTTCTGCATTAGGTCTGTCTGCCATACAACAGCTGGGTGAAACATCTCCTGGTACTTAGGTGTTTGTGAATGCATGGTTGGTGGGTGGCTGAGCAAACCTACCCCATAGTATTTGTGTGTATTTCGAGTGGTGCATTTGTTGGCATTTTTCTCTTGTTATGATGCCAGCACTTATCAGCAATTAATCTTTTCGGGTGTCTGATGCACCTTGGGGAGAAACTATCAATGTGTGCTTTTAATAATATTTAAAACAATATGTTTGCAGTGTATCCATGCTGTTTTATGTTTGCATGCATTTAAGGTCATTTGTCTCACTTGAAAAGTGAAAAGCAAAATTTCAAAAGACTAAGCTTCCTTAAGCTTTTGTCAGCCAGTGATCTTGTCTGCAGTCATGGTTGGCCAGCTGTTGTTTTAAAAGCTAGGAATTAGAGCTGAATCACTGTGTGTGGAGCCCCAGTGCACACATTTTTAATTTTGGAAAAAAAAAACCCATTTTTTAGATGTAGTAATTTTAGAGGAGAGACAAAGGCTGTTCTGTACATTTAAATGATTTCTGGGTCTCTGCATCATGATATCTTCCAACAGTGTCTGCTGTTCAAATGTAGTTACAGGGTTGTTGCTGACAGTGACTATGGGCCTAACCAGAAACACTGAAGTTTTGGCACTCACATTAAACATCAGATCATGTGTGTGGTTGTGTTTTGTGGTATTGTGGACTGATATTTAATGCGCCGTCTTCACTCTGAAAGTGTGTGGATTAGCAGCTCTTCTGAGGGGCTGTGAGGAATCTGTCCTGCTCAGCTGCACTGGCTGTGTGTGTGTGTGTGTGTGTGTGTGTGTGTGTGTGTGTGTGTGTGTGTGAGTGTGAGAGCATGTGTGTGTGCATTTGCTCAGAGCTAAAGTTATGTGCTGATGAAAATCTGTGTATGCAGAGCTATAGTTCAGCTTCCTTTTGTGACTGCCAACTGCTGCTCTTCCGTGTGTGTGTGTTTGTGTCTGTGCACGCATGTAAGTATGTTTGTGTTTAAGTATGCAAGGGTGTGTTTAAATGTTTAAGTGTGTGTGTGCTCGCGTGTTTGTGTGCGTGCACGTGTGTGTGTGTGTGTGTGTGAGAAAGTGTTTGAAAGAGGATGACGGTGTATAAACATTCTTTACTGCTTTTAGTCAGTGTTTAACTATGTGAGCGGACAAGCATGTGTGTGTTTAAAATGCATGTGTGCATATAAGTATGTAGTGACTCGCCTGTATGTGTGCGTGTGCATTTAAGAATGTTTGGGTTTGTGTGTGTGTGTGTGTATGTGTGTGTGTGTGTGTTTAAAAATGGGAGTGTGTGTGTGTAGTCCACTGTGGCCTGCTGCTCTTCAGGGTTGTCTGAGTGGATTAACGTGGTGCTCTTGTTTGAACAGGCCATAGAGGGAGATCAGAAAGGGAGGTTTGGCCGCCCCAGGCCGCGGGCTGTGGGGGAGTTCCGGGGGTCTGGGGAGGTCACTCCTCCCCTGGGACGAGCCATCATTTTCTCAATTACTGCGCTGCATTACCTCATTCGAGCAGGCTTCCTCTCTCTCTTTCCCTTTCACAGCTCTGTGTGCAGCAGACAGTAGACTTAGCCAAACCCAAAAGGCTTGAGAACATTCTCTCCTCTCTGATCTTGTCTGCAGTCATGGTTGGCCAGCTGTTGTTTCAAGAGCTAGGAATGAACGCTAAATCACTGTGCACACAGAACACACTTATCATCGCCGTCATATCCAGGAAAATCATCATATTTCTGAAATATTATTTTATAAAATACGACAAAGGTGTTCTTAACATCTCTTAATGCAGCTTGGATAGTATATGTTCCAGCAATGTAAAGTTAAGAGGCTTACTAACAACAGCAACGACAGGCCTATCATACACATGCATGGTCACAGCATCACATGATGGCTCAGCTGTAGGAGGGTAGTGAGAGTAGCATGTGTGTGCTTGGAATTACTCACATCCATTTGGCTGCTGAGTGTATCACGAAACACAGGAGAAGATTGAGTTGTCTTTTCACAGTAGACATACACATCCGCCACCCCTATCAACACAAAACAACATAGTCAACACACTCAAAAGGGATGGGCTGTATGCCTGTGTGTAAAGCACAGAGATGCAGGTTATTAGGTAGGCAATTGTTTGTGCATGTGTATTGGTGGGTGACTAGTTTTCTGTGGTTTTCTTTAACATCAACAAGCAAATCAGCAATCAGCGCATTTGAATGAGGAAGACCGCATGAGCCTCACAAACCGAGCCAAATGAGACAGAACCAAACAAGTTAGAACAGCGCTCAGCCACACAAATGCCGCATACCTACAGTAGAGCTGAATGACCTGCTGATGTTTGAGGTTGGAGCCTTGATTGTGGTTGTGTTTTTTGTAAAGAAGCTAGGACTGTTTCAGAAGCTGGAGGCTTTCTGTTAACATCCAGTCTGACTACTGCCTAGTGACTGGAAGATACCTTGCCATGGTTGAGTATGACTGGAGGAACAATGGAGCACATTTCTCCATTCCATTGCTACTTTTAAGAAATCTCAAATGCTAAGCTAAAGTGCTAACCGAGAGCTAACACCTGATCCCTGTTCTAATGGGAAAAACTGCAGGCTAATTCTTCAGCCCTGAGCTTATGTGCTAACTGTGAACGAACTCCCTCACTTTCAGTTAATATTCTAAACGCAAGCCAAAGCCTTAGCCTTGAGCTAATATGCTAACTGCAAGCTAATTGCAAACTAACACTCTGGCTCCGAGCGCATGCACTAGCCCCAAGCGAACACGATCCCTGCTAGTAGCTGTTGTTTGCTGAATGCAGAGCTCGATGCCCGTGTTGAATCTAAAGTCTTCTACGTGATATTGTATGTTACTACTCCAATAAGTAGTTAAAAGGTAGAAACTGGGATTATTTTTACGTGGATTAGTATGTGTAAAATACCGTAAAAAGCACAAATGCAGACATATAGCGCAGCTACTAACAGCTACCTAAATGTTCTGCTCTGCCAAATTATCATCAAATGTCGGTTTGAAACAGCGATCAGATTTGAACTTCTGTCTTTTTTTAATCTGTCTACACCAATATATTTCCAACAGCACTGTGCCGCCCTAATGTAAATGTCTGTTAGTGTTTTCAAATTGTGTTTAAAAAAAGTACATAAAAGGGAAAAAATGAGCAACGAGATTTGTTTATTCAGTGTTTCGTTCTCCACAGCTAACACCTATGCTTGGCCTTCAGGAGAGATGGAAGAAAGATAGAGAAAGCTTCCCTCGGTGGAGTGTGCTGACTGTAAGGCCAAAAGTAGATCCTCCTCAGCTTCTGAGGCTTAATGGGTTCTGTGCTTAACATTCTTCCAACTGTGATGCTACATTTCTCCATGCTACATTTCCTAAGCGTTTTCCATCATTTTGTATCCTCTACTATAAAACATTCCTGGGTGTGGACCGAGTCAGTTTTATGGAATGTTAACTTTTTTTTCTTTTAACATTTGAGTGTTTTTGTGACCTAGCGTGACTAGCCTCTCTCCCATGGCTGGCGTCTGGAGCTCCGTGGCGGAGAGGTGCAGAACTGTTGGCTTTAGATTAACGCCTCTCCTGACACCACAACAGCAGGGACCGTGCTAACACAGAGCAAAGAGTAAACTTTAGCCTCCCTCTGCTCTTTGGAATCTGCTTTCTCACGCTCAAAATGGCTGATGTAATGCCTGAGTCGGGCCAAGTTTAAAATGAACTTGCCTCTATAAACTGAAGGGAGAAAACGACAGTTCCAATACAGTTCCATGTTGGCGAGTGCTCAAAGGACGCGTGTTCTTATCTGCATGTCCAAATTTTACTTTGTCTCTATTGTTGTTCCCCATCAGTATGGGCTGGTGGTGCTAAAATTATCCATGGGATTTGTAGTTGGAAAGCACGAGTAGATAGTTCATATGAAAGTAATTATTGGCTGTTTAATGGTGGCCCAAAACTATAGAGAAACACTCGGTAGACATAATCTGCCATGGCCAATAGTCAGTGTGTGTGTTTTTTTTTTTCCATAGAGGTGTTATGTGGGTGAGCTGTCAGCCATTATGTTGAACTTCAAAGGATTTTTCTTACGCATGTTATTCAAAGACGGCTCTCTTTCTTTTGTTAGTGCTGAGGCTTGCTCACCCAGCGTCTTGCTGACATACTACTCCAGGTTACTGGCTGCAGTCAACAGTCCACAATGAACAACTGAAAGTGAGACCTTTTCAGAATTTTTCCATGGACAAACAGATCACATTGTACCCATGTTCAGAATTCCTTTTAGCAGGTGGCCTGTTGCTGACCTTTTAAGATCTGGATCAAAAACCCAGTTTTTCCACATTTCTAAACTCTGATGAGTGCAGTTTACTCAAACCGTTTGAGGTGATTTGTTATCTCAATTGAAATACGTTTTTCTCCGTCATTCAAGTCTTGTTTAGTATATTCTATTAAGTTCTGACCAGTTCTGCACACTAGCTTACTCTCCCGTTATACAGTGAAGACCATCACATTTTTTATACTGCTACTAATGCAGTGTCATTGGACACATCGGTGTGTTGGGAGGAGAACACTAAAGGCTGGATTTACTAAGAAGCACATTAAATCTGCAGGACATGCAAAACTTTAGTGATTGCAGCTGTCTTGTCATTTACTACAACTTGCCATTTAAATAAGGTCACATGCAAGCTGGCTAATTTGAATTGTGAAAGCACTAAAAACACATTCATTCTGGGCGGGTTTTAACAAGGCAAATGTTCTGATAGAGTTCTGAGTCTGAGCTACTGATGTATGAGTATTTTGGGGAATCGCTGTGAAGAAAATCAATACAATAAGAACAAGCGTCTGTCCATGTACTACATAAAGATGAGACTGGCACACATGTCAAAGAATCTTCAAATAATATTGTGTGTATTTGAGCAAGTGAAAACATAATTTAACCTCTTTTTCGCTATTTTTCTTCCCCGTTTTTGCAAAGCCAGTGATCATACTTGCTTACATTTATTTAAATGCAGTAGAATTACACTTACTGTTCATAAGTTTGGAATCACATATTAATCATTTTTGCTATTTATATACAGTAATAATCAAATGTAAAAAAACTAAATACAGATTAATTTTTTTTTTAATCTTACAGTGCAATCCTTTTCTAGTAAATTGCTCTAGGCTGTTAATTTGTATATCCTCCTTCCCTGTTTTTTTTTTTTTTTTTTTACTGTGACACTGCTTAAAATGAACATTCATAAACTCTGCAGTGGTGATCACTTGTGTATGGGACAAAAGACTTTTGAGCACACATTGAAAAATCAGTGGTGGATACTGTTATCTCAGCTAACAGAGACCTGCATTTGCTAGAATTGTGTTGGGGGAGAGGGTGGTCCATCCTACCCAACCAGAGTCCGCGAGACCCATTATGGAGACTTTGGATCCCAGACAGTTGGCTGTGGCAGCGCTGGGGATTAAATTTGCTCCCCCGAAGAGAAGACCAGTGTTTAAATGATAGCATGTTTTATGGATGTAATGGATTCTTACCATTTTTAATGTTACACTGCAGTGGCTATGGTTGTATACACAGCCTCAACCGATTACCAAGTTCAGGTTTGGAGAGAAACTTCTCTTCAAGCAACATCTACTCTCAGTATTTAAATACTTTTATCTCTGCAACAGTATTTTTTTTATTTTTGCTTGCGTTAACTTATATTAAACATTATATATTAATAATGAAGCACTTAACTTCATTACTTAGGTTTCTAATAACTGTTAGAGAGTAAAAACAAACATGCCCAGTAATTGTATGATGACATAATGCCGCTAATAGCTGCCGACATGTTATTCTTTTGTACGGCATGACTCAAATAATTAGTTTTCAGATGATTTCTCCTAGGGTATTACATACACTGTGTGTGTATGTGTGTGTGTGTGTGCTGCTTCAGGCACTCTAGAGACAAAAGGGAGAAAGACAGTGCTGTATAATTATATGTGCATGTGCTGCATTCGCTGTTGTGCTGGAACATAGTTTCAGTTACATTAATTGTCAAATTAGATTTCAATATTTTGCTAACATGTTTTCCTGTCTCTGCCATCATCGAGGCCATCTGTGGGAATTCCCAGAGTGTAGAGTTACTGCAGGGAGCCGCCTCCCTCTTGCTGAGCACTGCAGGTAGTGTCAAAATACTGCAAATTATCTGATCGGCCTTTGATTCCGCAGCCTTACACTGGAAGTGCGAGACGTGTTTACCATGTGCAGGGCTGGAGAGGTGAGGAAGTATTAAGTGTTCATGTTAGGTGTGTCGCAGTTTGATGGAATGTCCTGCGGAAACTAAACGAATCTCAAAAAGCAGTGCACTTAAAACATAGAAAAAAGCTTTTTTTTTTTTTTTATTATGGTCACAACCTACATGAGGCTTGAAAAACACTTGAAGCTGTAAATACAAAAAAAATGACTTAACTAGTCATAATAAAGTGCTCATCTCTCTCTTTTAAAATGCATCCTGAGTTCACTGATTTTAGTTTGATTGTCAAGTGTTACTTTCAGAGTCGGAGGCGTTGACACCGCTATGACATCAAGCTAAAATGCATCAAAGACAACCTGAAGTGGTTTAAGTGTTGAATGGTTAAAGTCTGTTTTAAATGCACTTTGGATGCATTTACACCAGCAAACTTATTTGGACAAGCCCTATTCGGGTACAGTCCTGCTACTCAAGATGCAAGAAATGATGAGGTATAAATGGGGTCAGATAGAGAGGGGTTACTGCAAATCAATACAAGATGACAGTGCCCCCATCCATAGGACATGAGGGGTCACAGAATGATTTGGTGAGTATGAAAATGATTTAAATCATGTGCTATGACCTAAACTCATTTGAACAGCGATGGGAGATTTTGCTCTCCACTATCACTGAAACACCAACTGGGGGAATATCTTCTGGAAGAATGCTGCTCCATCCATCCAGTACAGTTCCAGAGACCTGTAGAATCCATGCTAGGGTGCACTGAAACTGTAAGCGTGACTCATAGCCATTATATTTTAATGATAGTTTTATACTTTAATATGATATTTTAACTAATTTTTCCTTTTGTTAATTTTGCCGGTCATTGGTTTTCATGGCGTCACGACAGGCTGATGGACTCTATAGACTAGGGAGTGAATGGTTTGTTGCGAACGATTAGGTTTTATATTAAATGAGCCCTGTAATAGGATTTTTAAAAACACACAGATGGTTATTAAACACATGTCTGTGTTGATTCAGATGGGATAGTGGGAAGAATAACATAAAGAGCCTGTGCATTGCAGCTCAGAGCCAGTCCGTCTGTAGGGCTACATCTGTCCCTTATTCTCTACATTTTTGTGTTTTTCCCTGTCCTGCCCTTTCCCCTCCCTGGCTCTGTTTCTTTTTACTCTGTTTTCATCTTTACCTTCGGATTTCTTAAGCTGTCCTCTGCTACCACTCTTTCTTTCTTACTGTCTCCTTCTATATCCCCCCTCTTATGTTTTCTTTCTTTTCTTTTTGCTGTCTCTTCTTTCTGCCTTCCCCGTGGACCTCTTTTTTTCCTTCTTCTGTCTCCGGCTGTGTTGAGCTGTATGTGACACACTCCAGTCCTGTTTCTTTCTCTCTCCCCTCCCCTCCTCTCTCTCTCTCTTGCTCTCTCAGTGTCTCTCTCTCTCTCTCTCATTCCCTCTCTCTCTCTCCCTTTCTCCCTTTCTCCCTTAATTAGATCCAGGAGCAGAGCACTAGCTGCAGGTAAGGCAGGCAAACACGCTGCAGAACAAACTAGAGTTCACTGCTCCACATTCCAGCACACAGTTTTACATCCTGCTGCTGCAACACGACCACATTCGCAGCTGCATACACACACACACACATATGTGTGTGTGTGTATAAGCATCCACACAAAACATTTGTCACCACTAGTTTTCTCAAACCCCAGAGCTCTTGTTAGGCCCTTCGTCTGAGCATCCTTACTATCTGAACGACTCACTACTTTCCATGGTGGTTTCTGTTCACTCAGCTAATCTGGGCTGGACTGTATTGTTTCATCAGTCATGCCATGATGAGTATTGTTCACACAAGAGTGAAAAACAGAAAAACACAATGCTTAATTAATGATGCTATTTTTATTGCTGCTTGTGACTGTTTTAGAGTCCAGAGCATGGTTGCAGTCTGCAATCTCTCAGTCAGACTTCATTAGAGTGGCACAAATGGGACTTTCCTGCTTTACAGAGCCCACATAATGGGAAACCGAAACTTTATATTAAAACATGCTTGATGGAGTATGTAGACATTGTTAAAGTTTTACTTCTCTGTCTATATTGCCCATTTATGGAAAGTACATTGCAAAGAAAAACATCCAAGTCATATCACAGAAAAAACATTTACATATTTCCTTTTCAGTTTACAGCAGATTTTGCCCATTCATGATGAAATTACTGGCTGAATATTTCAGCCTGGATTACCTTTTCAATGGAAGCACAATACAGAGCTGACAATCAGAATAGACAGGTTTGTTTTGTTTTTGTTTTTTTTTTTTGCATATATTAGTCTTAAAGTAACAAAATCAGGTTACCTAATTTTACAGGATAACAAGGGGACAGATAATGATGTAAGATTTTACTGACTGTATTTAGGACATATAACTGCACCAAGTTGTAAATTGACTTCAGTGGAAAACACTGGGTGCCACTTTGGAAGTATGGTTACATTTGAATTGGAGGTACTAAAGAACTGTTTGCGATGGTTATGCTGTTGTTAATATCATAACTGATTTTCTTAGTGTTTATCTCAGACATTAAGGTTTTAGAGAACTTGTGATTTTACAGAGGCATTTATGAGGAGTGTGTATGTGACTGAGTTCATTCATGCCAGTAGCTGAAAGGAGGCGTGTTTAAAGAGAATGTTCAAGTCAGAATCATTTGCCTCAGTGGGAGACACACACATGCGTGTACACAAACAAACACACCCTTAGATGGCAGTCTAGCCTCTTTTCTGAGGGGTCGCTGCCTAGTTTAATGGGGCACAGGCATGAGGGTTCCTCAAATGAAGTGTGACACCTGATATAAAAGCAGGCCTGCAGACTCTCAGTAAAGCCAGAGGTGCACCATGGGGGTTAGGCTCGCACCAAAACTCTAAATTGCTCCCCCCCCCCCCACACACACTTTCCTCTCTTTTAATCTTTCATGTGTCCCATCACCTCTCTGTAAGGGTGCCTTCTTAGGCTTATGTGGGGGAACTCCAAATACCCCTTCCTCAGCTGGACTGGTCTTTCTAGAGCTAGTCTAATCCTAACTGGTCCACCATTTTACTTTAGTCTCTCATCAGTTCTGCCTGATGCTCATAAACTCCTGGTCTTTCTTTCTGTACCTCTTACTTAATCATTTACTTAAAAGCTCTTCAAAGTTTGTTCTAATAGTAAATATATATAGCAGAATAAGCATTTACCAATGTTATATTCAAGAAATATATAAATGTTGATTCAGAACTGCTGCCCCCATAGAACTGAGTGTGCATATCAGAGCACTTTATAACCCAAAGATGCAGAGAGACAGATGAGCTGTAATGTTATGTCTGATAAGGAGACAGGAGACAGATGAGTCAAAAAGAATTAAAAAGAAATGAATCTTTTGGAATCTGTGTATTTAGTTTTGTGCTTCATTGTGAGTTTCTAACCCAGGGCTCAAACTGCAGTTCCATCGTGAGTGAAATAACTTCAGCAGGCAAACCTACATTGTTCAGTATTGACCACTCATCAACTTATATCGACTTAGATCAAATAGAAACCGGCTAAACCAATCTGCTATCTCTATTTATCTCCGTTTATTTCAGGCTTAATGAAACATGGGCTGGAAAAAAATGTTCCTAAGACTGTGGAATGAGAAGCCGACTTTTGCCTCGTTAGCTAGAAACTGAGGTCACACAAGCTAACGTTAAGACTGCCTCAGTGTCATAGCCAACAGTAGACCAGTAATTTCACTTGTGGTCTGGTTTTCAGGGATAGTTAAGATGTACTGGCTGGATGATTATTGTTATAATTACACCTATTACTAAAGTGATAAAAAACTGACTTCTATACACTTGAGCAATGAGTAGACATGAGCCTACTAATTCGTTCTTAGCTTTTAAAAGTCTGACACTCTCACAATACCATTTTTGGTTTGTGTCATGGAAGCAATTTGAGTACGGAATCATATAAATTGGAATAAAGATCACACTTTAGTCACCTTTGATTCTGATTATACAAACCCATTAGTGATTCATATTCCCTTCTGAACATGTTTACTATTGCTCAGAAACTATCACAGTGCATTCGATGGCCTCTCATGTGGCATCTTTTGTGGAAACCACTGTTAATGATCAAACCTATTCATCGTTCCTCTAACCTCACTCATACAAGTTTCATTTTTGGGGGCTGATTTTGTTTTCAAAATTAGACTATTGATCTAATTGAGATTCATATCAAACTTGAAAGTATGTGTATAGTTAGCAGTGGCGTGGAATGGTGCTAAGCGCTACTCTTCCTTAATATTACTACTGCCTCTATGCCTGTGGTCATCCACAATCCAGCTGATAAAATCACTTTTATTCATATCATAAGATTAACACATCATAACACATATGAGTGTTGTTAATGTCAGTTCCTTTATTGTTAAGATGCACACAAAAGCCATTTAAGCCCTTTGGAATGACAGCTGGGCAACACATATCAGCATCAAGCACATCAACCTGGGGGCAAGATCAATCAGACTGTTCAAAAGCACAATCACTACAGCATTCAGTAAATAGCACTAAATACATTCAGGCTTTAAAATAAGGTAATAGAAGTCTAGCAAAATTACATGTCAGCATATTCAGATCTTTAATCACCAAGCTAAAAAGATCATACAGCAGTAACAAACTTACCAATACCGCAGAATACAATTAGGAACCTCTCACCAAAAGATACACACCACAATTAATCTTTGCTGGTTTAAAGATGGATTATTTCCATGTAGTATTCTCTCAGGTGAATGAATAAGTGGACTGTATTAACAGGCTGTGTTATCAGGTCATGAGAACTGAAATGTTCAACAGGACGAAATGTGTCCAGTTGTTTTAAAACAGTGCATTAATTTTCCTTAGCAGCATCTGCTTGTTTGGCCTAGGATGTTTTTTTCCAGCGCTCTGAGCCAGTGTTTTCTTGTGTTGCTGATCGGCTAAGGGCAGTGAAGTGAATCTGATGGAGAGTTTGTAATCCACACAGGGTGCTAATCGCAGCACCTTGTGTGGATTCCAAACTCTCCATCAGATTGGACCAACTCCTGGAATAACATGGACCAACTCCTCTGGGGTCCGATTTTCATCGGTTTAAGGGGACATTGCAGAAGTCTCTGAATTTATTTCCAGTGATACTCAAGATACATTTAAGGACCTGTGTTTGCACCCACACTACTACTTCTCAGCTTAGCTTCATAACTCATTAGTTTCATAGTAGTTTACTGAAAATATCAAATAACTGTGAAAAAGTCAGAAGCCTAGATTTTAAGGGGTAATGGCCCCACTTTTTCACCCCTCCGTCAATTAGCATCAGATTATACTAAAAACATTACTCCCATTTTTTGCCAAATACTACCCATGGATGTAAATGCGTCTCTTAAAGGATTGCATTTAAAGACTGCTTTTCATTTGTTACAGTGCCATAACATTAGGCTGCTTACATTAATTATATACATTTAGGTTCATAAGTCTTTGGACATTTTCTCTCCATACACCACCACTCTCCATTTTCAAAGGCCCAAAAGTGATTGGACAAAGTGATGTAAAAAAAAAAAAAAAAGATATACAGTCGACCCCGAAATTCGTGGGGGTTACGTTCCAAGAGCACCCGTGAATTGTGAGCACATTTCAAACCTCCCGCCTCTGAGTACAGGGGTATTTCACCATCCCAAGACATTTGTTCATATATGGTTTGTGTTCTCTTGACAGTATTAAAAAATGTATACAGTTATATTTTATATGGAAATTTAGCAGAATTTAATATTTAAGCTGAATTTATATTTTTGTTACAGAATTAGTAAATTATATTTTTCTTAGTGATTTAGCACACAAAGACATGAAATAGTATATACTGCCACAAAAAACGAAAAAGAAATGCAGAGGATATTTGCGGGGGTTTCAGCGAACAATTAGTTAGGTTCTAAGAAAAATCTGCAAATGACTGAGGCCACAAACTCTGAACCGCGACTCCATGGGGGTTCACTGTATATTGTTTAAAACTGAAAATCAGTTGCAGTCATTGACTAAAGTCTGGAAGTCTTGGATATCACCAAATGATGAGTTTCCTCCCTCGAGGCCTTTAATGTTGCTGCCTCTACTTCTACGTGTTTGCTAGTCTTTCTGCCTTCGGTTTTGTCTTCAGCAACTGAAAAGCGTGATCTGCTGGGTTGAGATCAGATGACTGACTTAGCCATTGAAGAATATCCCATTTCTTTCCCTTGGGTTGCTTCTGCAGTATGTTTTGGGTCATTATCTATTTGGATTGTAAAGCGACAATCAGTTTTGCAGCATTTAGTCTGAGCAGAAAGTATAGCCCTATACACTTTAGAATTCATCCAGCTGCTTCTGTCAGTAGTCACATCATCAAGAAACACCAGTGACCCAGTTCCCATGCCACAACACTGCCTCCACCATGTTTGACGGACAATGTGGAATGCTCCGGATCATGAGCTGTCCTTTTCCATATTTTTTTATCCATATTTTTCTCTTCCTGTCATTCTGGTATAAGTTGATCTTGTTTCATCTGGCTGTAGAATCTTATTGTGGCAAAGAATGTTTTCTGGCACAGTCTAATCTGGCCTTCTGTGCTTCCAGTGGTTTGTATCTTCAGGTAAACCCTCTATTTACATTCATGGAGGTGACTCTTGAAGGTAGACTTTGATGTTGTGAAGGGATGAAGGGGTTTTTCTTCTCCTAGGAAAGAATTCTGCTATCATCCACTTTAGTTGTCTTCCATGGTGTCCCAGGCCTCTTGGTGTTGCTGAGCTCACCAGTGCATCCTTTCTTTATAAGAATGTACCAAATTGTTGATTTAGGTACTCCTGCAGTTTTAGCCATCTCTTTTTAGGCTAATGATGGCCTCCTGCGCTTGCATTGTTACCACTTTGGACTTCCTGTTGATTTCCAATGAACAACTACCAAATGAAAATTCAGTGCTTTGAATCAACCTCAGACCTTTTATTTACTTAATTTGTCATGGAACAACAAGGCAACTGATAGTGACAAGTTTGTCAGTAACATGTCCCATTACTTTTTAAAGCCTCCGAAAATTAAGGAATTCTGTGAAAAATGGCTGTAATTTCTAAAACCTTAATGCAATCCCTTTGTTAATCCCCTTAAATTAAAGCCGAAAGTCTGTACCTCCATCACATCTTGACTGCTTCATTTCAACTCCATTGTGGTGATAAACAGAGAGAAATTGACAAAAATTCCATCTATGTCCAAATACTTACTGTACCTAACTGTTCAACATCACTGACGCATTTGCAACTTTTAATCTTTTGTCACCATCACGTAAAATAAAGTTTATGAAAGCCGCATAACCAACATGGCTTAGTCATGTCTGTCAAGCACACCACCTGTGCATGTTTTTAAAAATACTGAGACTGTCTTAGACCTTTGAATATCACTACTCCAATCCATATAGCAGTAATGTTGACATTAGTGCTGACATCAACAAGGTAGTCATTGGTTAGAAATTTACATTCATTATCAGCCCCTCAGACACGTTAACAATAGACACTGATAGGCAAGTTTCATACCTTCCCTAGAATAGATGAAGGATATCCCAAAAGTAAATGCCAGCAAAAGACAGAGTAAAGGTTCAGGCTACTAACATTACCCATGTAGTTGCATGTGCTGTAAGCCAAAATAAAAACTGTATGACTTTGCTATGCACATCAGTCTGTGACTGCACACAAAATAGCCCAGTATTTATTTGACTGTCACCTGTAATGCACAGTTAAGCTAAAGTCAAGTAACATTCCTGCACTAACCAACATTAATTAACTGCAGTTATGTCAAATTAGAAGTAAGCTGATTTTCTAAGGAAGTCTAACTGCTTGTGCACAGAATAAAACATCTGGAAAATAAAACTAAAGCTTGGTTTACCTGTGTCTGCCTTCCTTTGATTCCCCTCCTTTCCCAGAGAAATCATTACCTCCCTGTTTGCGTCTAAACTAAAACTACATTGTTGCATCATACATAAAAGCCTGCACAGCAGCAATGCAAGTGTTTCAATTTAGATTTACCAATCAGTAAGCTTTTTGTGTCTCTTTTGTAATTACTTATACAGGAGGTCCTCGAGCTACAACACAGATCTGTTCCTGTGACAGTGAAGTAACCTGAATTTTGGTGTAAGTCGAAACACCCTACCCTAAGTAACTTACCTATCCTAACACAGTTGTAAAATCATAATCTAGAACATGAAAAAACAACTAAGCCACAGAAAAAGGAAAAGGGCATAAATATACTGTACTTGGACACGGTACAGGAGTAACAGAAAAACGACAAGAAATGAGCAAAACTACTTGCATAATGGCGAAGGTAAGCATACTGGGGGACTCCAGCTCCCTCACTCAAACACTGCGTTACTGTGTATTTTTGTGCCGCGCACAACCAAACTAGTAATGGGAGTGAGCGTTGTTAACTCAATGTCATATGTCGAGACTGTTGTAACGCGAGGACCCCCTGTATACCAACATCATTTTTTTCATTACTAAGTTCAACTAACAAAGACTTTCAAAAAGAGGTGGGGATGAAATGGGCCACGACAAAAAGTGTTTGGAATGTGTCCTTAGTGCCCCCACTGCGAATGATGCGAATGATGTCTGCGTCTTCTAGCTTTGATGTTTTACTTTCTCTCACCTTCATACTTCTTCAGGTGCTCATTCTTACTTTTCTACTACTTCTCACATTTTTTGCTCTCCTTCTCCTCCATCCCCCTCTTGGTCTCCTTCTATCTGTCCCTCACTCTCCTGCTGGCTAGGAGGTCAGGCGAAGCATGTGAGAGGTCTTTTCCTTCCAATTAGTTGGCTACTAATGAGGCTAAACCCCACATTCCCTCCCACGTCTTGGTTCTGCCCCCCAGCCCAGAGGCCCACGACTGGTTTCCCCCACATCTTCACCCTCAACGTCCTGTCTCCCACCTTAGCCCCCAACAGGCAGCAATTACCTCACAGTTGGCAAAAAACAGTCTCCAGGCCAGGGTGCAATTCACTTGGGGCTGCACACTCTGCTTCAGTAGTGTAGCGTGATTAATAAGACATTCCCAATGTCAAGGACAGAGCAGCTTCCTTATTCCCAATGGTATGGACTGTTAAGATCATCACAGCTGTGAAAAAGAGTACTGAAACTATCGTCAGCTCATAATGATTTTCCAGCTGCAGTACTTTGGATTCACAATTCTGGATTTCCAAGGGAAACATGAAGGTTCGTATGACAAACACTTAAAATCAGTTCGTATTGAAATTTTCTGAAAAAAGCCTGAAGGAAATGTTCTTATCTATCCAAAAACATTAGGGACTCTTGTAAACACTTTCACACTAAGGCACGTGTGAGGCTATCAAAATACTGAAGAACAGATCGGTTTAAATCTTGAATAAGTTCACAGATATTGTCACATTTCCTTGACTGCTGTGAATAAAACATATGTAGTGCCTTGTTTTAAAGACCTTATCTTGTCCACTCATTCAGTTGTTGCACAATTGGTGGGAATATGCAGAAGCATGTGAAATTGAGATTTTCAACTTTATGCAAATGAAAACTACATAAGTTCAGTGTGGGATATGATTGGTAGCATGAAAATATTTGAAAAAGATATATGATTAAAAACATATAATTAAAATGACCTTATTGTCTACATCAACGTGTTTAAATGTCACATTAATTTAGTATAGACCTCTGTAGATCATCATCTGAACAGTCTAGATCATCATTTAAACAGTCTTTTGAGATAGCTGACCAGCAGGGGGTACTTACATTGGTGAAGATCGTAAACAATGCAGCGTCTGTGCTCTTTCACCACAGTTGACTTCACAAGCTAGCTGAATCGCTAGCTACAGTAGCTTGCTGGCTAGCTTGCTTTGCAGACAGCTATGTTAAATCAGGAGCTGACATTGTACATTACCACACCACAGCTATACTTGCTTGCACAGAATAACCAACCATGCCACAAGAGTAAAATTTTATGGTGTTATATTCCCAAGTGTTTCAGTGCAGTGGAAGCCTAGCATAAGGCAAGTGTGAAGCTGTTGGAGCATTCAGTGGAAATTAAATTTCAAACGGAAAACAACTTTTCACAAGCTCAGCAGATTTAAATGATGTAAACAAGGCCATTCTGACTTGTTATGAAATGCCCTGTTCGCTAGAGACTTATGGAGTTGTTCGCAGCAGTGGTGATAGGAACTGGATGTCTGAGGAGCTTAATGCCTCTAAAAGCTCCCCCACAAGAAATAGTTTAAATACGATCATACGTTATTTTACGATAGTGGTGAGATAACATTGTAACATTTTAACATTCATTCATAAGGCATGAAACACATTCATAAGTCATTGTTTAAAACACTGAATTTGGCTCCAGGACCTGTATTAGGATGGGTAAGTTAGGGAAGGTAGTGGTAGAGGTCACTGGAGAGGCTCTCATGTTGTAAGGCAGGGTTCTGGTGGGAAATCTGAGCACTGCAGTATCAGCTGTGGGTTCACAGAAGTGTATGAACAGCACATTATACATATGGGTAAAATGTTTTGTTTTCTGGTAAACACTGAGTCATGTTCCTCCGGTAGGAGTGGGTTGCCGTAGATATTGTTAGTATTTACTTTGGTAAAGTTAGTTGCGTGATTGCTCCTCCTGTCTGGGTGAGGCCCCCCTCATGTTTTCAGATAAAGGATGAGTCATGCTGTTCCTCAGGCAGTTGTTTGGTGTAGATTTAGCTCACACAGCTTCAGCCTGTATGGCCTGAGAGAGGAAGAGGCCTACAGGTGGCAGCGTTCTTTTCTCAGGCTGCAGTGTAACCGGAGCCTCCCCTGGGCTGCCTGGGAGATTTGCCTGCGCCGGCTCTTTCTCATGGCTCGTCCGCGTCCCCTGCTCTGCTCACACGGCCCTCCGTCAGTGTGCCTCGCCGGGAAGCATGGCGGGAGCCTCTCGGCGGGGTCAGAGGTCGCACTTCCTGTTTCCTGTCTGCGCCAGGTCATCAGAGGGTCTCCTCACGAGGGTCGCGCACCCCTCCGCCTCTCCTTCCTTTTGTTATGAGGGCCTCTCGACCCAACGTGACACTCTGAGAGCAGGAGAGGAGAGAGCGGGACAGATGAGAAGAGATAAGAAGAGAAGAGAGCAGAAGGGAACAGATAAGAAGAGAAGGAGGAGCTCAGACGCAGTGTTAATATTCTCAAAGTTAGAGCCTCAGGGTGATAAGTTAGGAGAGAGGAGTTAAAATGCACACCTCTATTAATACCAAATGGTTCCATCATGAATAAACGACACTCATTGGCCATCAAAGTGTGGCCATCTTGCCTTCTTATTGAAATGAGATTTTTCTCACTGCTGCTTTTCTCTTAGGTTTCCTCATTAACATTAAACAGCTCTTTGTTAAGGCATTCATTTGAATTTTGTAAACGCGCCTGTTCACGTTATCCAAAGTGTAGGTATCTAAAGAGTAAATATTGATTTGAAAGTTTTCTTTTCCAAACTGCTATTAAAAGCACATTTTAAATACAAAAACAAGAGGATAATGGGTGGGGTATGAAAGTGTTACCAGTAATTGGTATTCCTAAGTTATTCTGGAAGATTTGTACTTTTCTCAATTATTACTGATTGAAACAAATTTAATTTACACTTTTTTGTGTCTTACTTACTCAGTTAGACCTTCAAAGCACATTCAATCTGAAAGGCTAGAAGACATTTCTCCTTTCCTTTTGGCCAATCAGTTCCCATACTTTTCTTTTTTTAATAAAACATCCAGTCAAATTACATGTGATATGTATCTAAAATGGATTTCCCACACCTATGCTGATTATCTTAGTACAAAGACCAGCAATGGCCATTGTTTTTTATCACAGCTATGTAATTTGTTTATTCGTATCGAAAAAAAGATTCAACCCTGAGTCTTCATACTTGCTCTAGTTTTTCATATATTGATAAAATAGTGTTAAACCAGGAAAAAATGTTTTTCTTGCTTTACAGTACCTCTCAACCATGAACAGATTTTTAAAAAAAAAAACACGTTTTAAGCCAAAACCTTGAGGCAAAATGATTGTAAAACAGTGTAAAAGGTATCACACATTGTTGCTGTGAGGCTGCTTTTAGAGGCATTAAACAACTTGACTGCTGGCCTTATTTACATCTTAACCATTTAATTATGCAGTCAAGATAATACATCAGTGAAGTTCCCCTATTAGGCACGCTTGCATATGTAGATCAGCTCACTGACAGAATTAATGCTGCTTTAATGTACAAAGTGTAAGAAGTCATGACTCAGCTACTTCAGCATTTTCTTTTTACTTTTCCATGCTCGAGTATGATTAGTCGTTGATACAGTAGATTTTCAGTTGGCCTCAAACGATTATGACTTTCTCTTACAGTCTCACTGGGCTTTTTCCATTCTGAAAGAATACCAAGGTAGGCCTGTCATGCAAATATTCCCATGAATATTCATGCATGATATTGTTTTCCACAAAATAAACCTGATTGGTCGTGTGTTAAGAAAATTGTACATTTTCATCAAAAACAGCCTGAAAAGCTAAATCTTCCTGAACTTTAGACAGACTGTGATTGTAGGAAAAATGCAGCTTTTGCAAAAACACTGAATGATGAGATCATAAGGTGACTGGGTGTGGGTAGGGGTTGCAGGGGACAGTCTGGTGATGTTGGATGGACTGCTCTGGACCACATGACTCTGGGAATCATGGCGATAACGTGTCGAGGCCAGGGGCAGGAGACAAGCAGTGCCTGTTTTCAGACGCTAATCAGATTTAGCCACCAGCGCTCGCATCAGAAGCGAAACCTTTTTAGCTCATTCAAAACAATTGCCTGCATTTACTGCCAGCATGGCAACATTTACATTTGGGCAGATGAGGGGTTTGTGAATTGTTTTCAAGTTGGATGGACGTTTGGAATAAGGATTTGTGGTAAAAACAAGTCGTCCACCCATACATTGTTAAAAGGCTGTTCTTTTTCTCAGACTGTGAAAAACATTCTTTAAATTGGTTAATACTTGTGACGTTCTCTTTAAGATGTGATAAAATTCTTTTGTTGGGTTTGTATTCTCAACCAAGACTGAGAAATGGTGGGATTCTGAAAACGCGTTTTAGATTTTAATCTGACCAAGAAAAATGTGAATAGAGCGGTAATAATTCATTGTAGGAGGAGTACACACCCAGTTTTAAATGCTTAGTGGAACAGGCCCTTTGGTACAGTTTCTTGTCTCTCTCTCTCTCTCTCTCTCTCTCTCTCTCTCTCTCTCTCTCTCTCTCTCTCTCTCTCTCTCTCTCTCTC
>JBBIGA010000032.1:2517511-2545053 GCA_037576975.1 Alestes dentex
TATGTATATATATATATATATATATATGTATATATATATATATATATATATATGTTAATATTCAAAATTAGCCTAAGAAATATATTCGTAATAAAATTTCTATATGTATGTATAAATATGACCACTTTTGGTAGGTACTAACCACTGCATACTGGAAACCCTACACCCTATTTTAGAGATGCTCTAACTGGGTCATCTAGCCATCAGAACTGGGCCCTTGCCCGTTTTTCCTGCTTCCAGTACACCTGGTAATGGTTTTATTGTTGCGGCTGATCAGTATATAATGTAGCAGTATTTACTATCGTATACAGTAACAAAATCAGTTAAGCTGTAGGCGCGAGGTGTTTCTCAGGTTGAAACTGTCTTTGGCGTATTGAGAAGATTAAATGAAAGCAATGGGAACATATGTTTTACTGTGACGGTGTTCCAAGCACTCGGCGTTCAGCACCACCAGTATACTGATCACCGGCCTGGTCATCTGGAATCATCTGCTCCTGGTTCTTCACTGGTTCAGGCCTTAAAAAAGATTACTTTATTCTGCTTACATGATTCATACATAGGTCACTGTGTGGCTTAGTAAACAAAAAACATTCTTCTGAAACTGGAACAGAGACTAGACAGAAAATGAAAGCCAAAACCTTTGAAAGTCCTTTAGGAAGGAAGCCTGGAGAACTATTCCTCAAGACTACATTAAAAAAAAAATGCAAGGAAGTCTGGCTCTTTGGAAATGAGGGGTGGCTCAAGTCTTTTGCACAGTACTGTAGCTAACAAGTGATGTAAGTTGAGACATCTAGCATCATGCAAACTGTATTAATGTCATCCACTCATGACACAGTTGCCTCCAAGCATGTTGCTTGTTGTGGTTGACACACCGCTGAACTCGTGCCTATAATCTTCCATTAACCGTTGGCTCTAGTGCAAAAAAAAACAAAAAAACATTGAACTCCCGACTGGACAACTTGTGTAAATGTGAATTTTAGCTGAGCAGTTGCTTTAATGTGATGATGTACAATTTTAGAAGAGAAAATTGACAATAAAATAAATAAATACACTATAAAGTATAACTCTGTGGTTAACCATTAACACGAATGCTAACAGAAGAGATTTTGACAGTAATAATGAATAGAGCAGTATAAGCCAGGACACTGATCTGTAAGTAGAAATGAGGCAAGTGGAGAGGTGAGTGTTCTCGGCTCCCTTCACCCCCACTTATCCTCATCCAGCTCTTCTGTTCCTCTTTCTCTTTACACTCACCCCATCTGACTCTCAGCCGACCTCACTCAACTGCTTTTTCTGGCTGCTATTTTCCAGTGTGTTTATAGATCCTACAGCACCACAGCTTTAGATTCAACTCTACATGTGTTTGATTTGTTGGGGTTTTTTTGTGGTTTTTTTTTTGTTTTGTTTTGTTTTGTTTTTTTTTTTTTCAGACAACAACTTAGCTTAAAAGATTTTGGGATTTACAGTAGGCTTATGTTCCTCAAGTGCCCCCACCCCCATCTCTCTCTCTCGTTCTCTCTCCAAAAATATCTTTCTCTCTCACCCTCCTGGTCTCTCTATCTTGTTCTCTTTGTCTCAGCATCTTTTTCAGTCTTAATCTGTCTGTCTTTCTCTCTTACTCCCTCTCTCCCTCTCTCCCTCTTTCTTCAGGCATCAATGGCTCTGTCCTTCTCTCTGTTATGGCTGCAGTCGCTTTGTGTGTCCAGTGTTTATCTGCATCCGCTCTTCTATTTCTGCCTCGGTGCGTGTAGTCTGACTTGATCTGAAGTTCAAGGATATAAATATGTGCAGGTAAATCTAATTGTGTGTGTATTTAGTGAGAGCAGTGGTGCGGCAGCAGTGCGTTGGTTGGTCATCCTGCTGTGGACACTGGCGGGCCTTGCTCAAACTGAGCCGTGCTAATTAATAGCTGTTGACTTGCATTTGACTCACAAAGGGGCCCATTGAGCGGGCTGTGGGGAATGTTGGCATGAGGCCCTGGTGGTCCAGCTTTAAGGCAAAAGAATCAATTATACTGAAACACATAGTCATACCTACTGCGTTAGACTGCCGAAGTCATTAGGAAAGGCACACAGGCATTTCATCTCCACTCAAACTGCATATCCCTCTCTCTTCTCACCTCTGCACAGGGCCTAAAGCTTCATTACTATCAAAACTCCAGTCTGATAGTGCAAGTTTCAAAAAGCCAGAATTGCAGCTTGAATTTTAACCTAAAAGTTCAAAGAGGGGAAATTTCAAAGAGGGGAAATTTCACCCAATAACACGGCACTGCTTATGTAATACCTATAGATGAGACCAATCAGAAGCAATTAGGTTTAGCGTTCAAGCTTAAAGCCACAAACAAAAAAAAAAAGAACCAGAGGCAAAAATGGCCTGGACCTAATTCATAAAAAATAATGCTGACAATATTAGTCAATTAGAAATGTTCCCCAATCATTCAGGCTTACCTCTGCGCCACTCATACTTCCTCTCCATTACAAAACAAATCAATAGTCATTGGCTGTTCTATAAACCAGGCATGAAAAGGAATTCATTCATTTATTCAGTACACCGTAAAAGAACTTCACAGTGATTTACAATGCCATAAACGAGAACACATTTTTCTTTCTTTACTCATGGAAGTTTTGTCACATTTTGTTACTGTAAAATTTTTAAATGTTAAGCATTATGCTGTATTTCTTACTTTAGGAAATTATGTATTTGTAGATTTATAGACACACAATACCTAATACTAACTCTAATATATAGAATTATTGATCATTTCTTATTACAGAATATGTTTTGAAGCTTAACCACTACTAAACTCACGTCTTTGCAAGAAATTTAGTTTTCTGTTACAGAAACCATTCGTTCCAAACATTGACTGGTGATTCCAAACTAACTATGATGCTACATAACTGCAGTGAATGCCCCCTTTTTCCTCACTTTTCCAAACCATGTATCTCTCTCTCTCTCTCCTTAATGTACCCACTCCTACATAAGGGCTCTTTTGCTGTGCTTTTTCCAGCTCCCCCCACCTTCAGTCACTCTGGGAGGCCTGCAGCGGGAGCGCAGTGAGCTCTGTGTGTGTGAGAGTGAGAGAGAGAGAGAGAGTGGAGCTCGAGGAGGTCACTGCTCTGTGCTGGAGCTGTGGCTTGGCCTCCTCGCGGCTGGCAGGTTTTTCTTGGCAGGCCGCAGGTTGCCTGTTGGAGTGGCCCTGTGGTCTGGGGTATGGGCGTGGAGGCAGACGCCCGCATTCCCTTCTTCACTCATCCACAGTCCGGCCTGATACACCCCTTACAGCCACATCTCAGTGTGCCAACACGCACATCATCACTGTCATTTCAAACCCTCTTGACTCATAGCCTTTTCTGTTTTGTTTACACCATGAGGAAATGCAAGCCACCCTTTACAATGTGTAAGTATTACAGGACGAATGGGCCAGAATTACTTGGGATAAAGTCTTGGAACATGAAGTCAGTAACAGACTGCTCCGGAAAAAAATAAGAGACCACTGCAAAAATGTCCTGTTTCTCAGGTCTTATCTTTTATAGGTGCAAGCATTGAACTGAACTGATTTGCCTTCATTTTTAAGAACTGCTGACAATATTTCGCCTAATTTCCAAATAAAAATATTGTTCTGTAAAGCACAATTTTAAAGGAAATGACAGAACATCAAAATGAGAGAAATGATGCCGTATTTACAGAAGTTGAATCATTCAAAGAAAACAAATCTCTTGTTCACTCTTAAACAAAATGGCAATAAGTACCTTTGACGAACTTCTAGTAGTGTTTTGCCATCCAACTGGTCACATTGCAAGAGGAGAGTGTTGATTACAGCAGTGTTTTTATAATTTTCCTCATTTAAATAAGATTTGATTCAGGTGATCACTAATCAGTACCTCATAAAGCAGAATGAGGGGCTTGTGTAGGAATTTAACAGACACTGGCATGGAATGGTTGTCATAGTCATAGAGATGCTGATTTGTTTTTTCCAGAGCTGTATTTTTACTTTTCCGATAAAAAAATATTCAAAGATATGAGACCGTGTTGTGACAGTAACTGCATGCAATAATATAGGTGTCTTCAGTGTGTTCAGCGTGGGCCGTGAGATGGTATATGTTATTCAAGCTTTATGAATTTTGCACTTAGCCAGGAATCCCAGAAATAGGCCACTTGTTGGCTCATACCGTGGACTTATCTCATATTTTCTGTTTGTTATAGGGAGGCCATCCCTGGCAGGCTGAAAAGGACTTTGAGTTAAACCCGTTTGGAGCTAAAAATGTACTTTCTGACGTCAGCGTTCTGGCTATGCTCTACCCTGGAGTTTAGAATTTGATTTCTGCAAAAGCAAAGTCGGCACATATAAATCTGCCCGTATCTCTAATAATACACACGCCGACCAATAAATCTGGCTTAAAGACTGTACTTGAGCTACTTGTTTGCATGCCTTTCGGACTAATCTGAATACAAAATAAGCTAGGAAGATTACTTGGCCAACACTTTGCTTTTGCGATCATATCAAAAGAACAGCTAAGCTGATGGGATTCTCTATCAAATTCCTGCTCTCCCATGTGTTTTCATAAGCACGGGCCCGGCAAACGCAGCTGCAATCCGAACCATTTCCCGCTTTCATAAGAAGCACCTGTGTTTGGAAACTCACATTCCATATTGTTATCTGGTCTTGAGGAGCACCTGTACAGAACTCATGGCTCCAGGATAAACATGGCTAGTGTAAGGCCAGGTGGACCTTCTGTCTCGCGGTCAGGTCCGCCTGAAAATTGCAGTTTAAGTCTAGTTTCCTTAGAGAGCTGTTATAATCTGATTGATGTGCTGCGATGAAGTCACACACACACCGTTAACGGTGGAGGCTGGTGGGAGGAAAGTGTTGCTTTGCCCTTGTCAAATTTCAGGCCTTGCCAGCGAAAAAGTAATAGTGCTTTCTAATTATGCACACTTTATGTAAACTCTGTGGAAAGTGAACTCAAAGGGGAATGGGCCAGCAGGTGTGTTCTTTGTTATTTTTGGATTACATGTTCGGAGAAGTAGAGAAAACATTTGTTCTGAGGTTCTTTATGCTCACATGTAATTGCAATTAAGTTTGTTAGGCCATCAGGTACCAAAGTTGTTCTTAAACGAACGCAAGATCTCATTAAGTAGAAAGAGTCACATTTCTTCAGAACATAAGATAGCTCTTCTATTGTGTCAGACTTTTTATACAGAGCAGCTCAAACACCCTCTCTGACTCTCCTGCCACAAAGAAGTTACAGGTAAACAAAGCAGTCCACTTCTCCGCTCTGATCTTCATCTAGCGTCCTATTCTTCACTCTGGAGGTGCAATAAACCAGAAGAATTCGTGTTTGTTTGGTTTTTTTGTGTTCTGTGTTTGTGTTCTGTGTGATAGTGCCCTTGCTGCATTGAACTACTTCTGTCCCACCATTAGCAATCAATAGCTGCCTTTTGACTTTTCACCCCAAGCAGTAACTAGAGCTCGTAACTCTGTGATAATGCCGGCCAGACCACGCTGGCATGGTGGTGACCCCCGTGAGCAATCCTCTCGAAAACTGATTGGGGGGGGGGGGCGCAACAGTTGGTCTATTTTTGGTGTTACAACAACTATGCATCCATCCTGCTAATTTTTTACACTCTGCTAGTGTATATGGTCCTCTCCTGGGAGGCTCAGGAGAGAAGGAAAGCTGAGGCCTCTTCTTGTCTCCTCTTGTCTCTGACACATATATACATACCCACACACCCACACACAGGTGCTCGTGGCTGATTATAGCAGGATATTATTGGTTCCAGTGTTGAGAAACTGGGAGGTGGACCCCCTGTTTCCATAGAGTTTCGGGCCTCTCTTGTCTTTTTTTTTCTAAATCATGAAGCACAAGACCTTTTTCAGAAAGCATTTCTGGACTTACCAGCCAGCCAGTCCCTTCATTTTCCATCCCGCCCCCCTCCGGTGTATTATTTTTGCTCGTGAATAAACCAACAACGAGTTTTGTGCATGAGTGTGTGAGAGAAGTGATAGGCATATAGGGGAGGAAGCATAGTGTGCTAAGAGAGGGTGTGAAACATGAAGCAAAAAACTTGTGAATAAACTTTTTTGCTTCATCCTTCACACCCTCTCTCAGCACACTATGCTTTCCTCCCCTATGTGTCAAGTCAAGTCAAGTCAAGTAGTTTTTATTGTCATTTCTACCATATACACAGTACATAGTAAAAACGAAACAACGTTCCTCCAGGACCATGGTGCAACACAAGAGCACAAGTGCCGAACAATTCTCTCACACACTCATGCACAAAACTCGTGGGTTTATTCACGAGCGCACATCTTGTCGACCAGGGTGTCGTGTGTGTATAAAAGCTGTATCGAATTGCGGTCCTGCTTTAATTGGACCGGCGGTACAGTGCACTGCTGTCACAATGACAAATCAGGCTTTCAGGGCCAGAGGAATGTCCAAACCGGCGGCCTGTCAGCAGACGCGGGGAAGAAAAAGTTAATTGTGCTCTGGCCCACGTTCAAGCAGTGTCGTAATTGCAAAGAAATCTTGAGGAGTGTTTAGCACCGAAGTTTTATTTGTTCACCCCCTTTCCCCGCTTTTAAAGGTGGCTGAAGCTGGGTCCCCCCTCCCCCAGAGATCAGGCCTTTCTCTGCCTTTCCTGGACTTGGCCTACATCGCATTGCTGATTATAAAGTAGTACTTTCAGGAAAAAAGACCACATTTACATTCATGTAGTTGATCAGCCAAGACAACAAATTTCACGTGAATTTTTTTTTTACAGGTTATTACTGTTTTATGTTGGTAAGGCGTTCAAACTTATAACTGTACAAATGAGATGAGTTATTAAGGCTAATATGCCTCAAAGACAACATGTATACTTGTTTAGGAATCCTAAGATATGCGCTGTCTGTAATTTGTGCTTTTTTATGCCCCTAGATAAAAGGCTGCTGTTGCAGTTTTATAACTGAACCTACACTTCCAGGTCAGCTCCAAAGACTTGAGCTTTCTGGACCTCAGTCATGAGTTTGTCTGTCCATTTATTTGTATGTGTATGTGTGTACAGTGTGTGTGTGTCTGCCTTGTGCCTGTAGTGTCTGCCACTTTGTAGCTGCTTTGGGACAGAGGAAAGCTATGTGAAAAAGGTGGTGCTGCATGGTTCCTCTGTGTGTGTGTGTGTGTGTGTGTGTGTGTGTGTGTGTGTGTGTGTGCATTTAAGTGTGTACACTGTTGTATGTACAGTCTGAGTCTGCCCAGGAGTGTGTGTTTGAGAGAATAAGGCTTTCTACAGCTGGCTTGACAGGAGTCCCTTCCACACATAGCTGGAGTGCCTCTCTTTAGTGGTCTTTTATTACTGATATCCTCTTGCCCTTTCTCATAAATCACTGTTCATGTTTGTCTTGCTCACGGCCAATTTTCCAGACCTCAGCGAGAGATGCTAAATGAAACATTGTTTTAGTCCTGGTGAGGAGACGAACTATGATGGCATGTCTGAGGTGTGCTCTTCAAAACAAAGATGCTAAATAAGGGTTCTGTGGGGAGATGACGTAGTACAGATGCTTTCTTTGAAGAAGTTTTCAGTGGATGAAACCACCTTTGTAAATGAGTGTAAAAGTGTGAGCGACCCTTTTGGAGAAGCTCCACACAATGTCTACAGTCGACCCCTGAAATTCAAGGTGGTAACGTTTCAAGAGTACCTGCAAATCGTGAAAAATGCCTATTTTTATAGTCTAAACCCCAAATATGCTCCCAAAACCCTTTAATTTCACTTTGAACTTAATACATTACCCTTAAAACAAGCTAAAGGTAAACTCGAGCTCCACGCAGGAAACTGTTGTGATGCGGGAATTCTGGACTGCAGCTGCCAGAGATGCGTCACAGGGCAGCAACCAATCGGCAGCAATGAGAAATGAATAACGCTCTCGGATTGGCTACTTTCAAATCTCCCGCCTCAGGGGCATTTCACCATCCCAAGACGCACTTTCGTATACTGTTGCTTTGTGCTCTCTCCACATCACAAAAAAAATGTATACAGTTATATTTTATATGGAAATGTACGTGAATTTATGTTAATATTTCTGCTACAAAATTAGTAAATGATATTTTTCTGATTAATTTAGCACTAAAATGCATGAAAAATTATGTGGTATGTTGTCACAAAAAAGACAAAATTGTTCCACGAACAATTATTTGTTAGGTTCTAAGAAAAAATCCGCAAACAACTGAGGCCGCAAACTCTGAACCACAACTTCTCGGGGGGTACACTGTATACCATTATTTTTTTTCCCAAGGCAACCAGACCCTTCATCAAAGAACTATTTCGAATATTCAAGAGTGTGGATTGGACCCATTATCAAGAGATTGTGAGGATGGTCCGTAGTGCCACAGCCATGCATTACCACAACTCTGTCTGGGTGGGTCAGGTTGCCTTCCCTCCTCTCCCGTCAGCACGCTGCTAGCCAGCATGGGCGTCTTTTAGCTGATGTAACAGAATTGGCAGTTGGCATTCTCTTCCAAGTGTGTTGATCTGTCTAATGACTTCTTGTCATTCATGTGACTTGATCAGCATGATGGCATCATGTGATTGGGGGAGGTATAGCTAGTCAGATTAACAGGTCATGTCTAAAATTGGAGAGAACGTTTAGTAAAAATTCAGTCCAGCGGCAAAAGAATGTGGGAGCTGCTGCAGCCAGTGCACACTAGACTCTAATCCTGTTAAAAACATACAAATCTAAATAGGTGTGCAATAATGCAAGACAATCAGTTGTCTTGATTGCTCCTGGATCAAACGTTGCTCCTGTTGTTTCGTAAAATTTCCCAGAATGTTAAAGTTGTTTGTTCACTTAGGGACGTATGACTGTGTTTGTTCTGGCTGGGCGGTTTCAAAATACCCTAAATCAAGACCAGTAACGGCAGATTGTCTACACAACGTGCAAAAGAGCAGTTTAGTTTCTTTTAAAGGATGTTCATTTGGATTAAGTTTGCTATAGTTAGAAAATTTCAAACTATTATAAAAGCATAAATTCTCCACTTCACTGAAACCTGCAGTCGGCAGAGTGTGTTTGGGTTTAACAATAACAGCGAGAGAAATAATGAAGCACAATATTGAATATAAAACAAAAGCTTCATTGATCACAAATGTAACAAAAGTCTTATTTAAAAGTTGCCTGTTTTTTCCCTGATTTCCCCATGATGCAACATAACAAATTCTCCACTAGCTATTTAGCACTGCTGTACTGATACCTGTAACAGTTCACTGAGTACTCGGACTCACAGTGAGTACTCGGACTCATGCCACGTCTTAAAACCACTGCACTCTTTAAAAGGGGTCTTTAGTAAAATGGTTACAGATAAAAACATGAGAACTGAAAGTACCATTTGAATGCTTTGCGGTTCAGAAGAATATTATTTTGTGTCATTCTCTACAAGGCTATAGTGGTCATTTATTAGGGGGAGTAGAGAAAGAAGCCCACCTTAAAAATACTTTTGTGTAAAGCTAAATCATCTTTGTTAGTTTAGCATCTACCAGATTATGATGCAGAAATGAATCAGCACAGCAGCCAATTTTGCCGTTATCTTGTAAAGGGGCATTTTGTTACACTACTGGGGCAGTAAGTCCATTCTATGTGGGATAAGAAGTCCCCTGAAAATGCTGCATCAGTCAAGATTTTACAGAATGTATCATTTATATATCCTTCACTATACTTAACACCTTATGGGAACATGCATTAGTTGCATTTTGTTGGGTTCCAATCTGTCTGGGTCCCAGTAATTGTAGCATGTGTGGTATTTATTTATTCATTTATTTTCTGAGGCTAAACTTATTTTAATTAGAGATTTCTGTTTCATATTGAGGTTATTTTCTACAAAGACAGCTTAACCTTTTTTTTTTTTTTTTTTTTACCGAAGGTGCCAATTATTATGGAGTGTATATAACTAAATAGTATAATGGGGAAAGATGGTAAAGAGGGCCTCTCCTGGAGGAGAGTGGCCTAACTACATTTTAACTTTTAAAGGAAACTCTTGGGGATGACTTGTTCCCTTCAAGTGACCTTATATGCTCTGTTCCATTGCTTGTTATTGTTGTTGTTGTTGTTGGTCCGTGATCTTTTGTGCTCACAAGTGTAGTTCTGTTTTAGCAGTGCAGTTTCTACCTGCTGTTTGGTCAGACTTCTCTTTTTTTTTTTTTTACTTTCACAGGAAACAACATAACAGAACTGGAACTGTAACAGGTCTGTTATCCAGTGTCCCCACGAGAAAGACAGTTCTTCTTTTGAGACGTTCATCCTTTCAGCAGCTCTTGCTCTGAGAAAGTCTATCCTACCCTTTTTCCTAGTCTTGTCTGGACCGGAATTTCTGTAATCCTGCTTTGTGGCCATGTCTGTCATAAAAAAAGTGCCGCTTAAATAAAGCCAAATTGAATCGATAGTCATTTCTCCTACTCTTGTTTCTCTCTCTTTCAGACCTGGCCGATAATTTGGCGATGGACGACCTCACCTTTAATGAGCTGCTCCTGACCCCCAGACTGGCAACGGACACACACGGGGGAGCGTCTGTACCTGGGGCAGGACACGGCGTGAGCGTCCGTTCACATGTCGTCTTCTTGACCATCGTCGTCTTCCTCCTCCTGTCTGGACTTCAGTGAACCTTCAGACCATTTTTTACCCTTAATCCCCTACAGAAATCCTCCCCGTCTGCTCCCGATTGTCCTTCAAAAACTGGTTTGACCGGTGTTTTAAAAGGACACTGCAGCTGCCCCTTTGTACATACAGTTTCTTGAAAGATGATCTAGAGTGAGGACAGAGGACCCTTTCTCTCTCAGTGCGCGCTATATCCAGTCTTACTTAATGAACCTCCCTTGATTTATTTATTTATTTATTTTTAGAAACATCTACACAGATCTACTGGTTGCCAAACCATTAAATTGCATTCTCCCCAGAGCATGACAAATACTACACATATCCTAACTGTATCTCCTTGTGCTTGTATCCCACGCTATGGTCACGAGTTTTACATGGGACATTATTTCCTCTCTGCTGTTCACACGTGGTTTTGCACAGAAGCCAGAGACTCCTGTAGGTAAAGGACCTTACCTTCATTTTCTCATAGAGGCCCTGCTTTTGTGATTTAATAGACTTTTTGAGGACTAGGAACTGTGACTAATGGGGTCTGGGGAAATGTAGTGCTTCTCTGGTGTGCCCGGGCTCTGCCTGATTTCTCAAACAAACACACACACACACACACAATGCACACACACACACATGCACACACACACACACACACACACACACACACACACTGCATTGCCGCCCACTCCTGCCACTCATTTCCTGTGGAGTAAATGACCCTTGGAGGAGATCAAGGGAATGGTGTGTCGTTGTGAAACCTTCTCACTGCGGGGTGACACCCAGCTGCATTTCATTTGGAAAAATAACGTTTTATTAGGATGGTAAATTTCCTTTTCACGGCCGTGCTATCTCTCTTTTTCTTCTTCTGTGCCTCTTTTTGCTTTTTTCCCCGTTTTGGAGACACTTCCAGTACTTCTCTCTCTGTCTTTCCGTGTCTCTGTCTGTCAGTGCCTGGTTGTGCCCTGATGAGGTCTGTATTATAGCAGGGTGATTAAAGGTTTGGACCATGTCGAGACCCCTACACGTCCTGCTCGTGTCTTTGCTTCTGCCCGCAGGTCACCACGGCAACGGCATCCAGAAAGGAAGTGCTCTGCTGATGGCCAGATGGATCAGTGTTTCAAGCAAATGACTATTTATGTTTTTTTCCTTAATATATTGTCATACAAAGGGCTAATTCTGTTACTAACATACATTTAGACACCTTCTTCAAGAATATACCCCCAATTTAGACAACATCCTTTTGATTTCCATTTGAATAAAGTGTATGTGTGCTGTTTCAATCATATTATTCCCTCCTTCCTCTGTGAAGCAGACATGTGTGAATGAACAAAATGTAGAAAATGCACCCCTTTCATTTCAAGGCGGATTTCAGGTTGCCTCCTGCCAATAAATGTTGGTGCCTGTCCTCTGAAGGTGTTTAAAGGAAGGTGAGAGGTGTATAAAAGAACAAGGCAGTATGTACTGTATTATTCTGTACGTAGAGCAGGCCCTGAATCCCTGAGGTGAGACGTTTCTCTGTCTGTCCCTGCTGGACAGCAATAGGCACGTAAGGATTCAAGAATGACATCATAAACAGCTTGAGTCACTGGTTTCTATCCAGTGCGTATTAATTTGCTTATAACACGTCAGCCAGTGGTGAATTGTGTTGAGAAGTCCTGTAATTAAACACTGCATTCCCCCATTAGTGTTTATATCATGGCTGATTGCGTAGCGGGGGAGCGGTCCTGGGCCATTTGGCAGCTTGGAGCTCTGGCTACAGCTCAGCTCAACATCCAGAGGACTTTAAAACTGGGCCTTTCGCTCATGCTGGGTGATTCTAACCCAGTTCAACATTCAGCCATGTGTCGCTTTTTCGACTACAACCACGTCCCGCATTACACCACATTACCAGGTTATGTTGTTTTCCAGCTTCAGTCGCTGCACATGCGCTCTGATTCCAGAGTTTCTATGTAAATGAAAGTGAATAAACATGTTCAAGTTTTTGGCTGTGAATAATGCCTGTGTTGTAGAGATGTTTTTCTCAAGTTTGTGTGCTGTCATCTGCGCTTGTGAGACATAAGAGTGTCTTTCAGACGTTAGAATGTTGGGTATTTGGATTAAAGATTATGACGCCGAAGTGTGTGCGTGTGTGTATGTGTGGAAGAAAAAAAAAAAAACACTTTTTGACATTGCAGTTTACAGTTGTATGAAATGCCTGATTATGCCATGAGGGGCCAAACGAGAGCGTTCATATGAAGAAAATATTCATCTCCTTCTTTATCATTGACTCCTTTGATCTGGGCAAAGCATCACACACACCTATAGAGCAGCAAACAAACCATTTTGCTTAAATGTTTACCTTCAACCCTCCCCCCAATGTATTTAAAAGTCTCTCATTTATTTCCCATTACCCGCCTAATCTGGCCTCCTAAGTGACCACGTGGCCACACACCCTGAGGCTGCGTCTTTGCATTTTCACACTTGCTCTTCTCTCTGTCAGAGCCAGATAAAACTAGCCCATCTCCAGCTGTGTCTTTCTCTCCGGGTGTGAGCAGCACCTTTAGAATGGTAAAGAAAGCCTGGTTATCGGGCCTGGGCAAACAGGGGGCTGCAGAGAGGGAGGCAGTAGTTGAGCTGACCACAACTCCTGCCTAGACTCTGAATGTTAATAGGGACGGGAGAATGGGCAAACAGGCCTATTGAAATGCACAGGTTGAATGTTTTCTTAGGGTAATAAAGTGGCAATACAAGGACAACCCAATTTTAAGGTCAACTGGTCCACATTATGTGGTGGTGAATAGGGGCAATTGGGGCTCAGTGTAGACTGATTTATCTGTTACCGAGCACATCAATTAGGGCTAATTTCTAACAATATTATCAGCTCATCGTTATTAACTGTGAAATCCAGCAATTATTCCTGCTCTGAGCTGTGTAAATATACAGAGGTCACACGCAATGTTCCGGTAGTTTTGGCATGTGATATCAAACCCTAACAAACTGCTTCACACTGTCTAGTTTCTACTGAAACATCAGTGAAACTACTCTTGCATTTTTTAAATATAAAAATAAATTCCCTTTTAAACCCAGTCCCCTCTCTTCATATGCTGTGGCATACCAGAACCACAGACTTGTCTGTTCCTGAATGTTCTGAAGCCAACAGCGCTCACTTTTTGTTGTCCATTGAAAGTAACACTAACCCAGGCTCACATCCATAGTTAACGTATGCCCAGAATTCTTCAGTGGCTTCCCATTGGCTGCTGGTTTTCCAAGCCACGGTCGCACAGAATGAATGGGGTCGGCTGAGGAATGTGGGGATACAATAGTCGGAATGTGATTTTGCCTGGAGCCCCCAACAAGGCCCCCCCCAGACCAAGCACAGCCGCCACAAACATACACATGCTTTCACAAATCCAGGCATGTTGAGGTGTAAAAAAAGGGCAATGATGAATAAAAATCATTATCTGTTTTACTAAGTAATAGATCACTTTAATTTATGGAGGTAATAAATGCCATCTTTAGGTTTTGCTGTCAGGCGCATGTTGCTGGCTCACTGTCACATGGTGGACCAAATGGCTTGTCACAACATCGGGATAGGAAGTGACATGAACATCTGACCTGCGCACTTTAGAAACATCACTCATGTAATATTCGAAAGCATTTATCATTAAGTTAAATTCTTTAACGCGTTTGCAGAATCTGGAGGTATTATTTTGATGCTTTCATAGGCGATAACAAATAAAATCTAAATAATTTTTTTAAATACTAAACGATAGGTCGTATCTAACCAATCGCATAACCAATTACGATTGACCTGTTTTTTCCCCTCACATTTCCCAAAAATTACTCTAACTCAAGCAGCGTTTGGGAAGTACCTACAGTACACAGAAAAATGTCGTTACGGAAATGAAAGTAATTCTGGTAAATGGTCTGCATGTTGACACAAGTGACTTATCCCCAATTGGTTATTTATTTTCTTGAGAAAAAGTGATTATCATTGTGGCATCAAGTCCGTAAGTAGCTAAACTTTATTCCACATATTACCGTGTATGGACTTCAGAGCTCTGTACTTTTCGTTTGCTTCTCATTCCTTGCTTGAAAAGTAGGCCCATCTTCAGGAAGCTCGTAGCAACCACACAAACACACTCATGATATTACCACAAGATTTTGTTTGAGATTTATGATCCGCCACTCCTCTCGTGTCACATTTTACCTCAGCGAGTGGCTGTGTTGTCACCGTGTGCCGCCACGCTCTGAGTGAGATGTTCACCGCTGTCAGTTGTACAGAAGCATGACTTGGATTCCACCGCCTCCCTTCTCTCTCTCTGGAACTGTCAGTGGGCCGCTAGCCAGCGCCCAGACTTTACAGCACTCTGTCACATTTCATGACATGCAGGCACATCAGAAGGTTGCATGTGTTTGTTGCTCTTTTGATGAGCTGAGGCCAGCCAGGGACTCTTAAAAAGACTTGGAGCCTTTCCCTTCTGTGTGTTTCTGCCATTTATTCATATGTCGTGTGTAACAACCTCGTTATAGGTCTATAAAGAGATGTAGTCATTTGAGTTCAAGTGTTACATTTGATCTAATTATATGTTACACGTGTGGTTCCCAGCCCTGGTCATGGAGCACAGTTTAGTGGTTTTCCCTGATATCAACACACCTAAAACTACTCAGCTAAAGACAAGCCAAATGAATTCAGCATGAGTGCAGAGGCACTGTTGTGCAAAGACCTGCAGTATTTAAGCATGAGGCCTATGTCTAATAAAACAGATATACTGCACATTCATGCTTTGAACAGGACCATTTTTCATACCTGCTTTTGCCAGAATCTTGACGCATGTATTTGCATAGTTTGCATACCTTGCATGACGTGTCATCATGTCCTATTTTGCACGTATTAGTATTACAGTTTGACAACTATACCCATTCATCTATTTTTTCACACAGTCCTGGCACATTCAGCTGTATCCAGCTCATGACCTGATGGTTAAGGCATTCACCCTGTGATCAGAAAGTTGTGGGTTTGAATCCCAAGACTGTTAGTGGCACCATTGAGGTACCCTTGAGCATGACACCGTCCCCACATGCTGCTCCCTGGGCGCTGTGTTCCTGACTGCCCACCGCTTCAGTTGGTGAATGGGTTAAATGCAGAGAAGAATTTCATGCTGTTCACACTGTGTGCTTGTGGTTTGTTCACGTATGACAAAATGGTCTCTTTAGATTTATTATTTATGTCTGTAGTTTTTCACTCAACTGTGTTACTTATATATAGTATTTATACCAAGCATTTCTGGTAAGACATTGCATTATATTGTAAATGTCTGTGTGTCTTTGCAGTCATTACATAATTTCCTCCGGGATCAATAAAGTTTTTTGACTCTGATTCTGATTTTTTTTTTTTGGTGGTGGGGGGGGGTGGGTTGCAATAATCTTGTGTGCTGAGGGTGTGTGTGGCTGGTGAAGCTTTCTTATTTAAGCATGGCAGGAGCTCACTGGATTTAACTAATGATCTATCCGATTAAACAAATGGGCAGCCCTACAGGTCTTTTGTGGACAAGACCGGTGACCCTTGGGTTACATGGACATTTACCTGACACTTTTTGTACTTGTGTATCATGTCTATTGCTATGTATTTTGTTCCCTCATTCTATTATGTGTTGTCCCACCACATTCACCAAAACGTGTTCCTCCTAACCACAAGTGTTCCTGGTCAATAAAGTGATTATAACATAGCGAGGCAGTGCCAATGACTGCATTTGATGAGTATGATTTTTGTAAGTGGGGGAAGAAGATCTCGGCCTGTGGGGTTGAGGATCATAGTTAATGAAGAGTCCGCTCCATGTTTAACCCTTTGTTCACCTGAGGCTCCACCACCATGCTCCTCTTGCTCCTCCCCGCCTCTTTGTTCAGCCTCCGCTCCGGTGTGTCTCCGCCGAGACTCCGTAGCGACCAGCAGCAGCGAGGCAGCGCGGCCAGTCCAGCCTGCTGCTGACCACCAGAATAACTCCTCTCAAACTTCAGTTCTCCTCTACAAAGCCTCTCACACGGAGCCCAGACCCGAGAGGACGCTTTTCAGACTCGAACAGTAACTTTTTCTTGCCGAGTTTTTTTCCTCTCCAGGCGTTTACTCTGTAGCGACTGGCTGTTTTTTTTCTCTCCGAAGTTTAAAACAAGATCTTTTTACCACGAGGAGCAAGTGTTTTAACCCAAATTCGACTTTTTCGGCTTCATATTGTTCTTGAAGGGCCCCAAACTCGGATTTTTTCCCCCTGCTCGACCGAAGTAAAGTTGAGTTTTGAGGCGAAACTCCAGAGAGGCGCCGGCGCATCTCCATGAAGAGCTCCAGCGCCGGAGTCCGAGTTTTCCCCTTCTCTTAACTAACCGAGGCAACGTTTTTAAATCTATATATTTTTTCGTGTGGGTGCTTCTGTAGTTCGACAGCGAGATGAAGACAGCTGTTGTCCTCGCTCTGTTTGCGTGTGTCGTGATTTTTGTGTCTGCCGTGGCGGAGCAGAAGTCGAAGAACTGCAACGAGGTCCGGACTGCCTACAGCTCCAAAGGCTTCAACATCAACGACGTCCCCAACAAAGGGGTGCAAGGTAAGTTGGGGGTCCTCTGGGGAAACTCGGGGGGCTTGTTACTGGCTGGTTGGTGGGGGTTTATGAGGGCTGTAAATTGCTTGACTCTGCAGCTCGGGCCGGGACTGAGGAACAGGAGACACTCACTAGGAGCCCGAAAGCTAAATGAGTCTGCTTCTTTAACCAGCACGGAGAAATTTAAGAGTCCAGTCATAGTTTACACCTCACATCGCTCTAATAGCTTTCTTTTTTATCCTTACAAAGTACACTTCTTGTACTGCTGCCTTGTAACAAAGTATTACTTTAAGTACAAAACAGTAATGTCTTTTGGCCTCAAGTACGAAATCTGAGCACTTGGCCGAGTTTTTTGAATACTTCCGAGGTTTTTATAACTTTTCCGAGCTTGGCATTAGTGTTAACTTACTTTATATCCTTCTCCACTCACACACACACTTTCTCCTTTGTGCCAGGGTATTCTACTCTGCCATTAGCGAGAGTTAGGCGTTACACTCCTCGTTTTAATCCCAGCCCCTTATCGTAGCAGGCCATTATGGTCATGTAAATGGAGTGATTTTTATCTCGATGCCAGCCGGCAGTGGAGGCGGGGAGGAACCGAGTTTCCAAGCCCTATCTTTTCAGCGTTGTCTGGGATGAGAAAGGCTCGCCCCGGGACACGCTTTGTTTTTATTGTCTCTCTTATTTCCCTAGTAAAGGAAATGTCTTGCGACTTTGCAGTGCTGAATGTCCCCTTGATCCCCTCTTTATTGTGGGGGGCAAGATGGAGAGAAGAGACTTCTCCCATTTCACAAAAAACTGCAGAAATGCCTTTCTCAAAACTCTTCAGTAAGACTGTTAAAGTGGTGCATTCTGATTTTAATTGTAGTCATTCACTTTCTTATAGTCTCCCAGTGTTACGGAAAATGGGCCCACAATTTATGAGGGACCTAACAGTACAGTACTGTTATGTCAGCACTTTTAAGCTCATGAAAGATTTCTAGGTTCAAATGTCTGAAGTTTTGCAGTTTATGGGGAACTTGCTGCAGGTTTAGCTTGCTTAAATGTTGTTTTTGCATTTAATGTAACTGAATTGTGGTACATGGGAGTTCAAGTGAACAAGACAGACAGAATATTGTACATTTGAAGTACTGGTAAATTACTTTTGGAATTGGAACAGCTGCCTCAATAAGGAAAACCATTGGCTCCTACTTCACCGCGTACTTTACACCAGGCCAGAGGTCCATTGTTTTGTTTCTTTTTGTGGTATTTCATTGTGATGCAAAACTTTGCAGTGTGTATGCCAACTTTCCTGCATTCATCATGTTGTATTGTAGCAGGCCTCTGGTTTTGTTGCAGTGGTTATAAAACAAGGTATTATAAAAGCTTATTAAGTAGTTTGGATTCTATGTGCGTGTGCCTCTCACAAAAGCGTCCAGTATGGATTGGACCCCGTGCAAGGCCAACCTTAGTGAGCATGTCTTTGTCAATAATAGAGCCTGAGATAATTGATCCAGAGAGAGTAACAAGGTCTACTGTCGCTGAGGGTGGAGGCTTCTTAGAAAGCAGAGAGGAAACACAAAAGCCCTGCTTTTGGATAACAATGTCTCCTGTTGCTGGGGAGAAAACGGTCCACAGGAGAACCTAATTGAACTGGCAGTGTCCCCTCCTGGTTTTGGCTTTCAGAGCTGGCCCTCTTCACCTGGTAGTCAAAACATGTATTCTCTATACTTCTGTAGTCCTGAGTCCAAATTCCATGCACAACTGGGCCGAGAACGTCCAGCACATAGCGCTGAGTAGATATGTGGTCAGAATGGTCCCCTTCGCAGGCCAGTTTTTCTGCTTTTCTGCAATTAATCAACAAGGGTATTATTACTTGCCCATTTTAGTTTTTTTTTTTTAACCAGGTGAGGTATTCCAGCCAAGAAAGCAGTATGAGCCGTTTGTCATCAAAACGACCTCATTATTTTGATGGTTTGCTGGTTAGTGGTGTAAATCAGACAAATGCAGTGATGCTCGCTACAGACACCGCTGCTAAGATGACTAGTGCTCCTCCGACCACAAACATATTTTGTTTTTGGCTTGTGGCGGAAAGATTGTGGTGTTTGTCCTCTAAATCTCTAGCCTCACAATTAAGACCTAGCACTTGTGGTGCTTTGCACATGATGCGAGGGGAAATTTCTAAGAAGCAATCAAAGAAAATTGAACAGCTTTTGCTTATGCCATAGCCAGTCATATGTAATGTGCTATTAAAATGCAGTGTTGTGGAAAACCCCCTTTCTTAAAAGCTCTTACCGTTCGTTTTCTAGGTTAAGGCTGACAGATTTGGTAAATATGAGGACGTTTTTGGAGGATTTAACTTCTTATTCTGTTATTAGTGTTACTGTGGTCCATCGCGGACAGTTTTGATCCAAGCAATAGTGTCCATGAAAATTGAGTTGTTTTTTAAATAAAAAAACTCTTTATTAAAATTTTTATTCAAATAAAGTCCATATGTTTGGAGCTGAAGTGGTAGCTCCAAATGTTGTGGAGTTTCTTCACTAAATATCGTTGAAGAGCATGATAGTTGAGAGAGAAGGTTTTTTGTGAGACAGAGGTAAGATGGTTCACTGGCCAATGTCTTCGCAGATCCTTTCTGTTTGAGAGACACTAAGGATTATAACATCTTAGGACATCTTATAGCTCTCTAAGCCCTGAAGTACACAGTTCCCTGCTGGGGACTAAAGCTTTTGCATCCTCCAATCCCCAAACAGACCAAAGAGGGGCCTGTCCTTTTAGATAAAAGTTACGCTGCTGGTGATGGTTGAAGATTTGCCTAGATCTTGTAAAATGTGTGCATTGAGGGGCTGCTGCACAGTGGCAGACAGAGACTCTTTAAAAGTTGCAGAAAAGAGGCGGTTAACACCGGCCAGATTGGTATCTCCCCATGTCAACAGTTTCTCATTGGGAGGCAGCACACTTTCCTGCTGTAGAGCAATCTGTTTTGCTTTATGTTGGCAGCTGGGTCTTATGTCATGCCTCAGGTATGGACAATGGTGAACATCAAAGATGCTTTCTCCTTTCCTCTGGGTGGATCATCCCAGACTAAATTACTGCAGTGCCGCGTGACTTAAGCTCTGAAAAAACAGAGACTTCAGCTCACTGACGTCCTATTGTAATTAAATATGAACAGAATTCTATACAATTTTAGCTATATTCTAACTCTTTAAAGTGTTGCTTTATAGAATATTTAAACAGTGACCATAAACATGTTTTGTGTGTCTGTTGGCCCTGTGGTCTAGTAAATAATTGACTGGTACTACCATATCACTGAAGAGATAAGACACCGAAGACACAGTTCGAGTGGGCCATGCACAAATGATAACGCCCAGCAACTCTTTAGTTTTGGCTATTATTAATTATACTGAAGGCCTTCCATTGCTCTTACCCACAAAATAGTGGTAAGAATTGGCTAATTTAACTAAAATCACCCAGGGTTTTCCTCAGGTTTATGTATAACAATCAAATCTTTTTGTTTTCAAGTAAGATGTTGGAGGCCCTGTGGATCCTAAGACTTGTGTTTCACTTTGTCAGTGACTAAAGATCAACATTTGTCAGGAAACGGGTCACTAGAATATCAGTGAGTGAAACTGATTCTAGACTAAGTGAAAGCCAGTCTTTCCTGTTGTAAACAGCTGTACAATGCTCAGAATATTTGTCAGAGAATATTTTAATTTTTGTTGTTTACACCTCTGACTTCAAAAGGGGGTCTTTTGTGTTGAGGATCGTTTTTTGTGTGTTGAATTGCGTGGAAGAATCCATCTGCCTGTTAGCCAGTTCTGTCTCTGCACCCTGCTGTTTTCAGCCTATCAGAGAATAATTGGTGCGACACAATAATTAAAGAACAAACCACATGTTTGTTCTTACTGTTTCCAGCAGCATGTATCATTGTCAGCAGAGGTTTCATCAGGAGTCAACTTCAATTAAAAGTATGTGGGACCCTGGGAGAAAATCAATCCGACCTCATTTAACTAATAGCTATTGTAATTAAAGATTATTGAGGAATTGACCATCTGATGATACACTCAACCTCCTACCATGTATTTCAGAATAAATAGTCAATTGCCACTGACCTCTCATTAATCTGCAAACGTGACCATATGCATTTAGAGAAAAAACAGGAAACCTTTATTTTAGTATATGAGCAAGATTTTATAGATACTGTTATTTGGGTGGAGGAAAATAAAAGTGACCATAACCAGAAGCTTCTAGCCATGTGAGGGGATAAAATGATTCTGTTACAGCTCGTTCCTCAGATTTGTGTCGTGGCAAGGCCCTGTGACTTGCTGCCTGTAATTGATTTTGGCTCTCAAGCGGAAGTTGTCTTGTGAAATTGGCTTGCAATTGATAATGAATGGGTGGGCAGTAGAGAAGGCAGCAGTGGTGGTGTGTTTTCCTGATCGCGTGGAAGGGTTCTTATCAGTTTCCTGTTTCAGGCAGCAAATTAGGGTTGAGATCTGACAACGTTCTGGCCCTGGGGTTTTACACAGACTTCAGATCGGACTCAACTGCCTTAATGCCACGCGTGGGACACAGTTTTAAGTGGTTGAGTAGAGGAAGTCATTAATCCAGCCCAAAAGTCTGTCTGGGATAAAGCTTTTCCTGCTAAAGCCAAACACACCTGACTGAACTGGTAATTTAATATTTACTAATCTTTAATTATTAAACAGTTTTTAAAGTCAGAGCTGCTACAGGTTGTTTGAACAAAAAACATGCACGCTCACTGCCTCTCTGTGGGTGAGCTTGCATACTTCTGGTTAACTCAAGCCTCCAGTCCTCTTTTTACTCTTATAGCTCTATAGAAACCCTTAAGCGGCTATCTTGTCTTACTAGCTCTCAGCTGTAAAGCAGTCAGTGTGGTTTTAGGTTGTGTCTGAGGTTTGAATTTGGTTTGCCAACTTAGAGCATTAGCTTTGCGCTAGCGTCTCCACATCACTCCCCCCCTCCGCAGCCTCCAGTGAGCTCCGACCCAGTAGGGGGTAGATCCTCTGTGTGGGAACAATGGGGCGCCCCTTTTAGTCCCCATACCTCCCCCCAGCACATTCCACGGGGGACCACCAAGACCCACACACAAGGAGCTCAAAGTCTAGAGCAGCAACAAAGCCTCGGCCAGCGAAGGATTGACTGGGCAAGTGAAAGAGAACTGGGGAATTTTGACTGACAGAAGAAGAGCAAAGCAGTAGGATGAGGAGATGGAATACACAGATGTACCAAAAAATCAGGAGCTGCCAGGAGGAGTTGGCACTATATTGTTTAAGAGATCATGGATTCAGTCTTGGGGAATGTGAGGATGTCTCAGCCGAGGAGCCCAGGACTTGCTGCGTTTACCCTTACTCATACATTTTTTTCTGAATGCGGCAGATGTATATTGGCCGTTTCATAGCTCATCACACAGACATCTCTCAGATATCTGGTGGCCTTATTTGTGTACTTTTTGTTGTGCTCTGAGTTTAAATCTTGTGTGTGTGAATCTCTTTGTGCTGTACAATATTTCCGATAGGTACAGCTTAAAATCCGCAGATAGAGGCCGCCAGTGAAGCCCCTTGTTAACACTTTGAATTTGCATGCTGGTAAAATCAGCACTCCCCAGGCCCCCTTCCCTTGGCTCGCACACCCTGGCTGCTCTCATAGGGAATGCTTTGTAGGAAGTGTTTGTGCAGAGCATTCCTTTTCTATCCTTTTTAACATCTAGAAGAAGCTTTTCTTCCTTTTCTTCTCATTCTGTTTGGCCATTTCAGTCATTCTGGCGTGCAGCAAGGCCTCATTCAAGTTCTCATCCCCTCTTTCACTACACTTCACCCTTCTCTATCCACCTTAGATCTTCTGTTCATTGGAATGCTTCCAGATGATTTTAATACCAAAACAGACTGCCACAGCCACTGCAGCTGTTTGCTCAAAACTTTTTCTTCTATGTTTTTATAGGCACGGTTTGACAAAGACATGGTGGTGTTAAAAACTCAGGCTTACTCATCTGTGTTCGGACTTCCCCACAAATTCCTAAGCAGAAGTCACTGTTTGCGAGAAAGATATTTGAGATGCCTTGTGTCTTTAGTCCTTCTATCAGTCAGCACTAATGTCAGTTTACTAGCAGTGAGCTGGTTTGGAGAGGTCCAGGGTGTGTTTCATGCTTCTTGGAACCACAAGTCAGCTTGAACCTCTCTTTTAGAGGCACATCATAAATTAAGGCCCAAGGCAGTTATCACCCTAGCAGTAATGGAGTTGATGAGGATGATAGTTCTGATGATGCCAATAGTTGTGGTGTTTTTGTGGTCCCCCAGAGCCATTTTGTGGCTGTGGAGAGAATGGAGTGACTTGGGCCAGGAACTCGCCTGAGCTTTGGGCAGAAGTCCTGTCTCTGGTGGTGTTCCAGAACCACTGTAATCCCTGCTAATTACTCCCTTGGCCTACATCAGGACTCCCCCTGATGAGCCTCAGACTAGCTCTCAGCTCAGCCTGCTTATGTACACTTACTTCCTCACGGCTTATGCACTTACCTAATCCCCCTCTTCCAGCCCTTCTGAGCATGTCATAAAGTCTTTGAAGAGGATGAAAAGGCAGTGTTGATTTGATGTGTGCGCTGGCAGAAAGGAGGAGAGCTAAAAGAGGTCCCCCTGGCTCTCTCACAGACCCCCTTTAATTCAACTGACAAGCTGAAACTCTTAAAAATGACCGTCAAAACTAAACATATTAAATGAATGAAGCATTTTCCAGGTGCTGTTGCTGTTCTCACTGCTGTTATGAAGTGACTGTTCAACAAAGTCACTGCTCGCTCCATCATGGTCCAGACATCGATTTTAGGAGGGGTAAGACATTAGTGCTGATTTATGGAAACAAAATAGTGGGTTGATGATGAAACAAAAGATGGTCATGTTTGATCTCTGCTGAAAGCTTTTGAATTGGTGAACTCTACTCACTGATTTATTGAAATAATGGTCCGTATTTCATTTGAGACAAGACATGGGGTGTCCGTGACTGAAGTGTAGTAAACGTTTATGCCAGTGTAGGTTTACCTGTTTGCGATTGGATAGTAGAGCTGCTCTTTCCAAAAAAATTCAAAGCTATCCAGTTTCCTAAGCCCAACAGCTATATCAGAATCATTGTTGCTGCATTGTAGCTTTGAGGACTTGGAAACATAATCACGAGACTGATGTCATCTTGCCTGTGGGGCCCTCTCACTCTCTTACTTAAACAGATACACACACACACACACACACACACACACACACACACACACACACAGGCCCAGTATTTGTCCGTCAGGTTCGACATCTGGCAGATTTCATCCGCTCTTAGATGTCCGTTATAAACACTGTCAAAGAGCACCTTATTCTTCCACTGGTTTGTTTTAGCCAGTGAGGGTAAGATATAGCACTCGTGTGTTTAAATACTTTTAAGCCCTTCATATGCTGAGATTTTTTGGGGCTGCTTTAGTTTACAAGAAGTGTATTTTTTCAGGAACAGGGAAAGTGTGTGTAAAAAAAAATATATGTAAAGTTCCAAACAGGAGTAGACCTGACCCACATCTGTGGGTTTGCAGGGAGGAGAAAAAGGTGGTTTTTAGATTGAAAATCTTTGCTTGTAGTGTCCTCTTCTTTAAGTTCAATAAAGCAGGGGATATAGGAAGGACTTGAGGGATGAGAGATGTGCCGGTCCCATCTTTGTGCCCAGGCTTTTTCCCCCACAATTTCGCTTTGATACAGAGTAAGGCTGTAACATGTCTTCCATTTGTCTGGAGAATCTCAGCTTGTCTCTGCAAATCTATGAGGTCATACATGAACCCCACCCCCCTTTTATAGTTAGCATTTTTCCACAGTTTGCTTTGCAATAAACTGAGCACCAGTTTTGTACCATTAAACATGCTGTTCAAAGGTTTTACACAATCACAGTACAAAACATTGCTTATAGGTAAAGCCAATATGTCAAGGGGTTTAGTTTGATCTGCTGACATACATATCAAACTAACAACTTATCATTTAAAAAAAGTCTGAAGGCTGACTGGAATGAGTCTGAACGTATAAGTAATGAGTTGAATCATCCAGGTAACTTTTTATTTCCAGAGTTAAAGATGAACACCATGTGGCAGACACATTGCTTTAAGCTTAAAGAACTGTTTGAGGTAACAACAAAGTTCAAAGTCCACCTTTCAACCTCAAAGTCCAAAGTGAAGCTTTCCGACAATGTTGTGTGAATACTGTGTGCCATTTATCCCCATGACATCCCTGGACAGATCTACATTACACCTGCAGAGGATTTCTATTTCCTTCTGTTTTTTTTTTTCTACTTGTTTTTTGGTCAGCTGTGGCCAGTCCGAAGATTAAATGTACTTAAATCTAGTAGATCAGTTTAAAGCAAGAACCCTCCCCAACCCCCAAACCATATACAGAATGTGTTATGTGCTAGTAGCTTCCAGGTAAACTTATAAAAGTCTTAAGTGTGCTTGATGTAAATATTTTTTCAAGATTTGCTGAAAACTACAAACTTTTTTTTTGAGGGCAGCCATGAGTAAGCTGGAGTGTCATGTACAACTAGACATTAATATGTACCACCCGCAGTACGTATCACCAGATGGAGCCTAAACTAAAAATACCTCTTAACAGACCTACAAAGAATGCTCACAGACCTTACTCGTAGTGACTTCAAGTGATTTTTGTAAGTTCGTTGTTCATACGAGAGCTGCAAAAATTATTTTGATAATTTATTTGTGATGTAAAATGTAGAGTAACAACTGCATTAACATATTGTTACTAATTTTTACTGTGAATTTAAACAATAGTTTAACCAAAATTAAATTTCTTGCAGTGTTTTTCAAACTGTGGTAAAAGGTTCACGAAATGTTGAACATGTTGAATAATTTGGAGCCACTGTTTGATGCTCAATAACTAAAGTCATAGATATGCAGATTAGCATTTTAGCTTATTAGTCTGTGGCACCTAGTTTAACTGTTTTATTTTCTGTGAAACAAGTTGTACTTTAAGATAATTAACAAGATGTAGATATTTATGTATTTTAAGCTAAGAGTTGGCTATTTTGTGTATTTAACACTGCGACATCAAGACCTATTGAATTTTCAGTCATTTTTCCAAAGTAACTGCTAAATACTCGTAATAAACAGTATTGTTGTTAATGTAACATGGGGAGCTTTAGTGCATTTTGGAGGGTGGAACATTGGCTTATTCTGACATCACTTAAAGTACAAATCGTGTGTCCTCAGGGAGATGTTTGGTTTGTCAGGACACAGACGAAGGGAAAGCTGTTTGACAGCTAAAGCTAAAGTTATTTGGCAGTTCTGCTGCTTCACAATGTTTTCAGCCAGTCAGAGATCGCAAGTCAGGCTTTCATATGCTCTGCGTGACTTTATCCGTTGGCTTTATCCTCCATCCTTTGCTTTGGTATAGGTTTCAAAAAAGTGCTCCCGCAAATTTTTGTGCTGTCATCCATAGCTTTCCCCCCCTACAGCATGCTCTCATACCACCCCATGAGTGCTGCCCTCTTCAGGTTGATTTGAAAGTGTAAGTAAAACAGGTTCAGTGAAAATATTTGTCATGTTTTTTGTTTGTTTTCATGACCAATTGTTTCTTCTGAAATTGGCAAATGCATACCATTTTTGGAATACTGTTCTCTTACCAGAAGTATGTTTTGTTAGACTCATAAGTCTAAACATTAAAAAAATAGGCCTACCTTAAAGTGTATGTCACAGTATATCATATATTGCATTTTTCAGTTATTGTCTCTCTGAGAGTAAAAATGTTTTATTGTGCTGGGATGCAACTGTCATACAATTGCACCCGCTAGTGCATTATGATTCAAATGTTTTGCAGGGCATAGAGGTTTCCTGTGGTCAGTTAAAGCTCGCTGAGAGTTTTAAGTGGGACTGCCCAGGGCGCTGACTGATTATTTTAGGTGATGTATGTATTGTCGTTGTTCAGCCAGCCCTGCAGTTTCTCACGTTAGCTCTCCCTGTCCCTGTGAGCTCCTCCAGTGTTACTTGTGTGTGTGTGTGTGTGTGTGTGTGTGTGTGTGTGTGTGCATGCTTATACAGACAGCTGTGTGTCTGTGGCCTCTATGGGCAGACAGAATTCACCCTTTACACCATTGATCATAACTGGTGTCATCAACTCAATCATCCTTCTGAGAGTGTTTTTCTCCCTCTTTATGGCCCCCCTCCCATTTTCCTGGCTCAACCCTCTTGTCCCTTTTTTCCACATGGGTAAATAAACTATGCATTCCAAGCTGTCGTGTCTCTGCTTACCTACCAGTGCATTGTAATTAGGCTCTTATTCTCTCTCTCTCTCTCTCTCTCTCTCTCTCTCTCTCTCTCTCTCTCTCTCTCTCTCTCTCTCTCTCTCTCT
>JBBIGA010000032.1:2553856-2582210 GCA_037576975.1 Alestes dentex
TAAAACCAAGAAGCCGCTGCCATAAAGCAGCAGCGAGCGGAAATGACGTTTATCTGCGCATGCGTAGTCAAAATCGGGTTTCCTGTCTAAATCGGGTAGTGACAGGTGCAAATAATCTTTAGTTTTAATCTCTTAATCCAGTCCTTGAGTCTTCCTCACCCCATCCATCCCTCACTGAAAATTTTTAGTATTCCCAGTTTAAGAGCTGCAGGTTGTTGTGCAGGAAACACAAAATGTTCGTAATATGAAAGTAAATTCAGCTACATTTCCATATAAAATATAACTGTATAAATATAGAAAGCGCGTCTTGAGATGGTAAAATACCGCTGTACTCAGAGGCGGGAGGTTTGAAAGTACCCAATCCGAGAACGTTATATAGTGTGCAGGTGTGAGCCGCTGCAGCAAGGTGTGACTGCTCTGTGTCTTGTCTTGGTGTTTTTTCCCCCAATTTTCAACAGTTATCTCAGTTTATTTAGTATTAGTAAGCTGTGTCCTGTCTAAACGTGGGTAGAGAGAGTTAGTTCAACGTTTCTTTTGTGTACGAGTCTTTGTTTTGGCTCCCCGCACGCTAATGCTAACGTAGCTAGCTACGCGGTTTTTAAACAAAGTTTTCTGATTCTGATTATTTATTTCTCCTTGCTGCTGCTGTTTGCGGCGTCTGTGGCAGCTGCAGAACAGAATCTCCCCAGTGCAGTATCTCAGTGTTTCTCTTGTTTTTTGTTTTGTCCTTCCTACAGCCCAGTATTTTTATAACTGTAAATTAAGTTAAAAGAGGCGAATACGAGTTTACCTTTACATTTTCTTGAAGGATAATGCATTGAACTGAGTTTAAAATAAAATGAAAGTGTTATGGGAGCATATTTGGGGGCATATTTAGGGTTTACACCATAAAAATATGCATTTTTAGGCATTTGTTTTATCACAACACAACGCGGTTTTTCACTATACGCGGGTGCTCTTGGAACGTACTCAGTACTAAATATCAGCCCGATATATCGGTCGACCTCTAATACAAATGGTGCTGTTCTAAGCTGAATGTTAAGTAACTCTTCCACTTTGCCTCTGTGTACCAGGAGCCCACCTGAAGGTGTGTCCTCAAGGCTATTCTTGCTGCACTCTGGAGATGGAGGAAAAGCTGAGTCAGCAAAGCCGCTTGGATCTGAAAGCTCCAGTCTCTCAGCTTAGCTCCAACTTGCAGACCACCTTCACCCAGAGACACCAACACTTCGACCGTGAGTACACCTGCTGCTCTCATACACAAGTGCAGCTCCAAGTTAGGGGTTTGGGTTGCCTCTATCACCATACATTCAGCTCTTTCATGAATAATATGACATTGTTACACTATGTTACAACAGATTAATATGTGTTAAATTGCACATTTGAGACCTTTAATGTTTTCAGAAGTGTTTTTAGTACTGTTCTGTTCTGAGGCACCCTCGGAGTGCAGCAGCCTTGACAGACAGCTCCGCCTGCCAGAAACACAGGCTGTCTGTCCATTCGTCGCTCCACCTGTCTCTCAGAATCCCACAGTCATCTGTCCCGTGCGCACACACTCACACAAGAAGCTTTCAGACAGACCACACACACATCCAGAGCCAGGCTTCCTCCCTCTAGTGCATGTGGCTGTAAATATCAGTCAGGGGAGGGGGATCAGGTTTTCCCCTGTGCAAAGGGTGAGGCGGTACATGGGAACATGCGACAGCAGTGCTGACTCACTCACAAGGGGAAAACACCACAGATACACCCCACTGGCCAGCACAAACAGTGAGATTCTCAGGAAATGAATTCATCATTATATAGTATTTATCTTCTTGTTGACATAAACAATGTAATCTTTAAAGTGCAAAATGCTGTAGTTTGGAGTTACGTGGGACTGTTGCTCAGTAAGATCCATATCAGATGATATTTTGGGAAAGTCACCAAACACAAGATTATGATTCTTTAGAAAATGGTTCTTGCATCATGAAATTTCTTGTTTTTTTGTAGACACCATTGTTACTTGAGGTGCATTTTACACATTGGTGAAATAAAAAATAGTATATCAAGCTTTTTTTTGACTGTTTACTAACAGAGAATAGCCAGAGCTGTTAAACTCAGTTTTGTCCTCAAGACTTAGAGAGAACAGGTGTGATGATAACTCTACCACAGATGTTAGATACACTCTAGATATTGGGCACAATGAGACGTGACACATTTCCCTTCCAGACACATGCTCACATTGTTACACACTGGTTCGCTCACAGTCATTTGAAATGAGAGCCTCATTTGTGACAGTCCAACTGGGGTGTCTTTGTCAGGGGAGCTTGGTGCCTTGAGTTGGGTTCAGCCATGCCAACTCTCTGGCCCAAACGTGAAAAGCTGTTTGAGTTACATTCTAACATATGACACATTATGTATGGAGGAGAGACACAGAGCGTACCTGAGCATCATGTGACCCTCGGTCTTAGGAAGAATGATGGGTCAAGAGAGAACATGCTGCAGAGCCTTACATTTATGAAAATGGATGCTGGTGATTGATAAGAAGTTTTCAGAGAGGGTGCAGGTCCGTGTTAAAAGGTAAAAAGAAAGGCTTAGGGAGTGATGCTGAATGTGAATGTGTGTATTGCAGCCAGATGTGAGCAGGAATGTGACGTGTCGGAATGCGGTGGCAGCCTGATTCCTCCCCCTCTCCTTCTTCTTGCTCCCATTCTCCATGCCTTTTGTTCCTTTTCTCTTCTTTTCTTTCTGCAATCACTCTGTTCTGCCTTTCATTTCTTCTCCAGCTGCAGGTTCTCCAGCTCTTTTGAACTGTTACCGTGGGAATAAGCTTAGAAGTGCTGGTCTGTGCACACTGTGAAAAAGGTTCAGGCACTTGGTTTAATGAGCTAAACGTCCCTAAGACGCCGGTAACGTGTTGTATGCTCTTAGTGCAACAATGAGGTCTACCCTCAACTCAGACATGCCCACAAGTGTAAGTATTATCTTGACCTTTGAAATTCCTGTAAATGTAACAAATGAGCCGCTGAGGTTTCCGTGATTGAGGGGTAAAGAATGTACATTTCTCACCAGTAGAAATAAGTGTCATGGATTACTCTGTTTACACTGAAACATCCAAAAATGAGCATTTCCCCTCGATGGAACAAGACAACACAGGAAACGGGACATTATATTTACAGTGGATGTGAGATATAAGATGAAACGTGCAAACAAAACTAGTCAAATGGGAGTGCGACGGAATGTCTACAGTGAATGCTAAAGATAAATGGTCATTAAGACAAAATGAACATAAACACACACGCGTAAGGAAGCTTAGCTTTTGAGTGTGGGTGTGTGTCTGTGTGCACGAAGGGTGATGCGGCGGAGAGTGGTTTCGGCCTGGACAGCCTTGAGGTTTCAGTCATGGCTAATTAAGTTCCAGGCCAGAAATAGTTTTTCTGGTGCTTGGTGTGTTTGTTCCCTCCCTGTGTGTCCGGTCTGGGTAACCCTGTCGAGATCAGTGTTGTCTGGGGTTTAAGCTGCAGGATTAACCCCCTACCCAGACTCCCATCTCCTGCACCACCGCCACACAGCAGGGTGCCCACAATCCCACAAGAAAAGAAAGGAGCTCACCGACTAATTGGCACAAATGGGGAGCAATTACTGACTGGGAGAAGAAAGAGCAAGTGAGACGAATTGAAGAGATGGATAGATGAATATATGAAGAAAAAATAAGCCTTGGTTACCCGGAAGCTTCTCATTTTCTGTTTTCAGTGTGGTGGACAGTGTGGACACGTTATAAAATGTTAACCATGTTTTCCCTGGGAGGGACCAAGTGTGCTGGTCACTGGAGAACAGCAGAGCGAAAGAGTGAACTTCTTGCAGAAAGACTGAGTGGCCTATTTAGAGCGGTCTGCCTTTGAAAAGTGAGCAAAAAATTGTGCAAAAGGACCAAGCACCCTTGATGATATGCAGTCCTGTTCCTAAATATCCTTGCGTTTAACCTTTCACACACTTTTCTGAACCAATAGCAGGCCACAAAACTCGCTTTAATGGAAAAATCAGAAGGGAGATCCAGAGCTTGTCTGCTTGTTGGCAGACTCTTACGTGTCATAAACTTGCATTTAATAACAAACCAAGATGCGTGTTTCAAGTCTTCAGACCACTTTGTGGTGTGCTGTTTGATCGGCTAGGTCACTAAATGTTCTTAGGTCTTCTTGAACAGGATAAAGGTGCGTTCACCTTTTCAATACCTTGAAATTTAACTGTTGAACCTGTGGAAAATTGCTTAACCAGTGATTTGATGCCTTTTCTTTAGGGTTTGTGAATTATGCAGGCTTGCTTTTACACGTTGTCCAAGAAGTAAACATGGAATACTTTAAAGGCATTAAAGGAGTTTTACCTTTTTTTTCCCCAAGCAGGCTTGTGTTTAAAACTGGTTAACTGAGGGTAGTACAAGCTATTCGCCCCCCTCCCTTAGTTTTCCCAATCATGGCTGTGCTGCCTGACTTGTGGTAGCTCTGGCATTCCTCCATGCCTTGGGGATGAAGTGCCATGGCCCTTTCGTTATAATCTCTGTCAGTGGAGCGTGGAGCCGGGTGCCCTCTCCCTCTCCCTGTATGGGTTAGGGGCTGAGGGAGCGGCTCTCAGAACAGGGGCTGCCGTGTTTCCGGTATCCGTGGGTTACACAGCGGGTTTGGGAGGAGGAGGGGTTCTAGAAAAAGGCCTCCGCTTCACCCCCCACCCCCCCAAACACACACACACACACACACATACTCACCTCTTACCACCTCCAATGTCAGTGTGCAGTGGAGGTGACAGTACTTGACTGACTCGAGCAAAGGTGTGTTTGTGAGTGTTTTAAAGCATGCTGAGGCATTATCTGGGTGTTGGTATAACCCTGGTGCTTGAGGATAATATCTGTTGACAAAGATGGACATTTGGCAGAATATCGCTTTGTTACACAGACAAATCCAACTGCCCCGGTAGTATTTTTAAAGAAAGAAGGGAAAGTTAAGTAGAAAAATCACTGGATATAATTGCAAGTATGTATGTGTTTGTTAAGGCCTATTCGTGTGTAGGTGTGAGAGAAAGGTGAGGCATTGTCTGTGGAATTCTCATTTTGTGCAGATTAAAAAAGCAAGGGTTGTGGGGAATGAGTTTCATGGGAGAGAGGGGCTGGATTATTTGGGGGTGGTGGTGGGGGTTGGGGGAGTCGACATTCCACAGGATGAAGTAGGTCATTGTTCCCTGTCTTCACTGAAGAGGGCCTTCTGAAGGAACTGATGAACTGAAAGCAAGGGAGATGGAATGAGAGAGGGGCTCGAGGCAGGGTACAGGTCCCTTCTCAGGGAGGGGGGTCCACATTATTCAGTAATCCTATTGAAAGCTACTCTCTGAAGGACGAAGCAGGAGCAGCGCAGAGCGAAAGGAGGTGGGGGAAAAAAGCGAATGGAATGTGACAACAAAAAAAAATGCCATTGATAGTGGTCAGTCTCAACTGGCTTGATGGGTGAGACGTTACCATTTGAGCAGCAAGTTGCCCTTCATTCTTTCTTGCCCTTTTTTTTTCTCTTTTCTACCCTCTCAGCACTTTTCTTCTGTGAAAGAATTTTTCCTAGACCTTAAGAGACGGCAAGAGAATGCTGTTTGGGGAACAACGCTGGGTCAAATGGAATACGCATTAATGTGTTTAGATAATAGCCCTGAGCTTTTCTGGCCTTGCTGGCAGACCTAGTAGTTTTTCCAGAGGCAAAGAGCAAGCTGGGCTCTGGACTTTGTGGAGCAGTAAATCTTGCCCTCTTGAGTGTCATTCTAATGACAAAGTAATATAGATTTGGCCAACACGAGTTCCAGAGTAGTGCAAGCAGTTCTTTTATCCACTGAGAAATGCCCAAATTTACATTCTGTCAGTTGTGTTTAAAATGATCAAGTATTTTAACATGTGTGTTTTGTGTGCAAGATTAGTGTTGGCTGGAACACACAAGTTTATGTCCTCCAGAGAGTATCGCACACTTGCAAATTCCCTTCTGTCTGTGTCTACGATCCCAATTTGTCATAACACCTCAGAGTGGAATGTTTTAGATTCATGTTCTGCCACAGGAAATAACACACACATGGAATAATCATTTATCATGGTCTGGTATGTTTAGAGCTTACTGTGTTATCTTTTTCTTTCCCACTCGCCCCGTCCTTCTCTCCTCCCTCCCTGCTCCCTGCCTCCCCTCCCACAGAATTCTTCAAAGAGCTGCTTACCAACGCTGAGAAGTCACTGCATGACATGTTTGTGCGCACCTATGGCGTGATGTACGTGAAGAACGCCGAGCTGTTCAAGCATTTCTTCCATGAGCTGCAGCGCTACTACACCTCTGGAGGTGCCGCCGTGCACCTGGACACCATGCTGTCCGAGTTCTGGGCGGAGCTGCTGGAGCGCATGTTTCGGCTGGTCAACGTGCAGTACGAGTTCAGCGACTCCTACATGGAGTGTGTGAGCCGGCACACAGAGCAGCTCAAGCCCTTCGGCGACGTGCCCCGCAAGCTGAGGCTGCAGCTGACTCGTGCTTTTGTGGCAGCTCGCACCTTCACACTTGGCCTGGCACTCATCCCCGATGTGGTCAGCAAAGTCTCCACGGTGAGTGGCTGAGTGTTGGGGTAGGGGGTGATTATAGTCATCAGTCCTGGTGGAGAAGGTGCAAAAATCATTTTGGTGTGGCAATGTGAATCGTACCTGTCACAAAGAACACAGAGTGGGCTAAAGGTCTGTCTCTCGTGGGCTAAAGGTCCGTGAATAACGTCTTCTGTGGTAGTCGAAAAAAATCCTTTGAGTACAACTTGTCTAAAAACCCAGTGTTATATGTTTTTTTATTTATGATTATTTATCCTATTGTTAATTCTGTTTAAATTCTGTTGATTATGTAACACATGCAGTCCTGTTTAATTCAGCTTTAGAACTGTTGTACCAGGTTAGCGACGGTGGCCTATCTGCCTCCAGCAAAAACGAAACCTGAACAAAATACCTCTGCAAGAAATTAACAAGTAAAACTATGATCAAGCTAATGGTAAAATTTACAAAGATAACTACACTGACAGTGTTCTACTCCACTGATTTAACAGTGATTACAAGCTACATTCTTTTCAATCATACAATTTTGAATTGGGGCTTTGTTACTCATCAACCTCTGCTCAAGATCTTTCATCTGTTTAGCTCCTTGTTTAATGATATCCATCTCCTTCCTCCCCCATCCTATTACAGGTGAGTGCTTCTCCGAGCTGTGTGCGCGCAGCAATGAAAATGTTGTACTGCCCCTACTGTACAGGCCAGGTGGCCCTGAAGCCCTGTAAGAACTATTGCCTCAATGTGATGCGCGGCTGCCTGGCCAACCAGGCCGACCTGGACACCGAATGGAACAACTTCCTGGGTAAGTCGTGACTGAGAGGAAGAATCATTTCCTGCCTGAAGAGGTGTGAGAGAGCAATTACTCACCTTAACGAGGGATTAGACTGCAAAGCATCATACTGATTAACAAGTCCTCCGTCAGGATGTCTCTGCTAGTAGACAGTGTTCTAAAGCACCACTTAAAACATCTCTATTTTCTGGTTTGTTGCTGGAACTGAAATACAGGTGTTTTCTTCATGTTTGTTCACAGTGTTCCTTAACTGACAAAAATATCGCCATCCGTATCACCATCATGCCACAGTTTTAGAAGATACCATAGTGTAGATCCTATCATACCATTATAACACACCCAACCCCATGTTTCCTGATTGTTTTGTAATCATTGTGCACCAAACCATTACTCTCTAAACATCAAGATGTTTTTGAGCACTCATGTCAAACCCCCACACTTTACATGTCCCCATGAGAGCATCAGATTATATACGGTGCAGTATTTTTGCAAACTGCATGGTAGCACTCCTTTAAAATCACGATAAGGAAATTTCTTTACCGCATCATCCCTGGTAGCACACTAATGGTATATCTGCCATGGACATCATTGGGTCTAAATATGGAGTTGGCTTTTAAGTGCTTGTTCAACCTCAAAAATTCAGGTTTAGAATCAGCCTGTTTCTAAATTGGACATGGACAATAAATGTGTGACAGAAACTGAGGTTTGTTTTATTCGGTGGTTGTTGCAGCATTTTGTGCCTCTTGTGAATGTGTAGCTGGTATATTCCCTGCCCCTAACACATGCGTGCACACACACACACACACACACACACACACATATATATACCCATGTATGCACAGTTTCTGGCTGGGAGAATGCTGGGCTGGCTTTGCTCACCCAGCATGTCAGCTTTGTGGTGCCTTAATTGGGGCGCCTAGTTAAAACCCCTGACTGTTTTACAAGCTGTGATCGCAGCAGCCTGCTAAGCCTCATTCCCTAGTTCTGTGCTCCCCCTAGTGGTAGACTTCAGCTACAGCAACAGTATTAAAACATCTGGGATAAACTATGGCAGTATTTCTTATTCCTTGTATTCAAGGGCTACAGTACCATACACTTTTATTTTCCTTGCTCCACCGTATTTGAGTAACTGCTGAAAAACTTGGCCGTTAACAATTAAATTCCTATCATCCAGCCCTGCAGTCTGCCAGTGTTCTAATTTTAATGCAGATTTTTACTTTCAGTTTGCTCCTTTTTTGATAACTTGTGAATATGTTTGACCATTAGATGCCATGTTGAGTCTGGCTGAGAGACTGGAGGGGCCATTCAACTTTGAGTCAGTGATGGACCCCATAGATGTGAAGATCTCTGATGCTATCATGAACATGCAGGAAAACAGCATGCAAGTCTCACAGAAGGTCAGTGTCTGTTTGTATCTCACTTCTTAAATATGTCTTTGTCATATGGTTTGATCTCATATAAAGAAGAGATGATAAAATGCTCATCTTGTTTGGTTTCTCAGGTGTTCCAGGGTTGTGGTCAGCCTAAACCTGCATTCCGCTCTCGGCGTTCTACGAAAGACTCAGGCTTCCCTGGCCGCTTCCGCCCCTACAGCCCTGATGCCAGACCCACCACTGCAGCCGGCACCAATATGGACCGACTGGTAACAGTTCACATTATTTATCTGTTTTGAGTAGATCTCTTTTTCAATTATCAGTACTGTAGAATTTCAAAATGAATTCACCATTTGTTGAAAAACTCTACATGTGTCAACCAAGGTGACAGATGTGAAGAAGAAGCTGAAGCATGCTAAGAAGTTCTGGTCCACATTGCCAGAGACAGTTTGTGTTGGAGAACGAGTTGCACAGGGTGATGAGTGCTGGAATGGCACAGCCAAGAGCAGGTGAGGCAGAACCTATATGCTCATACCAGCATTATGATTTAGCCAGAGAACACATCTCTTAAAATTCCTGTTATTATCCTCAGGTATGAGTCTGTAGTCATGGGCAACGGTTTGGCCAACCAGGTCTCCAATCCCCATGTTGAAGTAGACATCACCAAGCCAGACATAGTGATTCGACGACAGATTTCTGTGCTGAAAGAGATGACCAGCTGGCTGAAGGCTGCCCACAGTGGGAACGACATCACTTTTGACACCGGTAAGAGCCAAACGCTTTGTATTGTCCTTATGCGGTTACTTGTATATGAGCTTACCACCTTCTCTCTACAGCAGTATTGGTCCTTAAATATTTCTGCACTTGACCCCTAAATAGGCTAATTAGTAAAACCCTCCATGAGTTCAACAAGGATATAATGAAGCAGAAAAAAACCCCACTAAAATTTGCAGTTTTCCATGCCTGGAAAACCTAATCTTTGTCTGATTTACCTGAACTGTGGCAGGATTTGCTTGATTTAGTTGGGTTAAGAGCACTGAGGAAGCAAACATGTTGATCACCTGAGAAGGCACTGAAGATTGTATTGGGGAAACAATGCCCTCTTTATCCTGTTCATGGGGACCCACAACAATGCAGTTTCAACTATTCCATACCTCAAGAAACCTGATCCAATTCATCAGATACTTATACAGCTCTTTGTGAGATGGGCTGTGTGTGGGCAGGGAGTAGCTGAAGGACAGCAGGTCATCAGCTTAAATGTAATATTTGTGAATCTATCAACATTAGGAAATACTCTACATAGTGCAACAAAATGAATTGGGCCTTTTATTTCTTCTAACTCACCACATCTTTCTTTTTGCCTCTGTGTAGAAGAGGATGGCAGCGGACCGGAAAGTGGCAGTGGCTGCGATTTGCCCTCCTGTGACAATGACAAAGACATGTACTTCTCCACCCCTTCACCCAACAACCCACGCAAGGTTCTCAGAGACCCGGATCCCTCCAGCGGCGTGCGGTTGGCAGCGTCTAGCCTGACCCTGGCCGTGTCAGGCCTCATTCTCGCTCTCCTGGCCTCCCACACCAGATAAGACCCCAGAAAATGAAGAGGAAGAGCATTACTAATGAGAACAGGAAACTGTCAGAGAATATTTTAAAGAAAAAGATATGAAAAGACAGCCTTCAGGACTGTGGTCTGCCTGCCATCTAAGGGAGACACAAGTTATTAACTTCACCTTAATTTTTTTTTATATATATAAAATAGACAGCCATGTACAGCAGTGGGACAGTAGTATGCCTTCCTTTGGTCCGTTTTCACACTGGACTTTGCTCCCTCCAGCCATTATCAGTGTTCACAGTACCTCATGATTAGTTGTATTGCCATTGATATCTTTCCTACTCAGATGAGCTTTAATGGTTGACTTCTGTTGTATTTTGGAAATTAGGTGCCATTTGAGCATACGCTGGTTTGAATCGTTGCGTGTATTCAAGTGACAAAACTTCTCAGAAAATCTGAAACTCATTAATTGGTCCTGTGCCACATATTTAGATGGAGTAAAGCAAAAATGTAGGAGGTACATAGTCCTCAAGTATACACAGTATATACACCCAGTTTGTATTTACACTTGTGCCTGTCCATGTGGCATCAATGTGTTGACAATCAGTGGCAAGAGGCAAGAGTTCATAGACATAATGACAGCAAATGAGGGCCAGGCCTTAAAAGATGTCTTGGTTGATAGAAGTGGTTCACATGGACAAGGTTTAAGGTTTTATTTTTTTGTGCAAGCATACTGCTATCAGCTCCTGTCTCAAATGATCCCAAACAACCTTTTCTTCAGGGAGCATTATTTTATCATGCTGTCTCTTATCAAAAATGAGCATGAACTACATCTGTGTAATGGAGTATGAAACTTTGGAATGGTTTTTACATGATCTGACTGCTGATTTGTTGGAAAGCCCATTAGCGTGCCTTTACAAAAAACAAACCTGGCCATGACCTGTGCCTGGTGTAGACTAGGTACAGATATGACCTGTTCATTTGGCTTTAATCATCTAGGTATGTCTGCACGCACAATACAGATGAAAATACCCAGCTGCAAGACGGTTTGTGCTTGGGTGTTGAGGAAACCAATTTCGCATTGTGAATCGACTAGGATCGACTTTGAGGTGTAGGAAAATGACGAATATAACACAGGGTTTTTGTGGAGTTTTTTTTTTTTTTTTTTTTTTTCAGAAATTTCTTCTAAGGTGTAAATCTATATATTAGGTCTTACAGCAAATTTTCTTTGGCCAGAATGACTGATGGTGCTGACTTGAGTGACTTGGAATGGTGTCTGTATGTGTGTAAATGTTTATTTCCTTCCATTTGTTTGCCTCTTTAGCAAACCCTTAATCTTTTGGGTCGAAGATGGACCTATGAGTTTGCCCTTTTTTTAAATCCACTCTTACCGTCTGCTAGTTATTTCTCTGCATCACAACAGATGTTTATTTCCCACTGAACTGCAGTCTTGGTACGGTATTTTACTGTTTCCCCACACTGGATGAAAGGGGCAGCATTTTGTACAACCTCTCAACAACTGATTGTATCTTATATTTTGTGGCATGTGGACGGTTCTTTTGCTTTGCTTCACAAGTCACTTGCCTGTACATGTGGGTTTTCATCTCGACGACTGACAAGTACAGTATTACCATAGAAAACAATAGAGGTCCGTGTGTCGCAGCTCCCAAAAGTATTCCACCATCTCTCAATGAACTGCTCTTGTACAGTAAGTTATTTAAGTGCATGTCTCTCTTAAATGCTTTTACAAACATGATCTCAGATATTGCTTTCTTAGATATCTAAAGAACAGTATTCGAAAATATATTTATATCTGTAGATGGGTGCATTTTAACAGTTTCATAAATTACCTGATTTTATATTGGTTTCAAATGTCATGTTATGAAAGACTGAGATTTTGTAAACCCTGTTACCATTGTCATTCCTGTCATCACCCCCCAACCCCCTCCACCCACCAACCCCACCACTGTAGCTTTGAATATGGTGTTGGAAAAACAAGTGAAGGTTGGCCACGAGTTCATGAGCATCCTAATGTCATTATGCACTTTTAATTACCAAACCCTCACCACATGGTGTGCTAACCAGATGATTTTTAAATGTAGTTTTACAAGGACGGGAACTGTTAGCTCCCGTGGGTGGAAGCCTACGCTTGGGCCTGTCTTTGGGTTACTGGAGAAAAATAAGCCTTGCAGATCTGTGGTTCTGCTCTTCTCTCCTCATCTGTTACATATCTGTCCAGACCTGTTGTGTGCACGCCATTAATAGAAAACATTGGGATTGGTGGCATCACAGCAGTCCTTTCCTCTGTTGCACACATTGAAGGATCTAATGTCTCCAGGAATGGCAATGTCTTATCTTTAACAATGTGGCTGTTAAGTTACTCCAAGTCCTTCAGCATTAAGGTGATATGGACACTTGAACCAAGGGGATCGCTGTTTCTGATCCTGCAGTCTTTAGTGGGATTACTGAACTACAAAAGAAGACTGCAGTCGCCCCCACTCTGTACAGCCTTGGACAATGGAGCAGAGAGATCTTTGATAAGTAAGAGAGACTTGACTACAAAGAGGAAAAAGTGTAAATATTAAGCAGCCGTTTTAGAGTTCTCCGGGAGACGTCATAACAGTCCGGAATTCACTCTTTCGGAGGGTCTGCTTAATGCAGGGGGGCAACAATGAGGTAGATGTTCAGAATGTAAGAGAAAAGGTATATTAAACATGTCAAAGTCTTGTGGAAATAAAAGACTGCAGATATTTAAATGTGATGTAATCCTTGTGTTTCCTTAACCGTTTCCTCCTGAGTTGTAGCATTTTCTGTCTCTATTCTACTACATAAGCAGCACATGCTGTTTTAATACCTGTGTATTTAGGCAGCTGAACTGCTTACAAAAGTTAATTTGTTCAGAACACAAGATATCATCTGAAACGAGTTTGTTCTGCTCCTTAGCTGAGAACATTTGTAGGTTCATACCCAGTTTTCCCATCACTTTATTCAACTTACAAGCATGTGAGAACACTGCAACTGCAGAAAGTCCAAACTTAAAAAAAAAAAAAAAAAAAAAAACAGTCTCCTCATCTGGGGCTCCTGGTATGGGACAGGCATTAATGTACTGAAATACTGAATCAAATCAGATTTAAAAGAAAGTCTCTGCATGGGTTTATGTTTAACCTTAACAGACATGGCAATAATAATATCTGTTGTTCAACTAAAAGACGGTGAGGAGGGCTGTTAAGGAGTCAGTTTTAATGTAGGTCCACCTTGGCCAAATTTCCAGTTATATCACTAACACAGGGCGACAAAAAATATTTGCGCAATTATCAGAGACTACAAAACACTTTTCTAAATCAGTTTTGTAGGCTGATTTTAGATTGGTATTGTTTTTTTCCCCCCCAATCACATCAACTTCTTGAGTTATGAATAATGTTGGTTTACAATGTCCTTGCTTCACTTAAACCTAAGCACCAGAGTTTCAGCATCTTCAGTGCAACGTCTAATATGAACACAGCGCTACTGTTCTGTGTCAGTCAGTAGCCACTGATTATTCAAAAATGCTTAGAGTACGATTTTCATCATATTCCTCGGCAGCTGCTACAGAAGCAAGACCATCAATTGGTGGTATAAGAACAGGCAATGAAACTGATCGCAGACTCCATGCTGGGATAGACAATTTTGTGCTTAGTTTTAGTTGAGAATCCACTTGTATTCACGCGGCCTAATAGCAATCGTTGAGATGCTCTTGAGGTTCCATCCACACCTTCACGATTGCAGACGGCATCGCTGCCTTTCACCGTTAATCGCGCAGTCCATTGAAACAACAGTATACAGATGACATGTGGAGTCCAAGATGGATCCTGATCACCCAATGGACAGTCGAAGTACAGTTCGGATATCTTCTTAAGATCTGCAGTAATTAAGCGACGTTGTGCTTTCGTCGTGAATAAACCACACACATAACAGAAACTGTCTGGATGATTTTTTTTCCATTTCTAGGCATGATAACAACTGAAATCAATTGTAGTCAATGCCGCCCGTAACATAAAAAATACCGACAACCGTGGTTAAATTACGTAACGTGCTCGGAAAATGTAAGTAGCTTACAAAAACTATAGGTGCTAGAGAAAAATTAATTACAGGTTTGAAATATGGACGAAACGCAGTACAAAACCCACACAAAATTATCTTAGATGAAAATGACCTGCTGACCTGTGTAATTAGTCCCATGATCCACTGCAAAACCAAAAGACGAGTTTAATTATGCGTGTAGGAGAGTATGATGGTATTAACCCTCGTTAATATTAACATAAAAAAAATGAACCACCAGGGGTTAGCGTTAACCAGTGGATCTTTACTTCTGTATTTGTGGACGAACGTGGATTTTGAAACAAGTACCTCAGATAAGGCTGGACTCCATGGCACAAATGTGGTAGCGTTCGATCAATAAAACCAACTCGCACTTATCAGCCTAAATAACAGTCCTGAGCTGGACATGTCTTTATCATGCCACTATTTTTGTTTGAAAAAATCCGTCTTAAGCCTTAAGAGCTCTCTCTTTCTCTCTCTCAAAACATAAGATCTGTGTTTTCCTTTTGATCTGTCAGTTGTTATGGACGTAGGTTTGTTTTGTTTGATGAACTTGTATTGTGGATGCAACACAACTTTGGACGTTCACTATTTATATTTTATTTGTGATGTGAGTCGTTACATTGCTTTTGCAGCAATAAGATTAGATTCATTCTGTTAGTTCATTTTTCCTCTATATCCTCAAGGTAAAATCAACTGTCAGCCCACCGATTAAAGTTAATACTAAATGTTCTTCCTTGGGAGGCAGTATTGTGCCCCCAGACCTCTGGATGTTTTACACCCCTGTGATCCTTATACAGGCAATGTCTCACCACAACCCTGAAACTGGATGGTGTTGTGGGAAACAGAGCACCTTGTAACCTTTTTTTAATGAGTATTTTGGGAATAGTGAACCTAATACGTACAGTGCAACTAAACAAGTATTCAGAAACAGTTTTGTTTTTGTTATTTAATATACTTCCGGTGCATATATCCCTTTCAGATTCACACTGAACAAAAAAGTGTGCATTCATGAGCATGATATTTTTAAAAACCTTAACTGAAGTTAAACCTTATACTGAAACATACATTTATGTAAATGTTATATGTAAACCCCCCCCCCCAAACTTCTAGCCGCTAATCCTTAAAAAAAAAAATTCCAAACATTACTCAAATGGGAAAAGCTCCTCCTAAAAAAAGAAGCAGAGATGTGTCTCTGAAAGTCCACACAAGAAATCAAAATTTTAGAACAAAGTTCTCTGTTTGCATGAGCAATTTTGGTAGTGGCATCTCAAAGCCATCACCGAACCTGTAAAAATTCAGTGTTAAGTAAGTTCATAAATATTTGTAGTTTTGTAATGCCCTAGCTGTCACAAAAGCGCTTAGCAAAGATTAAAATGAATAGATTTAGTTTCCTGCATAACCTTTGGCACCTTTGGTAATGAGAAGGAGAAAAAAATTGAAAAGAAGGAGCCAAAATTGGATTACGTCTGAACCAGACCCTTACACTTGTATTATAGTGTGGACGCGCTGCTGAGAACCCGTGACACTGTCTTCAGGTCAGGCAATAAAGCTGCCCTCAGAACAGCAAGGGCCAAACTGCCCTGGGATATCAGAGCAAGACCACTAAACTCCTCTGAGGTTTCCTTGAGCAAGGTACCGTCCCCACACACTGCTCCCCGGGCGCTGTGTTCCTGGCTGCCTGCTGCTTCACTTGGTGAATGGGTTAAAAACAGAGGAAGAATTTCATGCTGTTCACACTGTGTGTTGTTTTGTATTCACGTATGACAGAATGGTCACTTTTACTTCAATATCTCTTCAAGTGCTTTAAAGCCACCACTGCTATCCTTGTGGCAAAGAAGTCATAAGCTTTGATTATTGTTCAGATGCATTCACACCCTTCATGATCATGGCTTCAAGAGGCTCATCGTGAGGCACATTAAATCACAGCTGCCCCCCCTCCCTGGACTCCCTGCAACTGCTCAACGGATGACGCCATCACCACCACCCCTCACCTGGCCTGCGTTCATCTGGACACTTATGTGAGAATGCTGTATATAGACTTTAGTAGAGCATTCAACACTATCATTCCTCAACATCTGATAGGAAATCTGAGACTGCTGGGTCTGAACACCTTCCTCTGCAAGTGGATCCCGGGAAACCTGACTGAGAGACCTCAGTCAGTCAAGAGTGTAAGCAACATCGTCAGTACCACCACGCTGAGCACAGGAACCCCCCCAGGGCTGTGTGCTCAGCCCTCTGTTGTTCATGCTGTTGACCCACAACTGTGCAGCAATGCATCGTTAAAATCTAATCAACTTTGTTAATGACGCGACTGTGGTGAGTTTGATCAGTGGGAACAACAAGGTGGCACACAGAGAGGAGGTTCAACAGCTCACAGACTGGTGCAGAACAAACAACCTATCTCTGAATATGGACAAAACAAAAGAGATGGTTGTTGACACGGCGTGATCACTCTCTCCTGAATATCAATGGTTCATCAGTGGAGATCGTCCAGAGCACCAAGTTCCTATGTGTTCACATCGCAAAAAACCTCACGTGGACCCTCAACACCAGTTCCATCGCTGAGAGGGCCCAGCAATGTCTCTATTTCCTGCAGAGATTAAGGATGGTGCACCCCTCCCCCAGATCCCCACAAAGTTCTACGGAGGGACTATGGATAGCATTCTCTGTCACTGCGTCACGATGTGAAACGGAAATTGCTCTGTTTCAGATCACAATACCCTACAGAGGATGGTGACGAAAGCTGAGAAGATCATCAGAGTCTCGCTCCCCTCTGTCTCATTTACGCCACATGCTACATCTGCAGAGCCACCAGCATTGTGGATGACCCCAAACACCCTTTCTCCTTCCCCAAATCTGGCTTCCACTGCCAGAACAGATAGTCCTCCTTCAGACTATCAGACTCCTCAGTCAGAACTAAATCATAAACTGTACACCCCCCCACACACACATGCACACATAAACAGGCCCCTGAACTGAACTTCTTTCTTCTCCTAACACAATGCATTTACACACTGAACTGCCTTAAACAAACATACACAACTAAAACAACATAATTAAATGTGTCAAAGTAGATAATGTCCCTTTTGCTCACACTTATCACCCCGTGTTACATTGACCTTTGTAACACGGGGTGATAACACATTGCTGTTGCAATGCAAATGCTGCTCCCAGCTGTTTTTAGTCATTGCTTTCTTTAAAACAGATACAAGCATAATGTATTACCATCTCTGACTTCGTTAGTTGGACTGGTTAATTCACACTAAAGTCATGTTAAGTGGGCTGCTTGCCAACATGAACTAAATTAAACTGAAGGCCAGGAGGTGGGTCTTGTGGAAACAGAGCTTGAGAAAAGAAAAGGTAAAAAAAAGAATGAAAGAAAGCTGCAGTTTACTGTTTTACTATTTTTATGACAGTTATTATTGTACATCTGTTATAAATAAATAAAGTTTTAGACAATCAGAGGAGAACTAACTATATATGGTTATATTCATATATGGTTCAATCTCTAAAAATAAGAAGACGTTTCACATGTTTGTCATTATATTTTATGAGGATTAAAAAAAAAAAAAGTAAAAAGGATGTTGAGTGATCCCCTCGATAAAGTAATAGAGACAGAATACAATAGCTGAAAGAGAACAAATCTTTACAGGTCTTTCAGTTTTTTTTAACTTAAATGTTTTTTTTTTTCTAGAAAATTGAGAATTATTGCCGGTATGAGTGGACGAATGAGTAAGATTAATGTTTAAATCTCTTTTGTGTGTATGTATAAGTTGTGCAGGGCACAGCAGTCTTCCTATGAGAACTTTTATTTTGGAGAGAAAGGTGGAAAACAAAGGGGAGTCGGCCACGGTTTGTTGAACGCAGGGAGTGCTGGGAATCAGGTCAGAGGAGGTGTCCGGGCCAGACATGGCCGAGCTCTGGACGGGGGGCGTCCTACCAGCCAGCGCTGCCCGCACCGTCCCGCTTTAAACAGCTCGTTTCTCTCGGAGAAGGACATCTAAGCGTTGAGGAGTCGACTGAAGCCCAAACACCGCCGCCATCTTCTGCGCTCCGAGCCCCAGCCTGTCCGCCAGCAGCATCCGAGGGTCGCCATCCAGCCCCTCAAACCCACCCTCCCCTCGTCTCCGGCAGGCAGGGGGGCCGCGTGTCTGAGTAATGCTGCCGCCCGTCAAGCGAGAACATGGATGAGAGGTCCAGCTCCAGCCGCCTGCTCGTCGCGCTGGTCGCGGCGCTGCTGTTCGGCGCCATCGTGCTCCAGTACGTCTGCCCGGGCTCCGACTGCCAGCTCCTGCGCCTGGGCTCCGCGACTCCGGGGGGCGGAGGTGACGGCAGCGGGGGCTCGTCCTCCTCCCGGGCTGCGGGCGCGGGGGACCCGTACGTGGCGGAGGACGGCGCCCTGGCGCGCTTCGTGCCGCGCTTTCGCTTCGAGGCGGCGGACCTGGACCGGCTGGTGGACTTCAACATCAAGGGCGACGACGTGATCGTCTTCCTCCACATCCAGAAGACCGGCGGCACCACGTTCGGCCGACACCTCGTGCGCAACATCCAGCTCGAGCGGCCGTGCGAGTGTCGCGCGGGCCAGAAGAAGTGCATGTGCTACCGGCCGGGCAAGCGCGAGACCTGGCTCTTCTCGCGCTTCTCCACGGGCTGGAGCTGCGGGCTGCACGCGGACTGGACCGAGCTGACCACGTGCGTGCCCTCCGTGATGGGCAACCGGGAGCCCACCGAGACACGCAAGGCGCAGAGGTGAGCGAATCTCTGATCCGTCCCGTCCTGCGCTTAACGCCCCCCGTTGGACGTGCGTTTCACAGTTTAGGTGCAGAAAGCAGTATTTCATGACCTGTTACGTGTAGTGCATACTTCAGGGAGGTTGTTTGAATAACCACTAACTGCCCTTAACAGTGAAAACCCAATTTTCTTTAGATCTCTCTGTAGAAGCCCTTGTTTCATGACTTGTTTACACAGAGAATAGAAAGCCACTTTGGTTGACCATAGTTTACACACTTTATTGCTTCTAGGTGTGCATATCTTTTAAAACGAACGAAATACCTACCGTACTTCTTTTGGACAATGTCTCTTAAGTTCTATTGTTTAGGTCCAGAGCTTGATTGCATTTAACGTTCCCCCTCCCCCTACATTGTTTTCTACCTGCATTATTCACGGAGAGAACCCATTTCGCAGGCCGGGTGCATTGAGACAAAAGGCCACCTATAGGCTCCCTCAATAGCCTCCATTGGGTTTTTCTTTCTTTGGATAACTCAAACCGCAGGAGCCCTATTATAATAACTATGCACTCTTTAGACCCCAGCCTGCAGGCCCAAGAACATCTGCTGCACTCGCCCTTATTCGCATTCACCATGTTCAGTGGGACAGGCCATGTGTCAGCACAGGAATACCAGTTTCATTCTCTCATTTACACCGTGAAGATGACTGATGAGGTTATTGGTAACTTACTTTACACTGAAAATAGTCTGTCTCTGCATCCTAAACAGTAATCATTAGGTTTGGGTTGCTTTTACAATATAATGGTTTGTTAATGTAATGATGCCCATTCAAACACAGAGTAAATGAACGGCTCTTAAACACTGTGTATTACTAGAATTTGTATGAAGTACAGGGAATCAGATCTGGAAAATGCAAAGATGCATCCTTCTACTGAAAGCAAGTTCATTTTAATTAGTAATTGGTTCATTTTAATTGGTCTTTAAGAATCAGGAATTTGATCAGAAACATCCACTTCTGAAATATATGCTTGACATAAACCTGCCCATTTCTTTCAGATTACAGTAATAAGCAGAAAAGATGTAAGTTAAAACACTCATGAGTGAATATTTGACTGAGCCCAGTGCTGAGGATGTACAATACTTGAGCTTTAAATACATTTTGGTAGTGATATGTGTTGGACTATGCAAGCTTCATTATAGCAGTATTGATCCTGATTTCAACTGGGGCACTGCTGCACACACTGTTGCATTCACCTACTTTCTCTTAACATTAGGCTTGCCCTGATGTCTTTTGGCAGCTCAGGATAAACTGGTAGAATCACTATTACCCAGCTTTAAATAAACTTCAGGTGTTCTTGCAGCTCAGCAGTCCAAAGTTCCCACAAGAGCTCTGTGACAGTGTTTTGAAATCACCAGTAATATCAATAGTAGGACTCAAAACATCAATTAAATTAATCACAGGTTATTATTTTACTCAAAGGCCTGAGCTGAGGCCAGAGTCAGAAGTTTCGTCTGGCAGAGACCCACTCGAAGAATTAATGATGTGAAGTATGTCTGAAATGTTGAACAATCCATCAAAATACAGAATCTGACCTATGGCAAAATTTCAAATAACAACCAAAGGTCACAGTGTGGTGAAAAATGATGGTGGGTCATTTATTAGATGAACAATGAGAGAGAATAATGAGTGCATTTTCAGAGATTTGCTTTAGCCTGGTGTGGAAAGTTAAGTAAGAAAGTAAGGAAAGCTCTGTAGATGCTGGATAGGGCCGTTTTGCAGGTAGGCTTGATATTTGTGGTAGTAGAAGTAACGTTTCTTAATAAACAGTTGCAGTGTTTCAGATTTGAAACTTGAGTAGAAGCTTGTTAAATGTCAATGTAAAAAGTTGTGGAAAGGCCAAACCTGTAGATTCAGTTTATTTATTGGTGATTGGCCAATTCGGAGACAGAATGGGTTGATGGCTACCATCTACGACATCATTTTCGTAGAGCCTGAGCCAGGACAGGCAAAATTTCATGTCAGTTTGACAACTAGTTAGTTGCATAACGTTTTGTTGTTTTTTTTTTTTTTTTACAGCTCACCGTTGCGATGCAGTTGCATGACCCTTCTAGTTAGAGCTGTATATGAGGAGTATATGTCATTTAAACATGAAACTGTGTTGTAATTCTGCTGTTTTAAAAATTGATAATTCAGCTCTGGTTTTTAATGGACCATATAATGAGAAACAATCAATGTTTATACACTTATGTATAATCACACCCTCATTATCTGTGCTTAGACTGTGTGGGGTGCCTGTTTGTCAGAAGGTAGGAGAGAGAGACAAAACATCCAGTTGATTTTATATAGATCCCAACCTTTCTATCACTTCACTTTTTTAACATCAATGATAGATGCTTACAAAATATTTCATATTCTTTTTCTTTTTCTTTGTTTTTTTTTTTTTTGTTTTGTTTTGTTTTTTGTTTTTTTTTTTGGTGTGGGAAATCTCCCTGGGCTGGAACTTAGACATTACGTCACCTTGTCATTTTTAGTATTAGGAGAAAAGTCATCAAATTGATTTGAGCCACAGTTCCCTTCTTGAACAGCTTAACGGAATTAAAAGATGTTGTCCGTATGTGGATTAAAAAAAAATACTATGCCCTTCTAAGTCTGTACCGAGTGATGAGGCACACATGCGGAATTTGATGTAATTATACGTTTCATAATAGAATTCTTTCATAATAGAAAGTTTTGGTTATGGCTGCAAACTCACTTCACCAGCGATTGAATTTTGTGTTAGAAGTTTAGTTCCTGTAAACAGACTGCATTGGTTTCCTTGCAACAAAATAGGCGAATATATCTTCTGCCAACTTCACTGAAAGATGTGAAGGCAATCAGGCTGACACGACATTCAGACTGCTGAACTGATGGAAGAAGTACTGGATATTCCAGTCTCTTCACATGAACATCATACCTTGTTTACGCTGTGAGCCAGAAACAGTCATTAAATCATATTAGGACATAAGAATGTTCCATGTCAGAACCTTGCAAGTCGTCATAAAGAACGTTCTGTGTCTGTTATGATGCTCATTTCTGAATCACGTTGGTCATTATGTTAGAGCTAAGCTTGTGATTGTTTGTTCGTATTTGATCCAGCTTAAACATGGACATTCCAAGCTTGTTAAAGGCATGTAAGTTTATTTTATCTGGCGGATTGCCCTCTAGAGCGGTTAGTGATCAACAGACTGGTCACTGTAGGTGCATGTTTACAGCAGTGTTCAGTCGTTATCCTCACAAAGGCTTGGACGTCTAGACCTATTTTGACACCTGGTCACTTCACGTGTCTTCTGTATCAACGTTATATTTGGATAAACCACAAACAAATGTATGTAAATGTGCTCAATACATTCAAAACATAGAAATCTGATCACCTGGACCACTTTAGGAGGTGGTCTGGGATGCATTGGAGCCCCATGTGATGGATTTGTCTCTCAAGACACGTTCACCTCCTACAATCGCTCCTACTAATGTGACACCCCCTCTCTATGCTCGGCAGAATTGTGCTTTTCTTTTGAATGAATTGAAAAGTGAGGAGCAGCGAGCCAAGTGGCTTGTTATATATGAGCTGATTTGCATATTACTCACCACATGACCAATCAGATTTCAGTCTGGCTCTCTGATGCGTTTGGCTGCCCAGTGTAAGCACGTGTGGCTAAAGTCGTGTCAAGGTACGATTCAGGTTCTAGTCATATAAAGTGGCCAGGAGTAAGCAGGGTCTTACAGAATTATGTTTTTCCTTCCTAATGCAGCTAGTTCCGTTGCCAGGATGCATGCAAGTTTTCATGATACCATCTTTGTTTACAGACATTTTTTTTGCGTTTGGATTGTCCAGCGGTGTGTCATTAAGACATTATCTGTGTGGATTTCATGTGAGCTGTCTGTCAGTGGCCTAATACCTGTTTGCAAGAATCCTTCAGAACCCCTAATGCTCTGTTTTTTACCTACTGGGCCTGACAGAACCGGCAATCTTCCCTTCAAACAAACTGCGCTCCGCTACGGCCGGACATCTTTTTTAAAATTTAATCTGCCGGACAGGGTGGTGCAGTACGCTGCTGCCAGCCAACAGAGGCCGAGTTAATGAGTCTGGCCCCTTCCTGCATGTCCATTTAATCCAAAAAACGACTGAAAAACACTAGAGGGCCCCTGCGAGCAGGTCCTTGTGGAATGTGGAGTAAATCAAGTTAAATGGCTGGAATGGTTAGGAAGACTTTTGTTCTCTTTCACTCAGGAGGTTTCTTTAACCCTTTCCAGCCCTTTTTTTTTTTTTGAATGCGCACTGATTCCCGAAAACGACCTTGTGTGATTATGATTACATAGCAAATACAACATACTCACATCATTTGAAGTTGTTTACAGTGATTTAAATTTAGTATGGTCGTTTAAGTCCAATCTTAAGCAATATTTAAAATATACTTAACAAAAAAGAAGATACTATACTTAACAAAAAAAAAAGTTCACTCTTAAAATCTTTTTAAAAAATCATTTTTAAACCTATTCCTGTGCAATTTAACGAAAAACGTAGTTTATGAAATGTTCATAATTTTGTAAGCAAAAAACATATATTGGTAAAAACGTAATTTAGTGACGAATGTGATATTATTTTGCACTTATAAATGCTATAAGTGTCATTTCTATAAGCTACAGACCCCTGAAACTGTGCTTGGATATAATATCAAGTAAATGAAAAATGGTAACACATGTAATTGAGATTACAGAAATTATATTGACCCAACCATCAGCGGTCACTCCTGGCTGAAAGGCAACATTTAAAAAAAAAAAGAAAAAAAAAAGACTGTTCCACACTTAAGTGCTTTTTTGCTTGAGCACATGTATTACATGTATTGTATGTTTTTGTTGTGTGCGGGTATAGAAGAGTAAATAGTGTTTGTCAAAAAGCAGTCCTGAGCTCTGCGGTATGGCGCTTCCTCCTGTTTGTCTTAAGGGAGTCCAGTAGGCTTCCCTCTGTCACCTCAGAATTCTAAATAAAGTAATAAATGTAGTGGATGTAAATGATTTAGTTCTTTACTAAATCGGAACTACATAGTATTCGGTCATTTAAAGTACTCAATCATCCCATTGTACTGTAAATACAGTCCGATAAATATACTCTCAATTTTCACTGACCCCTATTTTGTGCTGCCGAGGAGGACACCTGTGACAGGTTGATCAATTAGTGCAAATCTGACAAATGTTTAATAAATTTGACAAACTTTGTACATTAAAATGACAAACACAGACCAAGGATACCAGAGTAACTGAAGCTGAAAAAAGTTTGATCTGTTCTTGTAGTCTTGCTGGGTTGTGAAGCTTTACTTCAATGAAACATGCTAACAGTAGGAAACTTGATATGATTTTAAGTAATGTTTGTTCACTAATGTCATTTATGGGTGCAAAAATTGCTCAAATTTTGCTGAGAATATAAACAGAACAGGAAATAGATCCGATCAGTCTAGCTTTGCAGTTTTCTTATTTCTGTCGACGTTTCTGTCGATCAAGTTAGTACTGAAACTACAGTAACCCCCCCTGCTTTTCGGGGGGGTTGCGTTCCAAGAGCACCCGCATATAGTGAAAAACTGCGTTGTTGTGATGTGGTTAAAATAAAAAAAAAAAGCCTACAAAATCACTATTCTTATAGTGTAAACCCCAAATATGCCCCTAAAACACTTAAATTTCATTTTAAACTCATTAACCTTAAAGAAAATGTAAAGGTAATCCTGTATTCATACTGTACAGTTTACACTGAACTCCTGCAGTGCTATAATGTAAAATATCGATGTTACCCCTGTATAGACTGATTGTCTTGGTAAGTTTTACCAAGTTTATTGACCAGGTCTGTCCTTTAAAGTGAAGTTAAAGTGATACATACTACAATCTCCTCCCAGCTGCTTCTCTGGGCACATTTTCTTCAAATTTGATTTCCATCCACAAAGAAAAAAAAATACTGCATACAAAATATATCCGCAATTTTTCATTTTTCTTTCTTAAGCTGGTTTTGGGCAGAAGGGTGTCAGTGTTCTGGCTACCGATTGGTCGGCGAGCTGAGCAGCTCATTGGTTGATCATTCTTTCTGTCATGAATGTACACATATCACTGTTAGAAGGTGCTGTAACTGCAGCTCAGCAGTGTTTTAAAATATGGCAGCATTGTTGAAATAAATTTTTTGGTGTTCAGTCTTGCGTAAACAAATGCAGCAAATCATCTAGAAATTACAATTTTGCACAAGAGCCCCATACGAACTGGCTTCAGGGCTATAGGTGATGTTTTTTTGCACGGAATCTTGGAATAAAATGCAAAAATCAAGGTTAAAATCCGACTGACTTTTGGCTTCAGAGACCTATACCAAGATCTCAGAGTCTTGTAGTTCACGGCATGTCTGCCCTGGCCAGATAGCTTTACAGCCAAAGATCTAATGCCTTTTGGCAATTTTTAATGGAATTTTTAATTCCAGGATTAGCTTTTTAGCAGGGTAGAAATAATATCTAGCTACATCCATTAGCTTAATCGGTTAAGCTGGCACCTAAGCTTTAGCAACTTAATATGACATGAAAAAACTAAACTGGTGGTTTTGTAAGCTGCGTCCTAGGTTATGCTGACATCGCACAACATATTTAGCACTTTGAGTAACTAATAAAAAAAAAACTTTTCACACACAATCTACTAAAGGTGTCAGTTTGTGATTGTAATCATGGTTTTTGGCTTTTCCTGCAGGAACTACTACTACATCACCATCCTGCGGGACCCGGTGTGGCGCTACCTGAGTGAGTGGCGGCACGTCCAGCGTGGGGCTACTTGGAAAGCATCCCTCCACATGTGTGACGGGAGGGCGCCCACCCTGGCCGAGCTGCCCAGCTGCTACCCGGGAGACGACTGGTCAGGCTGTTCTCTAGAGGAGTTCATGGCCTGCCCGCACAACCTGGCCAACAACCGGCAGACCCGCATGCTGGCCGACCTCAGCCTGGTGGGCTGCTACAACCTGTCGGCTATGAGCGAGAGCCAGCGCAGTGCCGTGCTGCTGGAGAGCGCCAAGCGCAACCTGAGGCGCATGGCCTTCTTCGGTCTCACGGAGTACCAGCGGAAGACGCAGTACCTGTTTGAGCGCACCTTCCGTCTGGCCTTTATCGCGCCCTTCACGCAACTCAATGGCACCCGTGCCACCAGTGTGGAGGTGGCGCCTGAGACGCAGCAGCGCATCCGAGAGCTCAACCGTTGGGATGTGGAGCTGTATGAGTACGCAAAGGACCTTTTCCTGCAGCGTTTCCAGTACGCACGGCAGAAAGAACGTCGTGAGGCCCGCCAACGCCGCCAGCAGGAGAGGCGCAGGCTGCGTGCCAAAGTGCTTCCCTGGTGGGGAGGTCCCGGGACGGGGCCTAAGCCCACCAAAACGCCACAAATAAGACAGTCTCCAGCCACTAGGACTGCAGAGCCAAAACAGGTAGAAACAGGAAGAAACCAAGAGAATGAGGTGGAGGGAGAGTTAGAAGATCCGTGGTGGGAGGAGGAGGATGATGATGAGAATGGCACTATTGAAGACTATATAGACAATGTTGAACAATGGTGATGACCCAGGGACATACTTGAGGAGAGAAAAAAACGTGGAACTACTGCAACACAACCTAACTGGCAAAGGGGTCCTCCCACAACAAAAATCCTAAACATTATTATGTTCTACATTAGCACATATGGTTTATAACAGACAGAACTCTGAACTAAATGAACTTTACTGACAGATCTTGAGTTCTTGGATGCCATGCACACTACAGCCACCCGTATGTGTCAGTGTCCCTGAAGGTCTGACTGAATGTGTCTTTATAAAAAAAAAATTGAATCTGGGAATTTTTTTTTTCCACTTTTTTTATTTGGACATTCTTTACAATATTGATTGTGAGGGACATTCTGGTATTTTCTATCATTCTTACTGCACTGATGTGTGCCCTCTGGCTTCAATATAAAATGCCATTATTTGTAATACCTAACATAAGCTACATAAGAATGAACAGGTACACATATGGTTCTGCTGGGGGTGGAGGGAATTTGTCGCTACTCGAATAAATTTTTATATTAATTGTTACTGCTTTGTGGAGACTGAAATGTGAGTCTATTCCTTTTAGATATGGACTCTATATTGTTTCTTTGGTGTGTGTGTATGTATATACAGTAAACCCCCAACATTCGCAGGGGTAACATTCCAAGAGCATCCGTGAATAGTGGGAAAAACGCATATTTGTGATGTGGTTAAAATGCCTATTGTTACAGTGTAAACCCTAAATATTCCCCCAAATATGCTCCCAAAACACTTTAATTTCATTTTAAACTCAACTTAATACATTACCCTTAAAGAAAATGTAAAGGTAAACTCGTATTCGTACTGTACAGTTTACACGGAACTGCTGTCACGCAGCGCTAGAATGTAAAATACCAATATTACCCCTAAATATACTGTACTGTAATTCATGCACATGCGTTTTCTTTGGTATGTGCTGTCGTTTTCTTTGGTATAAGCAGGGTAAATAGAGTAATAAATTCATTTAATTTACGGTAATAAAAATACAGTTTTTTGTTTTGTTAAGAACAACAAAACAAAAAACACGAGAACACTCGAGACGCTCCACACGGCAAACTGTTCTGATGCAGGAATTCTGGACTGGAGCTGCCAGAGATGCGTCACAGGGCAGCAGCCAATCAGCAGCAAGGAAAAATGGGGTTCTCGGCTACTTTCAAACCTCCCGCCTCTGAGTACCGCGGTCTTTCACCATCCAAAGATGCGCTTTTTTGTCTTCTCTGGACAGTACCAAAAAATGTATAGTTATATTTTATATGGAAATGTAACTGAATTTCTGTTAATATTTGTTACAAAATTAGTCAATTATATTTTCTTAATAATTTAGCACTAAAATGCATGAAATTATATATTGCCATGAAAAAAGCACTGTGGTTCCCAGGAATTTCTGGGACATATCTAAATCTCTATATCTCTAAATAAGCGGAGGATATCTGTGGTTTCCAGGAATTTCTGGGAGATATCTAAATCTATATCTCTAAATAAGCGGAGGATATCTGTGGTTTCCAGGAATTTCTGGGAGATATCTAAGTCTCTGTATCTCTATTGTCTGTCTGTCTGGCTATCTATTTATCTATTTATCTATTTATCTATTTATCTATTTATCTATCTATCTATCTATCTATCTATCTATCTATCTATATGTGTATATATATATGTATGT
>JBBIGA010000032.1:2582310-2593143 GCA_037576975.1 Alestes dentex
ATATTGTGTGTGTGTGTGTCTATGTATATTATTGTATACATGTAATTATTTATTCCTTTTTTCCCTGTGCAGTGCAGTCTATGCCCATTCCCTAATGGACTGTTTTCACTGTTCCAGTGGAAGGAGGGGGTTTCACTAATAGCCCATCATCAGGAAGCCTGTCTGTCGTTCTCGTGCACTTCTCCGTTTGATCAGCAGGTGGCGCCAACGTTCCGTTTAAGTTTTAGCCTTTGCGTACGAAATATTTTACTTTCGGTAAACAGTAAACGACTCTGATTTTGCTGTTTATGTGCATTTATTTTCCATTTTTGAGCGAGAAACGTGTTTAACATGTCAAGAAAATACTTATTCACTTTCACACAATACTTCCTTCAGTTAAAGAGGTGAAGAGCTGGAGTTATTCTGTGGGTGAGAGCGTTATTCCCGGGTCTTCGTTTCCAACCCGGCTCCACCCTGAGCGGAGGGGTTTACAATCGGCCCGGGTGGGATTCCCCTAAAATGGAGGAGCTGGGCGCATTGGACCCACCCAGAAGGCGCAGACAGGCACTTTTTTCTGCTGCTCCACTCCTCCCTCCTGCCCTCCCTCGTTTTTCCTCCTCCTCGCCTCGGTTCCCCTTCTGGTTGCTGCTGGCGAGTTCTCCTCCCGCTCCCCGCTTCCTCGCTCGCTTCGGCATTTTCGCCCAAAACACTCTCTTTATTTCAGCGCGCAGCTTTTACACATTTCGCAGCTTAATTTGGCGAACAGAAAGCTTCTCTACGTTATTTTAAAAAAGTTTGAACTCTGTAAAACGGGTTCAGCTGTGAAGGAAACACTGATATGAACCAATGAAGGCGGCGTAGCCTAAATAAGAGGGTCTGTTTCTGCAGCGTTTGGTTTAAACAGCATATCTTCAACGAGGACCAACAGGAGCGCTGCGCAGGTAAGTAGAGCTCCTTCTCTGCTCCCTCTCAGCCTAACACTTCGAGCTGAACGGCCCTGGGGTTTACGATTGGACTTATTAGACAAAAGCCCACTGTTATACGTAATATTTTAGTGCTCACGAAAGAATGCGCCATCAGGAAACCGTTCCGAGGTTTTTTGACAGTAGCTTAGCAGGACGCTAGCACCTCGGGCTAACCTGGTTCTGCACATGGCCTCGGACCATGACTCATGTTCTAACCACTTATTCTGCTAATGGAGGGCTTGCATGCTTTTTTTGGAGTATTTTTACCCTCGCCCTGTAGTCGGACAGGTCCCTCCGATCTGTGAAATGTGAGAGTGAGTGTTTTTGCCCCGTGTCTGTGTGCGTGTGTCTGTGTGTGTGTGTGTGCGTGCAGCTGTTGATCCTGTCACTAATGACATTGAGTGCCAGTGAATCAGGAGGAAAATGGGGAAACTGCACAAAAGTCACTTGGCTTAACACTTGTATGTAAAGGTTAATTTGTGGAAACACTTAAACAAGGAGAAATTGGGGAAATGACTGTGTGTACAAAACATTTATCTTTCATTTCTACAGCTACAAAGCTGTAAAACTGACAGGGCTATTTATGTTGACATTTGCATGGCCAGAGCTGTGCATATTGCCAGCCATAAGGTAGCACAGAAATAGAATTAGTCTCTGCTTTCCCATGTTGGAACTGGTGTGTGTGCTTGTGTTTCTAGAAGAAAGAAAGTAAGTTTGAAGTAGTTTGGGTCACAGTATTTGTGGAGGTCAGTGATCCATCCTCATGTGCTGTTTGTCTGGTAGCAAATGTGTGTTATTTGTAAACTCCATTTTCTTTAGTCCACAGCCATATGTCTTCTGCTTCCCGGTTGTCTTCATTCTGATGAGCGCGTGCTTCTTGCAGGCCTGCAGGAAATGCATGTCCTGACCAACAGGGCCGGACCTCTTGCTCTCTGGCCAGATTCAAGATGGCTGCACAGTCTCTCGATTGACGTCCGGTCTCCTGTGCTGTGGCCTCCTCTTGGTCCTACTCCTGCCGAACGCAGATTACATGTTTATAGCAGTCAGCACACAGTGCCATGTACTAGAAGGTTAAATGGGGCAAGCCAGAGTCATGCAGGTGGGTGGGGCAGCTGTGTGTGCATGAGCAAGTGAGAGGCAGTTAATTCTGTTTGATTTCACACCTCATGATGTGGCCATGCCCCCCCCCCCACACACACACGCACACACTGCCCCGTCAGAGCTCTGTGCCACATCAGGCCAGGAGGGTGTTTGAAGAGCTTCTGTCCGTTGCCCTTTGTTCAAGTTCATTGGCTCCGGATTTGGTTCTAAGCCATGTGCCAATCTTAATACAATGTTATTACTTAGCCTGAGCCTGTGCAACTTGCACTGTCATCCACACCTACACTCTCGCATTGTTTTTAGGTGGAACTTCTCGCTGGAAGCGCTCCCTTTGTCGCGCCCTTCCTCATCGTCGACCATACTGATGCAATCAATCAAGGCAAGCGTGTCACTTATGGACTGCGAGAGCCGTAATTAGTCCTTCGTGCTTTGCAGGGAGAGCGTAAACAGGAAAACAAACAAACAAACAACCAAAAAACCTTACTGCATGTTGTAACAGGATTAAAGCAGGTTACAACAGCCTGTTGTCATCAGCAGTGTTGACGACAGATGTGGGAATGGAGCTGAAATTCCTTCTTGCAGAGGAGAGCATGCTCAGAAATGAGGAAACAGCACATTGGTGCAGCGCAAGTACATACAAACCCTCTCTCTCTCTCTCACATACACACACATACACAAAAACACACAATTGCTACAACAGCCCTGGTATTGCAGTGCCTCATTTACAGTAACCCCACTGCAGGCCTGGACTCGTCGCCTCGTGTCTCTCAGGCAGTGGACTTTGCACTCGTCTAGCTCGCTCTCCCTCCTGCTGTGGAAACACTGATAAGAGTGTGGAGCGACGTTACTGTACACACACACACACACACACACACAACATGTCCTCGTTTCCCCTTTCCCCCGACAGGCCGGCTCTGACCAGTTCTGCCATGTGGTGTAAAAAAGGCCTGGAAAAGGTCTTGCGATGTACTGACCCTGCAAGAAGTAGTTCAGATATTCATAAACATGCCTGTTTCCTCCTTTTCACAGAGAGAATGAGGCACATTTTAGCGTCACAGTTTATAAAGTGTGATCTTGAATATTTTATGATGTGCATGTTAGGAAATGACTATTGTATATTACTGAAGGCCCCTTTGAAAAGCTTGGACGCTTTGGTGAGCCCGCGCCTATATTAAAGCACATTGCCGTAACGGATTAAGCAGTTTTTGTATTCATGTAATCTCACGGTTATCTTACTTTATTAGCATGTAATCTCACGGATAGCTTATTCAGCAGTAATTACCATCTGTGGTGCCTCCTTTGCAGATCTTATTTGTTTATTTGTCTGTTTGCAAGTGTATTCATTGGGGGTTGGTTTTATTTTGTGATCCGAGATAAGGTAAAGAATTCTAGAAAGTCTTTGTGTCTGCGCTCGAATGATTTTCCTTTTGCTCAAGGGGAACATAGAAGACATTTCATGGCCAGCAATAATCATTAGGCCACAAATCCTCATATCCATTAACGGAGGATTAGTTAAATAACACAGGAGTAATGTGGTCTCACTCGGTTTGATTAGATTGTTGAACAGTCAGACTAGTCGAAGCAGAGAGAAAGGCGACGCTCAGTTGGCTTGGACCTGTCATGAAGCCTAGCTCAGATTCTTAAGACACTCTGTAAAACTGCATATCTCCTGTCATAGCTGCATGTTTTTAAGTGGATGTAGGCTGTTGAAGGTTTTTGTGAATGGAGACTGTAGCACTGGAGTAGGCTGAGGGGATTATAGATACTTAACCTAATTATTTTTCTCTCAGGCTCTCAGCTTTTTCCCTCTCTCTCTCTCTCTCTCTCTCTCTCTGTCTCTCTCTGTCTCTCTGTCTCTCTCTCTCTCTCTCTCTCTATCTCTTTCTCAGTCTGACTTGTGCAGCTGCCAGCCCCAGTCTCCTAACCACTCCTCTTACTCACCTCAGCCTCAACTGTCTGGCTTCCATTTTATGCTCAGCTTTTGCATGTACCAACCGCAACACTCCTGTACTGATGTTTTCTCTATTTTTAATAAGTGACTTCACAGGGCATTACTGCATGTGACATGACGAATTTGCATTCATGTGGTATTGCTGAGTTTTGTCTAGGCCTCTTATTAACAGAGAATAATTTGTTTTATGCATGATACAACAGACAAAATGATTCAGTTTATACCATCACACCAACATTATATGGACACTAATGTTTAAGCGAGTTTACAGCATTCAGTGACTGTAAAATCTCATTTAACACCAGTTTAAAAACCCAACGTTCATTTATTGATGTATGTAATGTAAAAGAAGACACTAAGATTAACACAGGTGACGAAACATAGGGGATGTCATGTCCAACATTAATATCATATTTATTGTAGAATGCATTAACTCGTTATAGGAACACTGCTGTTGAGCTGTGCTAGTTGAACAAGCTCAGTGTTACGGGTGGATATTGTGGCTATAAAAAGGTAACTGGGTTACAGTGTAGATTTTAGCACATCCCCAGACTTCAGTTATTAATTTTAGTCAGTTTATTAATTTTCCTAGGTTTAAAGGAATGTTTATTTTTACTAGTATTTTTCAGTGTTATAATGCCTATTACATCTTTCATGTCTATTTTCACTGGGCTTTTGCCTTTAATGAAAATAAACATTTATTTTAATATTCCCCTGGTTTAAGATAAAAAAAAAAAAACTTTACAAAAAGTGATCTGTAAGCCTCTAAAATGTTCTGCTGAGGTCTAAAAGGTTAAACAAAACAAACTGGTAAAATAAGTAATTTTCAAAACAATTGGTAGATTACTCAATTACCAGTATAACTGATGACAGTTATAGTCAGCAAATGTATTTAATATATAATAGTAATAATAATAGCAACACCTTTTTCTACAGTAGTTTGTAGATGGACTCTGAAGCAGACGTGATTACAAATACAGTAGCAGTGCATCAGTCTAAATAAAAGTTTAAATATCCCGCTCTCTCAAAGGATTTCAAGGACTAAAGTTAGGTTGAATGAAGAATGATGTGACACATGATATTACTTGTTAATACTGTTTGCTGATGTGTGGTGATGTAATCAAAACTTGAGATGGGCATCAGTCGATACATTTTGTTGAAATATTAGGTTAAACAAGAATTTAGTCCTTTTAAATGATATGATGAACAAGGTTAAAAAAGATTTCAGGATCACGGTAATATGCAGAATTGTGTATAGTAACTGTCAATTATTATAATTCACCTTTTTCCAAGCATGTACATCTAAGACTTAATCAAACAAGGAATAAAACAAAATTGTAATTTTATACTCTTAACTAGTACTAGAATAGCTCTTCTTGTAAGACGTGAGACAATTAAAAGTCTCAGCGAGTTGATCAGTCATTCAGTCACCAGCATAAATGGTAAAAAGGTTCATTTGTTTCTGTTCGTTTTGAACCAACAGTAGGAAGGGCGAAAGTGGTTCAGGCTGAATGGTGAAAACAAGACTTTGTCTAATTTTGTGTGCTTCCCCTTTTTGATTTTGCTGCCTGCAGTTTCGGTTCTGCTGGGTAACCGGCCAAGAGAAGCTGCAAGTTAAGACCTCTGCCGCTTGCTGGGATTTCTGTTTACATGCCCAAGCAGTTTCTTCACCTCTTCCAACCAAAGCGCAAGCTTCAGATTGTGCAGCCTTACTGTGTGATGCTCTCCTAAACCTTTAAATATTTAAAGACTGCTGGCCTTTGCACCAGCATTACAGAGAGTAGAGAAAATGTAATAAAGCCCATCTTATAGGTTGGTGCAGCGTCAAGCGCAAATATGTTCTGGGATTAACCGGCTATTAAAGACACTATCTGAACCATCCAGTTGGGTTTGGCAGTATCCACTTTAAAATGGTTCTTATACAGTGGTGTCTGTAGGGTACGTAGAAGCAGTTTTGTCACTTATGTGCTGCCTCGTTCTACAGGACTGCAAAATGTTGAACAGTGTTGCTTACTAGGTGTTAGGAGGAACTGGTTAACTTTGATTTAGGTAGCGTGAAAACAGATGATAATTACTTAAATCTGAGGGAGGTTAGTGGAGTATCTGACGTTGGTGGGACAGAAAGGCAAAGTTAAACCTGTGGTGTTTGGATCACAGAACAGTTTGGACCGCTGCTTGCTAAACTAAAGTTGGTCAGCTAGACTAGAGTCCTAAATAGCGTCACATAATGCACAGTTTTCTTTCTGACTAACTACCGAAACTGTTGAAAGGAACAGAAAGCCGAAATCGAACCTGAAGTTTGGTGTTTGAAGATGTTGTGTGTTTGCCAAGCTAACAGTAGTTCAGTTTGTAGGCCGAATGCGCCACAAACCGCAGTACAGGTTAGATTTGACAAACAGGTGATCCGCTGACACAAACGGGGGCAATGAAAACACACATTTGAGAGTAAAGTCGCATGACTGGTGCTGGTAATGGGAAAAAGCATAAAGATTTATGTGTGAATCTTTTAGAGCAACAGCCGGAATCAAACATGTTCTGTGGTGTGTGTAGCTCTAAGCTGTCTCGGAATCTGTGTTGTCTTTATGAGTTATTTCCTGGTCTTCATTTTTAATACTCTTTCCTATCAGTGAACTCCCACACCAACAATTCGTAAGCTCTCCTAAAATGTAAATGGATAGAATGTTTCTTTTTGGCTCTATTGAACATCTGTAAAGATGAGATAAGATAAGATAAACCTTTCTCAGTCCCCCAAGTGGGAAATCTGCTTTGTCATGGCAGAAAGGGGACAGTACAAAGTTAAGAGCAGCAAAAATTCAGAAAACAATAGAATAGAATAAATATCAATACAATATCAACAGTACAGTATAAAATGTACACTATACAATCTAGAAATATGAAATATGGACATCTGTGTTATAAAATATATACATATAGTTTACATATACATATATGTATACATTTTATAATACAGATGTACATATTTTGTATTTCTAGATTGTATAGTGTACATTTTATACTGTTCTGTTGATATTGTATTTTATTCTATTCTGTTGTTTTATCTTATCTTTACAGACGTGTAATAGATATTTGATATAATTTTGAAATGATTACATGTTAAAATACCAGCATCATTCATAAACACTTCCTATATATTTTACCCTTATATAGCCCAACCCACCTTATTATAGCAGCTCATCAGTAAATAATGATGTTACACTTTTACGTTGCCTGAGTACTCCTCCCTGTTTGCAGAGGTTGGCTGTGCATAGTAGATGGAAGAGCTACATTCGGATTAGTAGTGGGCGGTTCATCCGGAATGCTGATTTAATTTGTCCAAAGTAATGAGTTTCGTCATGACTGTCAAACAGGTATGCTTCAGATAAGAACAAAACGTGCCTGAGTCTGCTTGGACACAGCACAAATAGTACAAATGCCTTGCACTGATGAGTTGCTAGAGACTGAAGACTAGTGCGCACACACACACACACACACTCACACACACGCAGATACTCATACTGCAGGAAAGCTACACAAGTAATTAGAGGTAAAGTCTTCAACCAGCAGTGTCTATGAAACAGAAGTGTCAAACACAGACTCAGACCTCGCTGCAATTTGCATTTTCATGAGACCGTAACAACGAACACTGGGTCAAAATAACACTTATACTCAGTTTGGGAGTAATTTAGCATTCTTTGCTTTATTTTTAAACATTCCGCAGCTTCATCCTCAATTTGGATCTTAAGGAACACACTACATTAAACACTTAATTAAACACTAGTTCATGTTTTATGTGTTTGCTAGTGATGTAAATTGTTTGCTGTTAACTGTTCAGTTCTACTTTTGGTGTTTTGCGCTATAAAAAATATTTCCTATAATTTTTCATATTGTTAAATGTGTCTACTGGTAACCTACGCAGTTCGCCGTGATAGATACTGAAGGTTTACTGATACTTATCTTTTTCTTGCTCATATCGGCCGCTATCCGATACTATGCTGATGGACACTATGCTATAGGAGGAGTGACGGAGGGAGAAAGAGGACACTTGCCCCAAGTCACTCTTTCTGTTGTACTTGACATTTTTTTAAAATAGATGAGTGGAGAGATATCCGCACACATCCGTCATTCACTGATATATTGTTGCATGTTTAACGAAGTGTTGCGCTGGCGTGTTCCAGGCCAAAATCAGTGGGATGACACTGCAGTGCAGTAACATGAGTGCAGGCAGTGTGTCTGTGTTTCATGTGTCCTGCAAAGCTGCAGTAGCCATGTGGTGGTGGCGCTCGGCCCGCCTGCGGCTGGGTGGTGTGATGAAGGTCACGCTAAGGAGCTGTAGTGTTACTGGAGGGGCGCAGTGCGCTGGAGTCCACACCACGCTGGCTCCCCTGTCCCGACCTCTGCCTGCTGACTTCTGGACTTTTCCCCTTCTGCTGCAGACAAGCACGACCACATGCAGCACAGCTCCCCGTCCGCCAAATATCGGTCAAGACTAAATGTCTGTCTGATGGATGTTTTTCTGATTTTATTCCAACGTCATCGCTTCTCTAATCTTAGATCCGCCTCATCTTTTCATAGCACTTATGGTCGTCTGTGCTGTGTCATTTAATGCCATGTCCAGTAACTCATCTCTGCTTCAGTGTTTTTCCAAATCTTTTCAGAACACTTTTACAGAGCTTTTTTGTTCAGCACTTACAGGTCTGGTTTAGAGCTTACCTTTGTGTTCTTAGGATGCGTTTGCATTTCCAGTTTGGCTCACCTGGATTTGGTCCAATGGAGAAAATGAAAGTTTGTGTAGTGCTCGCACAGACATGACTTCGAAGCAGAGGATGACAACGAATGTCACAAGTTCACATAAGCTCATTGGACAAATTTTATTATGCACATAAGTGGGATAATGTCCAGCCAAGTTTTGGAACCGTGCTGTACTGAGTTTGTCTTCTTTTATTTTTAATGATATTCTGCAGGAATAGATCTTTAGAGACCACATGTAAGTTTTTCCACAAGTAAAATCCCTAAAACGTGGCCTTGAGTGTCTTTTTGCCTTTTAGGGCTGGGCATTATGCTACACTAACTAATAATGCACTTTTCTCAACATTGGATTTAGTCATGTACAGTATGAGAAATACTTAATAAAATCATTTGTGCTAAAAGTTTTTGTATTGTTCTTAAATATGACACCATTATAACCATTACTTCTGGACTTCACAGTCATATAGTGATTGTCAGTTTTTTTCCCACCAGGTTTTGGTCAACAACATCGTATACTTAGACTTCACCCATCCACAGAAAACTTGGTGTGATTGTAGTCCCACATGGCTGATGCAGAACAGGAGGTTTGTGTCCTTAGGTGGGCGTGTCCCTTTCATGATAGTGCCCCCTAAAGTAGTGTAGACACAAAGCACCCTTTGGCCAGTGGCTTGACAACCGTTTCACTAAACATTTGCAGAAGGATTTATGTTGAGTGGCCCTCTAGAACGTGCATGAGTCGAACTCATTACGATTCGTTTGTGAAATATCACCACCTCACGAAAAACATAAATGAAAAATCATTAGCTAATATCTTGTAATGTAAATTTCAAGCCTTATGGAAATATACATCAATACAGAATTCTTTGGAACCGTGACAAATTGTGTTAATTTATTTTTCCAAAGGGGTTGCTACAGCTTAAGCAAAAATGTTGAATTTTGGTATGTTTACACTTGGCTACATTTGCTCACATCTCCTACTGTTCCATTTGGCTCACTCATCAAAATGGCCACCGATAACCAGTCCAAACTGAGCAGCCAATACTTGTGTGAAGGACCAATCTTAATAAAATTTTGTAGGCTGATTCATAATGATGCAGAGATGCTGTCTGTACAATTTCAAACAAATCAGAACACGTTTTTCTCTCTTCCTATGACATAGTTCAGTGTATCTTCCAAATGTATTTTTTTAAATCCTTACTATAAAACATACAACAAACATCTCAAAGTATTATTACTACAAACATTAACACACTAATTAAAGCATAAAAGGCCACATTACATTTTTAAAATGTTACTCATTTTTACAGTTTCAGCAGTGAGCAGATCACACACCACAATGCAGTACAAGAAATATTGTCACTGCATATCACCAAATCCAATATTGAGATATTGTCATGATATTTTATTGTGATATAATATAGTATTATTACATTGTTATGCAGTTATCACCCACTGCTATTTGGACAGTTTTAAAAGTGAATTATTTTATCATTTATAATAACATAATCTTTCACAACGTAATCACTAGTGGCTTGTATAGTCCTTGCACAGCACGCTTTGTGAAGTTTTTTTTGTTGCGATCACTAGATTGATGTTTTTTTGCTTGGGGTCTGTCAAGCAACGTTATTATTATCATTACTATTATATATTATTTTATACATAACAAATGTGTTTAAAAAGTTTTCAATAAATGTTTTTTTTTTAACAGGGTGTCCACAGGGTTTTAAAAAGTATTAAAAGGTGATGAATCAAAATTGCCAAATTTAAGGCCATTAAAAGTGTTACATTTGGTTTTAGAGGTATTATTTTTTTAAAAAGTATTATTTTTTCAGACTATGAGGTTTCCTATTTTGAGTGAAATTCTGTTTAAGTTTGCGTTAGTTCATTTAAACGTAGGCTTTAGCGTATCTGGGCACCAGAGATGGGGACTTGAGTCACACTTAAGTCGCACAAACAAAGACTTAGCCAAAAACTGTTCACCTCGCCCCAGTGTCCCATTACTTTTGTCCAAGGTGAACGGTTTTCGGCTAATAACTCGGGATCGCCGGGGGACTATAATGTTAAAGGAGGGGTCGTTGGAAAGATGTCACC
>JBBIGA010000032.1:2616161-2635786 GCA_037576975.1 Alestes dentex
CTCTCTCTCTCTCTCTCTCTCTCTCTCTCTCTCTCTCTCCCTCCCTCCCTCTCTCTCTCTCTCTCTCTCTCTCTCTCACATTATTCACTAAAATTCCATCAAAGCTGACACCATCCCCACATTGGTTACAGTCTTGTGTGCCTTGTGTGTGTGTTTTGTTTGTCTGTCTTCACTGATTGGTTTGCTGCCATCATGCGCTCACTGCCTGCTAACCCAGCCGCAACCTACAGCGCGTCCTCTGAAGCGCAACCTGCAGCCAACCTCTGACCTGGTACTTTGACCTCTCTCCCTTTTTTCATTTCCTATTGACTATTTTCCACTGCCACTTGCTCATGTATACTCAGTGCTCATTTAAGCACAACTTTCAAAACCATAGTCATAATGAAAACAAAATGAAATAACCAGCTTGACTCAGCATAGTTACGCTAGGACTGCACAATGAATTATTTATGCTGCAGATCTGGCTTGTGGAGTTTCCTAATTGCAAGAGGATTTAGTTTTGTTTTTTAATATCCCAATTAAGCTCAGCATGGAGCAGAAAGTTGTGTAGCATTAGAGTGTTGGGATACCTGGAAGTAAATGCTTTTGAGACATGGCGCCAATAGATGTTATGGCATTATTTGCAACATATTTCCAGAGTGATGAATTTGTCCATATGGTGCAACACTAAACAACATGTATATTACAGCTTGAATGAATGTATCGTGCTATTACTGCCATGCTTCTTCAGTAAAATATCTTTAGTATGCAGCTTGCTGTTATGCAAATTAAATTGATAGTAAGTTATTTTACAAACACTATCTTTGAGCATATGCACAGGCTACAGATGCCAGTAACAACAGAGCCAGCATTAAATTATTCAAGTGACAATATTTCACTTCTAATTATCGTTGCACCCATAATCTTGTCATAACCTGGTGATGTATCTCTTCATGTCCCTCTCCCTTGTTGTCTTTTCTACTCCACCTCTCTTTTCCCCCCCAAGGCCCTGCCTCCAGGGACCATGCAGCAGCTACCAAAGAGGCCCACCCTGGAGAAGAATAACGGGGCAGCAGCTGTTTTCAACCCCAGCATGTTCCACTACCAGCAGGCTCTGGCCAGCATGCAGCTGCAGCAACCAGCCTTCATCCCCACAGGTGAGTCTCTGCACGAGTGCTGTCATCTACTCAGACTGGGCCAGAATCCATACACATTCAGTTTAATCCCTAAAAGAATGATTAGGGCAGAAAATCAAATTCACACAATGCTGAACTTATTCAAGATGTAGCTGATCAGCCAAGACGTGTTTAGAGTCCAAATTTTACTTCATTAGTTTAGAACCGGAGCTGCACGACTAACTTCTCTTGAATCACTCAAACCACATCCAGCTCTCCAGTAAGGTGGCACAGACTTGTCTATCTGGTTTATGACACAATGTAATTAACTGTGAGCTTTCTAAATTTCAACATGTAGACAAACACTGCCAGCGCCCTCTCCAGCCCTGGTGTTGCCTAAAATGGCTGGCTGTGGAGGTGAGGTAGACTAAACCACACTGAGCAGTTTGTTCCACCTTAATTAAGCGCGGGGTGCAGTTCGAGTAGATTAATATTTAGGGCTTGTATTTATGTAAAAGATTTATGTCTATTGACTTAATTGTTGGTAACGTTGGCCTCGCAGTTCCAGCGGTAAACTAAAGAATCAAAATTTGAAAACCAAACTTGTTGTAGGTGGTCTTGACTCACCTACGACAACTTTGGTACGGGGAAAATTGTGTCAGTTTGATTTTTTGTCAAGCTAATCCTTTAACAATTTAACAGAGCATAGCTCAGTTGCAACAATTTGAATATTGAGTAAAATTAGGCCCAGCTCTTTCCTTGCTTGCCCTCTTTCTCCCTTTTAGCTCATGCAGTTGGTGTCTCTTGGTAGTCCACTCTGCACTAATCATGTCATGCTAATTGGTCCCCTGTAACACGCACACTGAGCCTTGCCATTTCTTGGTGCTCCACTGCGTTACGTACTGTGCTTACACTCAGGTGCTAGACTGTATACATATAAGCTGACAAGATAAATAAGACAAAGAGACCAAGCAGTCGTCATATACTTAACCCAGCGGCATTTTAGCACTATAGTCAGTCCCCTTCTCCAGCTTTCTCCCAATGGTTCTCCTCATGGACCCTTAACTGGAGTGATCCACGCTTTGCAGCATCTCTGCACTTTGTGTCTTTTGTCGAGCTTCCATGTTGTCTGTATAGCCTGTGGTCGCCCACATGGCCCTTCCTGCCACACTAACCTTGTTGTTTTGTCTCGTCCTCATGTCGCTTCCTCTGCCCTGTTTATTCCCTTCTTCCCCTTTTGCTTCTCCACCCCTCCTCTTCCTCTTTGCCTTGGGCTCTGTGTGCATGGCGTGCCAGGCTCGGTTCTCTGCATGGCTCCATCTGGAGGTATTGGTAGGTTCCTCATAAGTCACTCTGCGCCACAGGTTGTGTCAGAGGAGTGAGGAAGGCGAGAGATACTCATAAAAAAGCTCTCATATCTCTCATGCAACAATGAATAACTAAACAATAATAACATAAACAAAGGGATACTTTTGTTTGTTTTACAACAGATTAAATAAGGCAGCAGGGTGGTAGAGTATAAATGAAAAACATATTACAGCAAGAATACTTCTCATTCTGAAGTCTGGCTGAGCCACATTCGCTGAAGTAAATCGCACACTCACATATGACCTTACCATCATTTGAGTTATCTGCTAACATGCCGACTTAGTGAAACCATCAGGTTCGTTATGGTATAAAAGAAACTTCGTTTTGCTTGGCAACCACAGCCTACCATTAACATGCTGCATTTCTTGGCAAAATCGTTAATTGCAGTTGATACATTTTATCATATTGTACTTTATTTTGTGGGTGCAAATCCTCTTATTGTGAGTACAAAGTTTTGTGCTGTGCTCAAGATCATTGCAGTGCACACCCTCTTGTGGCTTATTGCTTTACTTACATATCTCAGAGTTTTTAAAAGAACATTTCTTTTTTCCATTTTTATCATTTGCGGCATGCCTTCTTGATCTACGTGGAGGGTTTTGAATCAGTGGTGAAGAGTTTTGTATAAAAGAAATATTCAGTAAACAAGGCAATATTTCAAAAAGCCCTAATCCTGTCATCTCTGTCACATTATTTGTCACCCTATCGGCTTGCTCTGCTCCTTCTTGTTTCTTCATTATTTTGGCTTCCTGCACAGCTTTTACGTTTGTTTATGTATGCGTGCTTGAGTATGAAAGTGATGGCACAGTCTGGGCACTAGCTAGGCTAAAGTTAGACCTTTTTCCTAATCCATTAAGAGTGGTTCCTGTTTGTTTCTTTGTGCTTCTTTTCCTCCCTCACCCCCCTCAAATCTGTTGTAGGGCTTTTCAAACCCCCCGGCCCATTGGCAGAGGGCCGCTGGGAGAGGCGGGACTGGAGCAGCTGCAGGCCCCCCCACAGCCGCTACCTATCAGGGCCTGGACACACTGGTGAGGGTAGAGCCCAGGCCCCCTCCACCCCCCTCCCACACACACACACACAACCCACGCACACCTTACCCATATACTAATCATGTAGATATATAACCCTGCCGCCTTTCACTCACTGCAGTGTGCAAGCCAAGATCTGAATCAAGGTCCCAACCAACTAAATCAACCTCACACCACGGTGTTTATCCCCATAGATGTTCTATATCCCCTTCACAGTTGCTATGGGAGTGGCACTTCTTTAATTTACACTTACCCTTTTTAGTGGGGGTAATTTACCCTTATATTCATTTAGGTGTGGAATAACAAACCCACTGGCCCTCCAAAACTAGATTTTAACCAGTGAGCGTGCCTGTATGTGTGTTTGTATGCGAGGGGAACTGTGTGTCTGTATTTTTGCATTTTGGAGCATTTAGCATCTTTGATGCTGTCTCAGTTCATGTGTCATGCTGTATTAGTTTGCCATTCGTCATTCAATAACTCTTCACAGGTAGTTCAGACTAATTGTTACGAAGGTTACACATGGTAAAGTAACACAATAGTCTTTCTTTTGAAGTGATTTGTTTAGTCAGCGTTAAGTGCTACATTGCTGTTTTTTACGCTTTCATTTTATTTTATTTTCGCTTTCCTCCAACACTTGGTCCTGCTCCATCAAAATACAATGATCAGATATATCTGATTGGATTGTATGATTTTGATGACTTGTTTGATGTCATGTTTTTAGTACAATTAGAAGCACAGTTTTTGCATAGATGACATTGTTTTAGCAAGTGGTGCTGTGCAATGAATTTCAATATATGTTCTGGTAACACTTTATAATAACAATTTAGGAGGCACATATAAACCTAAAAACTAGTATAAATTATAAAACTGTTAGTAATGTACTCAAAAATAATTATTTTATTATTTTAGTATTTAAAGCTACAAATGATTTTAAGTGGCTTATTATATTAGTTGGTATTATTAGGGTTCTTTGAGTTTCAGATACATTGCAGTGTGAAGCGCAGTGGGCTCTCCCCTTGCCCCATCTTAAACCAGCAAAGTCACATAGTGTGACAGTGTGTGAAGCAGCCATTAATACAAATACCCTGTTCAATCTGGTAGTCGTGTGATCAAAGTAAGCATGAAGGACAGCAGATAACTAATGCCAAATTACACAGGCACTCACCAGCAAAACATCTTGCAGCACTCTTCTGGCAGTAGAAATACAAAGTGTGACACCGACCCTGGTGGCAGATAGTGGGTGGAATTAGGCCATAGAAATTAAATCCACCACTCAGTGTGAAAACTTCTGTTTTGACAGAGGAGCCTCTTTATTTCTGTCACTGAAGCAAATAAATATATCATTTATCTGACAGTGTCAGCGTTCCATATCCATACCTCAAAACTAGGACTAGCCATGACAAGGAATGGCAGGGTGCTCATGAGTGTTAAAACACTTATTTATGTATTTAGGGCATGGGCGCTGGAACCCTTTTATCCCCCCCCCCACACTTTTCAAAATGACTCATTTCGTCCCCCCCACTTTTTGTTTCCTGGACAACGGCCGAGACTCTACACGCACGCAAGCCCCAGATTGATCCCAGATGAAATTGAGGCATCCTTGTGTCAGAAGGAGTCCAAATATATGATGGTGCAACTGGGGACCTGGTGGCCATGGCCCCGGGGTAGTGGGTTAAAATCCCAGGACTATTAAGGCACCACTGAGGTAACACTTGAGCAAGGTACTGTCCCCACACGCTGCTTCACTTGGGTGAATGGGTTATATACAGAGAAGAATTTCACACTGTTTCACACTGTGTGCTGTGGTGTGTTCATGTGTGACAAAAAAGGCCACTTTACTTTTTTACTTTACAATGGCAAGACTCAGATGACTGGCAAACCCCACAGTGGACTTTTAGATGAGTGTATGTTTGAAGATGCCTTCCACCCTTAATGGAGGTACTCATCAAATGATGTGGAGTGAGAGATACGCTACCCACATGCTCACAATAAGAGCAAACAGCAGTAGTTTAAACTTGTCCTCACAAAAGTCATAAAACATTTTTCAGTGGCAGGCTCACATGGCCTGTGTCAATGGGACTCCTGTATGCAGGCTGATTTGCAAGACTCCTCACTTAGTCCATCAGTCGTACCATGCTGGCCTTCCCACCTGAGAATGAAGGTCTTTTCTGAGCTGCCATGCCAAGATGGGCCAGCAGCAGAGGAAACTGTTATTAAACTGTCCATCAGGTAGCCTTTAACAAAATACAGTGGTTAAAACACTGAATCCCGTGTAGGGTTTTCTTGATGGAGGTGCTAGCATTCACCATCCCTGTGTCTGCTTAGTCATAGCAATGAAGATTTATTCCCCAAGGTAGTCAGAGCCAGAAAGGCTAAAATCTTAGCTCTTAGGGAATACAGCCCAGTGTCTCAGCTGAAGGAAGATATCAAGGGGTTCCCTGATACCTGACTCCAAATCTGCAGATTAGAGCAATGAGAAAGTGTTCCCCAAGTCTATATAAATGTCACTACATGGTCCCCAGGGTCTCATTTGTGAATCTGCACTCAGGCAGCACCAGCTAGAGCATGGAGTCTCATTCGGAGAAACCCTTAGAGAAGTCTGCAAGGGCCATGGGATCTGCAGGGGCCGTGCTATTCAGGTGATAATGAGCCCAGTTTTGGCCTGGATGCTAGCATTCTAGTATTGCGCCTGGTCATGAGTGTAAGGAGAAGGACCCACAGACACAAATGAGTGGGAGGGATAACTAAACGTAAATGAGTCAGGACTTGAGTCAGACACCAAGTGTAGGCCACCATATTCTGTAACTACACAGAACTTCGACGAGCTGATTTTTTTTATCCATTAGGGAAACCAATGGTACATATTACATTCTGTGCTGAGGCTCAGCAAGCCACGGGAGAAGGGCAGGTGTAGCCTCAGAAGGCATAGTTACATGTCACAGCAACAAATTGAACTAAGAAGATAGTTATTGGCTTATGGGCTGAGAAAAAACATAGTTTACCTATCACTTAGACATTTTTACTGTTAGCCACGTGGTAGCAGTTAGCTTCCAGATTAGAGCAAAATGACAAAAGTATCTACTGTAGCTTTGCAAAGCGTTTTCTAATCATGAGGTAGAGATAAGTTGTCTTGGCGGTGCTCTGCTTCAGAAGACTGTGCAACATCATCCATGTCCATCATGCCTATAGATCGTAAGTGTTGGGAGAACAAGGTAGTAACTTGAAGACCATTTGGCTAGTGCACTAGCCACCGAAGCATTATAGTCTAATTGTAGCTTAATGCATAGGATGTTGAATGACTGTTGTCTTTATCGTGTACTTGATAATGGATCTTACATGCCAGAGCAGGGCTCAAAGATTATCAATCTTGATTCTTAAACAGGAAGGCACTTCTGCTCTGGAACATCATCATGAAATGAATGCATAGTTAGGTCAAGGCCTGTCTGAGACAATCTATAGGCCATAGCTTGTGGCTGTTATGGGGGTTCAACAGCTTCACGAACATCTGCAGCGGGATTAGTTAACCTTGACAGAAGAGCCCAGTTCACTGTATGTAGGTGCTGCTATACTTGAGAGGTAGCAGTTTCCACAATGCTAAGAAAGTCAGGGAGCCCCACAGTCAGAAGCTTTCTTCAGTACTCCAGAAGTAGCAGTAGTAGTATTTTCAGACAGTTTTGTTGGAGCTGCTATAGTGGAACTGCTTTGACAAGGGGATCAAATGATAACAGTTTAATGTAGTAGTGAGTGCCCTGGAACAGGGGTAATACTTTATAAACCAGTGGGAAAGATCTAAGCTAGCAGTGAACTAGAGCAATTTAAACAGGACAGTAACCGATCTGAAGACTCATGGAGGTCAGGGTAGGATTCTGAAGCGCATACAGAGTTGCCACACTATAGAGAGCAAATTATTTTGTGATTTGCTGTCAGAAAAATCATATTGGTGAGCTGGATATTTATGTTACTGTGTTACACATAATAACACTGACTTTTTAGGATAAGGCCCTGTTTACCTGGGTGATCTCATCTTAAAAGTACTTAAAAGTGCATCTGAGTGATACATTGTGATGTCGACCATTCAGCCCATGTGCGGAGAAACACGTAACTACATAAGATTTGTGGTATGGATGCTAAAGTGTCCCATTGCATCTCTTCTGCCTTAGTCATCTGTCTCATCAGAGCTTAGACGAATCTTATCTAAATGTTTGTAACAGTCCAAACATGTACACAAACAATGGAGGGACTGACAAGATGGACATAGTAATTGTCCGCAATACCCTTCTTTCAGTCACAAAAAACAATCACAAAATGTCATTGGAGACGCAGCCGAGACTCATGAAAATGTTAGGTGTAAAAAGCTACAAGTCTCATTGTCCACTTTTGATCAGATCTCTGCCAATTATACCAAGTGTCAAGAGCCTAAGAAGGGCCTAACCTGAGGTCTGTTGTGCTTTGGACCACAGTTTTTAATCTACATAGTAGTCTTGTAGTCATCTCTAGTCTAGAATATGTAACCTTTCATGATCAGTTGCTAGCCATTTCCTAATGTTTGTACGCCCTTGTACAGTTGCATCAAATACATATTTGTAAATGTTCAAATTTAAAGGTTTTTTTCATCCCTCTACCAGAAAAAAACACTAAACAGGAAAATATACTAAAAGTGACAAAATGAGCGTGACAGTTCCTGCAAGAGCATTTGGAATTAAAGTTCTTTGTTCATTATTAAAAACACAAAACAGTGGGTACCTTATAGAAATCCCGGCCATAAAATGTGCAAATTAAATAAAAATGACCATAAATACCATAAAAGACAAGAACATTGTTCAGGTACTAAGTATAGTAAACTATTTACGGTCTCATGAAAAAGGATTTGTCATACTTTGTTGTTTCAGATACTCAAACATTTAATATCATTTGACATTCAATTTAACGTGACATTTTAATAGAAGATCATTAAATTAACTGGTGGAAAAAAATTCCGAGCACCAGCTAGACCTGTGTGGAAAAAGTAATTACCCTCTCACACCCAGACATGATTACAGCCAGCCCTCTTGATTCTAAATATTGGTTAAATGGAAACTTGCCATCAATGTGTAAAGTAAGCTTAAAGGTCTCAACAATCAACAAGTGATTCCAATAAATTCCAATAAAAATTGGGATATAAAGGTGTTGATATCAGTGTGGAAAGAGTTACAAAGCCCTGTCTTAGGTTTTGGGACACCAGCAAATAGCAGTAAGCGGTTCTTGGAGAAAATTCTGAACCGTTTGGATTCTTCAAGAACCTGCTGGCCTACAAAAGTTCCCCCATTACGAAAGTTCCTCCATTATGACTCATCTGGAAATCACAAAAAAACCAGACCTAAGCAGCTGCAGTCCTTGCTCACATTAGATAAGGTCAGCATTCATGATTCCATTATTAGAAAGACATCTGGCAAGAAAATGGAAGATTTACAAGGTGAAAATACTGCTAACCAAGAGGAACATAAAGTCCTGTCTGACAGTTGCCAGAAACTTTTTTTTGAAATGATGTTCTGTGGACTGATGAGTTGAAAATGGAAGACAGGAAGAAAACCACACCAACAAACACTGATAGTAAAATGTTTATGTGGGTATTCTTTGGTGGTTCAGGGCCTGGGTGACTTGCCAAAATCGACAGAACCATGAATTCTGCTCTCGACCAGAAAATCCTGCAGGAGAGTGTTCTATCGTCAGTCCATGATGTGAAGTTCGAACAGAATTTAGTTATTCAGCAAGACAACATATTGAAGCACAATGGCCACCTTTGAATATCTCACAAGAAACAAAATTAAGGTTTTGGAGCAGCTTAGTCAAAGTCTGGACGATGAACTTATGAGCAGATCATAGATCAAGCCACCCCCCAGTGTGGCTGAACTTTGACACTGAAGAGTGGGCCAAAATTCTCCCACAGCAGTGTGAAAGACTAATCTCCATTTATTGGAAGTGTTTGGTTACAGTTGTTGCCTCTAAAACTGGCACAACCAGTTATTAAGTTTAGGGGGCAATCACTTTTTTCACATGAGTGATTTCGTTATTAAATATAATGAAATAAATTAAAACCTATGCTTCAGGCTTCCTGGCGTTCATCCTGTCTCATATGTTTTATGAGCGTCTGAAACCATTATCAATAATAAATATGCAAAAATTGAGAAAATCTAAAATACTTTGTGAGAGTAATGTATAATGTATTATGAATATTATAAATAGGTCGTCAGTTTAAGACAGTATGGTAGGTGTCCTTGATATGGTTGAAATAACATCAGGTAGTGTTAAGAAGGCTCATAACCACCTAAAAGTTATTTGTAAGACTGTATATAACTGCAAAATATAAATTAAAGCAAACTATAATAAATGATTTGAGTCCATTGTTATAGTTTACAAATGACTCAAATTATCCTTGTTATAAAGTGTTACCTTTGAGTTTTATTTGCATGTGTTTGTTCTTGGGTGAAAACATCATCTTGGCAGAACATAAATGCTAGTTGCCATGACTGTTCCGCCTGTTCCTCTGGCATATTATGTCATGGTACTCATAACATTCCTCCTCCCCTCCACCTCCCCTTCTCCCTTGTTTCTTGTCTGACTCGCCTGAAAAAAGTTCCCATGATGCACGGTGCCACCACTTCCACTGTTTCGTCGGCTACGACCCCAGTCACCAATGTTCCTTTTGCCGAATCAGCTGCCTCCAATCAGGTTTGCCCCTTCATTTTGGCCTCTTCTATTTTCAGCTGTTGGGCATTCAGCTCTGGTCCACAGACTCTACATTTAGTTTTTTTATATGGAAGTCTTACCGAACATGTTATCAGACAAATATTTCTGCATATTTCAATCCTGTTAATATAAGGCATAGGCAGAGGGAAGGCGTTTTACGTTATTTGTCATGTATACATCCACTTTTGTTGAGTTTGCAGTTACTTTTGCAGGGGAGCTTTGGCCTTAGGCTACCTACCTGAGCGAGCTGTTTGTGCTAGTTAATCCTGGCTGAATTTGAACCCTCTGTGGACCAGAGAGGAGCCTCTGTGTTGCCCAGTGTCACCCTGTCTCTGTGTTTTCACCTCTATTCTGTGTCTGCTCACTTGTCTCCACCGTATGTCTATCCTGTGCATAGCTACATCCTGTATGCAGTTAAAACATCAGTGTTCACAGTCATTCTTTCTCTTCCTTATCAGTTTTTAAAAAAAACTATTTTTAACTTTTTTTGCAGAAGCTCGCCCTCTGGCGAGGATTCAGGTTTGAGTCCCAGCTGTGCAGTTTGTTGTCCATAGTGGAGTTATCCCTTAGGATGGAGTCGGTTGTGCTCTCATTGAGGGGAAAACACTCCAGGGTTTTTCCTCCATCGTCGTGGTGCCTGGCACTAGCCTGGCAGGCTTCTGCGCAGCTGCATTGCACAATTGAGCTCTCCTCCCTCTAAACACTAAGTGCTATGCTGCATGGTCAAATATGCTGACATCAGATCAGTATTTCTTCAAGCTTGGAGTCCCTGTTGCTTGATAATGAAGTGACCCACATCTAGAATTATCTACAATTAAACAGCAAAAAACAGAGAAAGAATAATGGCCCAGATATTCAGAGCCATTGTATTTTACAAGTCCTACTTTTTACAAAGGCTTTTTTTTAATATTACCACAGTTCTAAGATCTGCCTGAAAATTATTGTGGAGTGTAGAGGAGTCAGCATTAATTTCCTGTCTTTTTTTCCTCTCCAGTCAAATGATCCCTTAAAAGTCACAAAATCAACATTGTGTTGGAAGTCAACATCTTCCGTGCAAGATCAATGATGTATTACATCAGGATATTGCAGTTTTCTTCTGTTTTTTTTCCCCCACTGTTAGAGTGAATAGACACTAATGTTCAGGTCTTGATAAGAACATTTTGATTAAAGTTTTTATGCAAAACTAGTTTTACCTTGCCTCCCACATTTGTTTGCTTTTGCAATACTTGTTAGACCTGTCCTGAAACACATTTACGTCTCAACCATCTTTTGTCCTTCTTTCTTTTCCTTCTCTCTCTCTCGCCTGTCCTTGTCTTCCAGTAGACCCCGCCGAGGTACTGACTGCTGAACCCATCGACCTCCACTGCATTCCTGTGGACTCCCAGTTCTGTCCGGTCCCTAAACTTCTGGTGGCGGCCCCCATGGCTATAAACTCAGCAAGCCTCACCCACAACCTCGGTTAAGACACCACCATCAGGCCCGCCACCCATACAGTCCCACCACACCGCAGAGATGTGAATGCAACAAACGTGTGCCTAATCAGTGCGCCCTCCCAGGGGCAACCCTTTCATCCTCACAGTTGACATGGACATGTCATGGGCAAAAAGTCAACAAAAGGTTTGTTGATGCTAAAACAGGCAATACTTAAGCTTGGACCTACAACTGTTTTAGGAAGCATGCCATCTCGATGCACGGAGACTTGAAGAGTGTGCGGATGCTGAATCTGAGCGCTCTTTGAATTCACAGCCATACAAGTACACAGATTTGTAGAATCATAAATGCACACACATACACACACACACACACACACACACACACACGTACACACGTATACACACACACTGTTGAGAACAGTGCATTCTCCTGAAGTGACAGTGAGGTCTCAGACCCTGCTTAATCGATCCACCATGAAAAAGTGGAGCTGAGGCTTGACATCACCTGACAGCACATATGACTCTGCAGGCGCATCAACTGTTTGCATGGAGAACACAAGAATGTGATTGCTGTGCGTGTCTGTGCACAGGGCTTACCGCAGAGAGAGGAGCGTATGGGAGTTCAGATTGCTCTTGATATTTTTAAATAGCTCTGGTGGTTCTTTTTGGTTTCATTTTCTTTTAGTTTGTTTCCGATAAATTGATGTTTGATTTCTGTTCGACATTCTCGAATATATTAAGAACAGAGAATTATTCATACCAGTTTAAAGTCTTGTTGTCCAAATGGCTGATTAGTTAAAAGGTCATCATTGTTTGTGCCTTTCACGTTACAAGTGTGTGAAAGTCTTTTCCCAACTTCGGCCTAGATTTTCAGTAGACTAAAAACAAAAATAAGTATACACTCTGTAGCCTTTAAGAGTCAGCGTGCTGTTCTTCAGTCCATCTACAAATCCACTTTTCCTTATCCTTAGGAACTGATGTCTGTTCTCTGTCATTCGTGTGGTGAAAGAGTATTATTTATTTAACCTAAGCCTGATGAGCTGGACTGCAGACTGAAGTTAAGTGTTATTTTTTTCCGCGCATGGATTGTTTTCCACACCTTTCGTCCAAGCCACATGTTGAGTGGAAAAGGAGGGACAGTGGCTAGGTAGATTGTCATGCCTCATACTTCCATTTTCTAAATGCGAAATGCCTTAAGCAGAAGTGAGAGGGTGCTAGCACAGTGCATAGTGCAGTGCAGTGCAGTGCACACTGATTCGCTGGGTCTGGATACAGCCCTATAGCTGGTGCTGCATTGGAGGTCTGATAGATGTCTGTAGCTCAGGATGAGTCTGATCAACATGCTGTGAGACGGAGTGCCAGCGCAGCAGCTGCGGTCGTCGATTGGAGTAGCTCCATTTCTAAGCCCAACTGTTCCTCTCTACTCAGTCATGTCGCAGCACATCACTTCTCTCCCTAACCCTGGCGCTTATTTCCTGTGATTTTCATATATTAACTATCAGTAAGGTCGACTCAGTTTATCAGTAACATTGCAAAATGATAGCTGGAGTCTGCTACCATAGCGGTTTTTGTTTTCTTTTTTTTTTTTTTCATGGCGCAGACGGTCTCTGCCAGAATCCATGGCCCGACCCTCCTACTGTGTGACAGTCTGTTTGTCTCTACTTATTGCTTGGCCCTGTTTGCTACATCTCACAGAAACATGATATCTTGGAACTGGCCATACTGTAGATAATTCTCAGCATGACAGCCAAAACACATCTAATGGAGCTTTATAGAATATTCGTCCTTTTGGGCGTGACTTGCATGTCTTAAAATTAGAGATGGCACTATATCTTTTCTTTTCGAAAGCTGATAGTAAACCCCTGAGCATTGTCCGATACCGATTCGATGCCATACTTGTTCGAACTACTAAGCTTTAAAATTAGCTATTTTGATTGAAGCCTGTCCCTTGAAGGGGAGTTCCATCTTGAACATTTCTGAATAGTTAAATAATTGAGATATAAACAAAGTCATTCAAAGTGTTTACTGATGTACCTTTTTTTTTTACAGTGGTGCATGATAGAAACCAGGGGTCTGAACACGTCAGTTCCTATCCACTACAACCAGCAAACGTACATGTCTTTTCTGAGTCTGTAAATGCATTATTAAATGTTCAACGTAACCTAAAAAATTACTGCATGCATTTTGTATGTTGAAAATGATAGGGTTATTTTTCTTTCATTGTTCTTATTACTATTTTATGTCTTTGCCATGGATAGATCTACGTTGGCCATGAATAGATTAGATTCATACAAAATAGATGTGTTAGGTTATTAACACAAAATTATTGCTTTACAGTTTATTAACTTTCTGAGTTTTTAGAGACCATAAACGCTTCAGATATCTGCTTTCTATCACCACTGAAAATTCTCTCGAAGTTTGTCTAGAAGGACGTTTCACATCAGCGCACTCTGAATGACTGTTTACATCTTTAAACGTTGGTTTAAACGTTAGATTTGTTGGAGTGGGAATCTTCTTTTGTTTTCCACCTCTGCTGTTTACGATCCAGAATATTCTAATAATATCATCCCAATACCCATCAATTAATCAGAAAGTGCAACCCAAAACTATATATGCAGGATCCACTGGCACTGGACTGGTATTGTCCAGTATTTAACTGTAATCCATTTGTTTTGTTAGGATACCGAAGGCTGCACATATTGCAAGTGCATTGTTTCATGTGCCAATGACTTCCAGACCTGGGTCAATCTGTGCCAATCACTGGTGAAAGGAAGGACTACAGTGATTAAAGGAGCAAACTCCATATGCCAAGGCCAGAAGCAGACTGATTTGATTGAAAATGCCATTTCCCCTACAATTAATGCAATCATTTATGTTTCGCTTTCCTCTGAGCCTTCCGTCTTTCCTAAGTCACCTCATGCTGTTGCCACATATGGTGGGTCCCTGTAGCCACTTTCCATTGTATACATGGTGCCCCTGACCTGAAGACGTTTGAAGCCATTCTGGCGTGTGTTAGAATTACCCGTTTGCTTGCAAATGTTGAGCATAGTGATGTTAAGTATAAAAGGCCACCTAAGGTTTGAGTAGAGAGCATGTTCATCCCCTGGATTGTTTAACCACCCGATTGCGTGCTAGATCTGGATGTTAGAGGATTCGCTTGCTTTGTGTTTTGTTTGTGACAATTTGTGACAGTTTAGAAGTTTGATTTTAAGCGTGTTTGCATACCGCGTCCTTATTTTCAAAAGTCAACTGACTCTAAAACTCAAGAGCACAGCCGCCTGTCAGCCATTTAAGCAGTTTAGTGACATTTACAAGCAGTGATTCTAACAGAGAAATGTGACGTCCGAAAGCAGAGGTGGTGGATCAGCTGTAGCTGAGGTGCTGAAGAAGGACCTCACTTACAAGATGCCATGAAAGGGCCTTATATACATTTGAATGTGATAATTTAGGACAAGGAGAATGTCATTAAAGTCAGAGGATGCCTGTCTCACCTTCCCTTCTCCTGAATCAAACCACATGTTTCAACATATCAAGGGAGCACAAAGCTCCTAATGCCATCCACTGTTGATTTACTGTAAAAATAAGAGTCAAAGGAAACTTACAATGACTGACTGAGGACCTTTTCGAGTTGTTGCTGTCCTTATGTAAAAAATTAAATAACAACTGTTCGGTTGCAAAGACAGCCTAGCCACTCTGAGGTGTGATTTAAAATGGACGAACTCCGTGTCCGTTGAGAGGCGAAAACCTCCCTGGGAAGCAGGTGTTGCTTTCTGTCTAGAGTAGACCATCACTCTCTCCTGGCCAAACTGCAAGGGCATGTTTTACTAGGCATCGATTAAGGCTCATTCAAGACTAAATCCGATTGTCAAATTTAAAACAAGAATCATCGACAGTTTAATTTAGCCTAAAGCTTAATCTGTGTTTGGAAAACCGGCCCAGAGTATGCTATGCTTTACCATGGTAATATAATAAGCATGGAGCACTTAAAGTCAGTAGAGAAAACTAAGGTCAAATGCAAAATCACAGCAAGACAATATACTGTGTTATTGAAATACTGAATATCTGTGTTGTATACATTTTATAAAATGTCAATGTGTGTTTGGGGGTGTGGGTGTGTGTAAATGTGGGCAGTTGTTTAGGCAAGTACTCAGCTGTTGATTTTATGTAATGGATTATTTCTTGTAGTTGAATGAGTCTCATTGCCTAGCCAAGGTATAGATCCCTCTTTTTCTTTCTCTCTTTCTCTCACTCTCCACTTTCTCTCAGTCTACTCTCTCTCTCTCTCTCTCTCTCTCTCTCTCTCTCTCTCTCTCTCTCTCTCTCTCTCTCTCTCTCTCATATCAAGAGTTATGCCTTCTCCAACTGCTATTCAGCTGGAATCAACAAAATACTTGATTAATAAAACAAAAAATTCGCCTCCTTTGGGGCTTTAGCATTTTAAGAAAACTCACTTTTTAAGAAGTGTGTATTCATGTATAATGTAGTTAGATGATCTTACTTGTACATATTACTAGTGCATCGTCATTCTAGTTTTATCACCATTCTAGTTTTTATCACTTGACCTTAATGTCATTTTTAATGGTACTTATATTTTAGCTGTGTCTTCACAAATGACGTCACGTTATGGTGTGTTTGACATTTTGAAGATGACCTGTCCGTTTTTAGTTAGCCTGATCATTAATAAGTTCATATCAGTTTCTTGTTATCCAGCATAAAATCTCATCGCATGAAATGGAAAATAATCTGAATAATCTGATTCATAGTTTGTGCAGTTAGTGGTTTAAGAAAAACAAAAAACATAAGAAATATCTCTTTCTCTCTCTGTCTATATATATATATATATATACATATATCTATTAATCTACACATTTATATGTATTACAATGATAGATTCATTGTTACTTGATAGTACGTTGTTGTTGCTATGGCAACAAAACTACAACATGGCTACCTTTGTGAATCTTAATTGTGAATTTTTTCACACTTAAATTGAAATAATGTACAAGGTTAACTTATTCTGAAAGGGAATGTGTAGTTAGCTTATCTTGGATTAAGAGATGATTGCCTATTTTGTACAAAAAAAAAAAAAAGAAAACAATTTAAAGGTGAGATACCTTTAGTCCAAAGGCCATTTGGAGACATCATATGTTATTTCTGTTTTTATGATTTCTTATTTTTCTAAGAGGGTTGTTGTTATTCTGCTTGATAAAAAAGAAAAAAAAAAAAGAACATCGAGGAAGCGTTTGAGCTTTAGATCGGATCCGTCGGATCGTGAGGATGTATCGTAGTGCAAAACGGACTCACGGAAAAGGGCTGCCTGGACCGGTAGATTCCAGAAAGGATCTTAAAGGAAGACGATCTGTATGTAAATCTTTAATTCGATGATGTCAAGAGCAGAGCAGTCTGTAGGGCGTGGTGAGCCATATCTGTCCCCTCTAGGTAAAGTCTCATTTCTACCCTCTCTGGTCTACCCAGATCGTAGCCCAGCTGTGCTGGGACCTGGTAAATCCTGCTGTTCCCCCATCAGTGTACGAATGTGTGTTCTTCACCTTGTTTGCACTTATGTACATAACTGAGTCAAAATATTCAGAATTTATTTTGAATATACATAGAAGAATGAATATATATATATATATATTAAAGAACTGGTTCAACTCAGATGACTGTATTGTTTGGAATACAGGCAAACAGCTATCCTTTTAATAGGTTGTCAAAGAAATGCTGTTTTTGAGGGATTTGTCAAATGTTCTGTTCGCTAAAGCCCTTGTTCTGACCATGAGCATGATACTGCTTGCTGATAAAAATGGGGAAAATTTGCCAACAGATGCTTTGTAGTTTGTCATAGTTTACAAAGGCATATCACACTGAGTACTGTGGCTGTCTATATCTGATCCTGAAGTTGTGTGTCAGAACTGCTAGTGTCTGAACAGTAGCGTGTCCACTAAAACATATGCAGGTAATACATTGCTGTATCTAGAAACCAAAGAAAGAATACCCTGCTTCTGTCTTTTTTTGTTTTGTTTTTGTTTTGGGTTTTTTTTTTTTTTTTCTTTGCAGATAATGAATTTCCTGTTCAATTTCACATGTTCCTCTGTGCTTATTGGCTATAATGGCCCATATTCAAATTTGTTGGGAAAATGAAAGCAGATTCAAAATGGGTCTGCATGGGATCACCTCCTGTGAAACAGGCTCTGGTGGTGCTCTGCCCCCTGCGGGTGGCGGAGAGTATAAGAGAGGATGAGCTCGCCCGTGACGAAGGCCGACCATCACCCAAGTCTCGGACACACCGCCAACTTCAGGGTCAGACTATAGCAGGAAAGCACTGCAGCTGGCTACACAACGTGAGGACTTTTGGTTACACTTTGTTGGATTTGGTTTGTGTTTCAAATGCTCACGCATTCCCTGAAAATCAACAGTAATTCTGAAAATATCTCATTGCATTTACTCAGTCAAAACCAAGATGTTTCACGGTCAAGCAGTGACTCGCCTGACAAAAGCCGCCGTCGGAGAAATCTTGTACATTCTGTGCTCTACAATTGCTTTGGAAGCCGATAATTTTGTTGCCATGGCACTTGTCCTAGTAGTGAGGGAGAGACCGAGTCTCCGTAGGTTACTTACATATCGACGCACCTTTGGGCCACTTTAAGGTGGTCCCGAGCCTTCTGACTGTAAAGTGAAAGGTAGCACTTAGGACTTAATGCAGACGTAGAATTGTCAAAGTCCCAATTCCCAGAACATGCTGAAACTGAATGCAATCAAAGGACACTTTTTACCACTGTGCTTGGTAGAGGAAAAACAACTCAGACTCTTCTGCTGTCCATCCTCCTGTGCCTAGACATTCTGTGATGTGGAGACAGTGCTTTTCTTTTCTTTTCTTTTTTTTTTAAGCCATTGAAACCAATGAGACCATTTCTCTGTTGTGACCCATATCTAATCACGTCATATTTAAGACTGTGTGTGGAAACTAAACTAACCTTGGATTGTATTGATGTTTTGGAAATAGTCGATGGAATTGACATAGAAATAGTAAGGATTGTAAGTTTATATTTATGTTGTACAAATGTTATGGATGTTGTACATGAAGTCTCCCGTCGAGACTGAGGTTTTGTCCCTTTAAGGGCATCAGACAAGTGTAGATTTAAATGCTGATGCCAGTGCATATAAGTGCTATCTTGTACCTGGAGCAGTTAAAAGAATGTCCACCTTGTTTCAAAGCCATATGTACTAGATTCCTCTTTCCCCCACTGTAGGACAAGACATAATTGAATGCTTTGACTCTTTATATGAAATGCTTCTCTTTCTATTTAGTGTGTTGTGCTTGTATGTGCTAAAAAAAAAATTGTGCTTCTTGCCAATCCCTTTTACGATTCTATTAATGTATAGAAAATATACATACTTATATGATCTCTGTTCTTTTTGTTTGACATTTTAATAAAGCACTTAAAAAGGTCAATCGCAAACAGTGGTTTTGTCTTTAAAAATGAAGGCACTCTTCTGTTTGCATTCGATCAGGACAAACAGGAGAGGTTTAAGGCAGGTAGATGATGAACCCTTAGCCTAAAGTGTAGCCCCTTACAATAGAAATGTTGTCTGATGTGTTTATTTGTATATGATCTGACATGATCAGCGAACATTTCTATATTGAGGTCTCGGGGATCAAACTTCAGTGTTTATGGTGACCCGAGAGACAAAAAGCACAAATTACGTGCCAAGAAGGTGGGTTTCCAGTTGAGTCTTAAAAATGTGTTTTATGACGTTTTATTTTCTTACTAAAAGAACTATACAACTGCAGTAATTAAAAGAGAATAAGTGAATAAGTTATGAATAGCACACAACTACAGTGCTGTGAAAAAAGTGTTTGCCCCCTTTCTGATTTCTTTTTTTTTTCTTTTGCATGTTTGCCACACTTAAATGTTTCAGATTACCAAACTAATTTAAATATTAGACAAAGATAACCCAAGTAAACACAAAATGCAGTT
>JBBIGA010000032.1:2636581-2650575 GCA_037576975.1 Alestes dentex
CTTGCCATGCATGCCATTTTTGCCCAGTCTCTTTCTTATGGTTGAGTCATGAACACTGACCTTAACTGAGGCAAGTGTGGCCTGCAGTTCTTGAGATGTTATTCTCTTTGTTTCTCATCTGTTCCTGAATTCCTTTAGATCGTGGCTTGATCGCTTCCTTTTCTGGGATCTTTTAACCTACTTTTTAAGTTCTCTCATGGTTCAGCAGGTCTGGTAGTAATCAGGCCTGGGTGTGGCTAGTGAAAGTGCATTGTTTTCCAAACAATGTGATTAACCAAAATTACTTCGTGATTTTGCAAGGGGGGGGGGTCAGTTACTTTTTCACATAGGGCCATGTAGGTTTGGATAGTTTTTTTTCCTTAATAAACAAAATCATCACTTAAAAACTGCAACTTTGGCCACCCTTTATAAGTGCAGCAGTAAATGTATTAATAAATAGATACAAAAGTAAAGTGGCTCCTTATGGCTGTGTGTGGGGACGGTACCTTGCTCAAGGGTACCTGAGTGGTGCCACTAGCAGTCCTGGGATTCAAACCCACAACCATCTGATTGCAGGGACAACTCCTTAACCAATTACTCCACCAGCTGCCTAGTTGTTAGGGGGCTGTCTTTGAATATTTTGCGCAGTAAACTGGCTGCAGTTGGGGGTGTCTGCAGGTTTGTGGTCCATTTTCCTGAAAACCTGGAGGAACTTCAGTGTGATCGCCTCCGCCCTCTCGTCACCTCGGCCAATCAGAGGCGCTTTCCTCCCGATAGCCAATCGCAGATTTTTCAACACGGTTTTACAAAAGAAAAGTAGCAGCCATGTCTTAACAGCAGGCAGGGCGCTGCGGCTCGGTTTAGACAACACTGCCCTCGCCTTATACATGAAAACTTGAGGCCAGACCTGATACCGGATCAAATGGGCTTTCCGCCCGACATCCGCTGGTCGATGTGAGGTGATTTAGGCTGGCCGGCTGGTCAGGAGCTGGGAGGAGGGAGAGGCCGGGAGAGAGGAGGTGAGGAGGGAGTGTGCGGGTTTCTGTTGGTCACTGACAACGGCTCGCTTCAGAACCTGACCTGTTGATTAAAACGGGAACTGTCTCGGAATAAAACGCCACAGTCACCAGACGAGGACAGACGAAAGCTCTTAACTATTTTTTGTTTGTTTATTTGTTTGCAGCGCCGGTACCAGGGAATCGAGCTGGGAATGATTGTACGGGGTTTGTTTAGCTTAGCCTAGCTTAGCTGCTAGCGGTGTTTGTTCCTATGGCCGCCGGAATGGCAGCAGCACAGACCGCCTTTAGCAGTTCTCGACCCTAGCCGGCGGATGGACCCTGCTGGAGTCCGTGTCCAGCGACTTAAAGAGCCATTTCCAACCCTTCTCTTAGTCTTGTTTGCAATGAGCCCTCTCCGGGGAGGCGGCGAGCCGTGTGTGAACCGATCCGGGCCGAGTGTGGATGGAGCCGGGGCGTTTCGTGGTTAGCTAGCCGGCCTGGCTGCTAGTTTCGAGCACATCAGTCAAGAGGGAAAAATCAAGGTTTCGCCAGTATTTTTGTAATCGCTTTTCTGCTCTTTGGGGTAAGGCTTGAGTTGTTTACTGAAGAGGGTATATTTTAGCAGTCTGCTGCCTGCTGTATGTTGGGGAGGAGGTAAAGTCCAGCAGGCCGAGGTTGGGGAGAGTGTGTGGTGCTCCAGATGAAGGAGTATAAGGTGGTGGTTTTGGGCAGCGGCGGCGTCGGCAAGTCCGCGCTGACCGTGCAGTTCGTCACCGGGACCTTCATAGAAAAATATGACCCCACCATCGAGGACTTCTATCGGAAGGAGATCGAGGTGGACTCGTCCCCGTCCGTGCTGGAGATCCTCGACACCGCTGGGACGGAGCAGTTCGCCTCCATGCGAGATCTCTACATAAAGAATGGCCAGGGCTTCATCCTGGTTTACAGCCTTGTCAACCAGCAGTCCTTTCAGGTGAGCTCCTGACTTTGATGCATTATGTTGACGTTCATGTTAGGCAGTTTGAAAAGTAGATTTTAATGCCTGCGCCACGCCTTGTAAAATACCATCGAATGATGTGAATATAGAGTAGGTCTATGCCAGTTTAAAGCTCCGTTAGTGAAGAATGTTCTACTACAGTTTCAGTGTGGCAGGCCTTAATGTAACTATGACAGAATGTCAACAAGTGGGAGCAGTGAAATGTCTGTAATCTGTAATCTCTGTCTTCCCTGTGGCCCACCAGGACATCAGACCAATGCGAGACCAGATAGTGCGAGTGAAGCGCTTTGAGAAGGTTCCCCTGATTTTGGTGGGAAATAAGGTGGACCTGGAGTCGGAGAGGGAGGTTGCAGGATCTGATGGCCGAGCCCTTGCACAGGAGTGGGGTTGTCCGTTTATTGAGACTTCAGCCAAGAGTAAGACCATGGTGGACGAGCTCTTCGCCGAGATTGTGAGGCAGATGAACTATGCCACTTTGCCCGAGAAGCAGGAGCAGTGCTGCACAGCCTGTGTGGTGCAGTGAGGGCCCTGGCTTTACCACAATCTCCCGAGGTATGAGGCTGTTGCTTTTTCAAAGCCACACTGGACACTTGTGACTAAAATCTAGGTCAACCATAGGGGGTAACTGCATTTACTTTTAATATAAAAATGAGCATACAGTACATTAATAGTTTCAAAGTTAGATTCGTCACACAAATTGTCTGATTAAAATGAAATGTACAGCGTACTGATGTCTTTTACAAAATGAGAGGCATGTATCGTGGCTGTGTGTGTATAATCTAAGCAAGATGGCACTTTGATTTAGGAGAAGAGACTGTTGAGAATAGCCAGCTACTCCAGGCAGGCTTTGTTCTGTTATCAGTAGATCACCCAAAGAATGTGGCATGAAGGAAAAAAAAAACTGCCTAAGCCCAGCGTCAGCTTGGTGAAGCGTGAAACAATCTAGACTAGTGTCAGGCATATGCGAGCAGGGAGATTCCCAGTAAAGAGAGAGGAAAACACAACGTCCTGAATGACGATCGGTGTTCCAAAACAACAGGAAATGGTGGTCTGCAGAAGTTCTCTATTGATGCTTGTTGTATTATAAATGTTCACATAATTTGAAGGTAATATTTTTATTTTGTTGGAAATCCTAAAACAATGGACTCTTCATGTTTAAATTGTGTATTATGGTATTATTTTGAGTGGTAAGTTTTCTGTAACTTGTCTCTGGTCTTTTTTCTTACCTTCACAGATTCAACCACATTCTGAACTTTTGTATTTCAGATATGTAATCTTAAATTCTCATGTTTAGTACTGAATTTGTAATTAAATTTGACATGTAAGCCCTACTACTGCTTTTTCAATAACTAACACAAGTGCCTTTTCATTTTCCCCAGCCACACCACCTGGCAGGATGCCCTTTTGAACCAGTGTCTGCTTCAATGATGTTTTGACCCCATGAGCCACACCAGTGCCACTGAGCCCCCTGAACTCTGAGACTGATGATGTCATCTGACAAGGCTTGGTTTAGCTGCAACTAAAGCAGGGACTTTGAAATTTCTGACTTTCATTGGTGTCTGTATTGTAGAGCACATATGTAGTACAGTATATATACAGTATACTGGGCTTTTTGGGAAACACATGATGAGCATCAGTGGGAGGGCAGAGGACTTTGGAAACGGGGACATCTGTGACAGGGCTATTAATATCTATTTTCTTAGAGGGGGAAATGGGTTATATATGAGCAGGACTTCTCAAGGCTGTAAAACCACTGAAGGTGCTCAGTTGTACATCCCCAGGTTTTCTTTTTAACATTTTAAGTTTGATATCTAATTTTAAAGTGATAATAGCCATTATACAGGTTTGAGACCTGGACCATCTAACTTTTTTTTTTTCTTTTTTTCATCTTTTTTTTTAAAACTACCTTATGTATGCTTTTTTTTCTCATAATAGTCTATTTATTAAAATCTTTAATTACAAAGATGGATACATATTGCATTTTATGTTTTGTTGGCTGTTTTGCTTTTTTGTGACAACAGTATGCATTGTTTCTGAAATGGAGCATTAATGACGCCTTAAATGATTACAGTCTCAAACCTGCGTGGAGTTATTGCTTCCTTTCCTTATACTTGTGCATACATATGCTAAGTCATTTTTGGATTCAGAGACCATTGTAAATTTGCAGGAAATTTTCTGAAAAAAAGCTAAATTAAAAACAGACTTAGCTGGTGCTTTTGAAAAGGGATTAATAATCTGATTATTTTTTCTGAAAATACGTACTGCTAACAAAATCCGATCAGTTGGACAGTTTTTTGTCACTTTTTAGGTTAGTTTAAATGCCATAAATTAAGATTCAATCATAATGAGGGTTCATTCAACAACTCCTCCTCCTCTGCTGCTCCCGATTAGGGGTCGGCACAACGAATCAGCCGTCTCCATTTCCTTCTGTCCTCAGCATCTTCCTCTCTCACACCAACTGCCTGCGTGTCCTCTCTCAACATGTCCGTAATCCTCCTGCTAGGCCTTCCGCTTTCCCTCTTCCCTGCAGCTCCATCCTCAGCATCCTTCTCCCAACATACTCGGAGACTCCTCAACACATGTCCAAACCAACACAATTTCAACTCGCGCTTCTACAAAAGTTTCCAACTTGAGCTGTCCCCCTGATAAACACATTCCTGATCCTGTCCATACTTGTAAACTCGCAATGCAAATCCTAACATTTTCATTCAACTGAAATGACTAAAATCCAAAAGCATGTAGTGGGCTTCTCATACTCATCTTATGCACACATTTCTTTAAACCTGTTGAACTGTAAAAGCTGAGCTGAAATGGCTGAATTCCAGTAATATGCGGGACTTGGATAGTGTGCCGCCTTCACTTCTGTAAGTCAACATAGGTGAACAGCTCTGCTCCTGGACCCACTGATTAACAGATGAGTTGAATCTGGGAAGTCACCAAACTGCTGGACACCTGCTCTCCAACAGCAGATCTCTTCACCCTGGTCTGACTGTAGGTGTTGGTCCATAATTTAGAAAATCTTTTGGCTGGAGATTTAAAAGAGGGTTCTTTTTCGATTCTTGTTGGATGTAGACTTCAAGAGAAGTTACCTGAAAAGCCTGAAATCGTACAGCGTATGATCTAAAGGGTAATCCTTTGGCCTTGTCAGTATTTGAGTTGAATATCGTGTGTTAGTAATACAAAATACAAAATCTTGTTCCACAGTTCTATTTTATTCCTCAGTCCAGCAGATGGCACTGTTGATAAGTCTGCCTGCGTTTGCAGACATCTGGTGGGTTTTCTTTCAGAACTGATCCAGCATATTTTACTTCCCATGGGGACTCGTAAATCTAAATTCCGCCTTTTATGTGTTTATTTATTTATTTTAAATCTGATCTCGACGCCTTTTAATTTGATTTTATTTATTTGTTTATTTTATATATATTTTGCGCAGTGTAATTGCAAAGAATATGCCCAATCTCTTACAACAGAAATAAACATAATTTAGTTATCTGTTTACATCTATTGACAGGGTATGATTAATAAGGAATAAAACAAATCAAAGTAACACAATGTTTTAGAATTCGTCGGGACTTTTATTGTGAAGGGGGGTTCTTGTAGAGAGCCGCTGTCACAATTATGCAGTTTTAAGCTGGACCGGTTTGTGGTGGTGTTGTTTTGTGGTAATAACTTTGTGAATAAGACTGACACGATGAAAACAGTGTTCGTCACAGTCGGAACAACCAGTTTTGATGATTTAATAACCAGTATGACTTCTGAGGAAGTCGTAAAGGTAGTGTTTACACTCAGGAGGGGCTGTGTTAGCCAAAGAGCTACAGTTCATGTAGGAAAACAGCTGTATTCTGCCTCACACAGTGTTCTTACTCTCATTGTTTCTCAGGCTTTAGTAGGTCGAGGGTACAAGGAAGTGGTTCTCCAGGTTGGCCGGGGCTCGTTTGTTCCTGATCCTCAGAGCTGTCCGGGACTGAGGCTTGAGGTGTTCCGTTTTAAAGAGTCCATAGCAGAAAACATCCAGACGGCTGACCTGGTGATCAGTCATGCAGGTGGGTATCTCTATAGGTCTCAGCACTTATCCCCCATACACACTTAAGTCTTTTGGCATCAAATGAGAGTTCTTGATTATTTCTGAAGGTAAACGCAGCCTAATTTTATGTGAGAAATCTTTATATTATTATAATTAAACTGTTCTGGTGGAGTGAAATAAAGCGGCTCCTTATAGTCACCTTATAGAACACAGCACAGCAGGCAGTGTGAAATTCTCTCTCTCTGCATTTAACGCATTCACCAAGTGAAGCAGTGGGCAGTCAGCAATGCAGTGCCCAGGGAGCAGTGTGTGGGGACCGTACCTTGCTCAGTGGCGCCACTAGCAGTCCTGAGATTCGAACTGACGTCCTTCTGATCGCAGGGGCAACATCCTAACCACTATAACTAACTTTATAGACTGTATCTTTGCTTTCGTCTACCCAAATCTAACTTCGAGATCTGTTTTAGTGAACTACTTTAATAACCTTTCTCCATACTGTTCAGTTGGACTGATGCTACCATTCTCACTCAAGGAGCAGGAAGCTGTCTGGAGGCTCTCGGAGCTGGAAAACCTCTCCTTGTAGTGGTCAATCACAAGTTAATGGACAACCATCAGCTTGAACTTGCCAAGCAACTGCAAGCAGATTCACATCTCCTCTACTGCACCTGCAGGTTTGTGGCACATAGATTCCATAGAGCTGAAATGAAAATACTAGTTTATATGTGTTGCACACAATATTAGTGTCTTTTGTTGTACTTCTGTATACACCAGGCACCCATCAAGAGCACTATATTGCCAAAAGTATTGGGACACCTGCCATTATACGTACATGAACGTTAATGACATCACATTCTTAATACATAGGCTTTAAAATGCAGTTGGCCCACCCTTTGCAGCTATTACAGCTGCAATTCTTCTGGGAAGGCTTTCTACAAGGTTTAGAAGTGTGTTTATGGGAAATTTTGACCATTCTTCTAGGAGAGCATTTGTGTGGTCAGGCATCTTTGGCGAGAAGGTCTGGCTCACAGTAATTCATCCCAAAGGAGTGCTATCGGGTTGCCAGACAAAGAAGCGTGTTTCGTCACTCCAGCGAACATGTCTTCACTGCTCTAGAGTCCAGTGATGGTGTGCTTTACATCCCTGCATCCAACACTTTGCATTGCACTTGGTGATGTAAGGCTTGGATGTAGCTGCTCGGCCATGGAAACCCATTCCATGAAGCTCTCTACGCTGTTATTGAGCTAATCTGAAGTCCTCATGAAGTTTGGAGGTCTGTAGCTATTGACTCTGCAGACAGTGGTTGACTTCTGCACACTGTACGCCTCAGCATGCACCGTCCCCGCTCTGTGATTTTAAGTCGCCTACCACTTCATGGCTGAGTTGCTGTTGTTCCCAATTGCTTCCACTTTGTTATACTACCACTAACAGTTGACCGCGAAATATTTAGTAATGAGGACATTTTACGAATGGACTTATTGCATAGGTGGCATCCTATCATGATACCACACTTGCATTCACTGAGCTCCTGAGAGCGACCCATTCTTTCACAAATGTTTGTAGAAGCAGTCTTCATGCCTAGGTGCTTGATTTTATACACCTGTCGCCATGGAAGTGATTGGAACACCCGAATTCAATGATTTGGAGGAGTGTCCCAATGTGCAGTGATTGGTGCCTACAAAAAAGTGGTCCAAGGATGGACAACCGGTGAACTGGCCACAGGCCCACCCAAGGCTCAGTGATGCCTTCATACAGTAAAACCTAGCACATCCATCTGATCCTACAGAAGAGCAACTAAACCACAAATTGCTGAAAAAAGGCAATGATAGTTAACATGTTCCAACATGTTGTGCATCACAGTACAAAACTCTTCTGGCTGTTAATTAAGCGCTTTGTTAATTTAAAAGAATAAAACACATGTAATCAATATTATTATAGGCTGAAGTGTTAAGAGCTGTGTGTAATTTTGATAGGCTTGTGTTGAATCTAGTATGTGATGATGCACAGAATGTGCATTTCAAACTACTTTGAAACATTTGTTTGGAAAACAAGAGTGCCAAGGAATCAAAACTCTTAAGATTGTCTCATTTATTTGTATCATCACTAGCAAACATGCCTACTCACCTCCTGTAGCTGTGCTGCAGTAGTCTCTAGAGCAGGATTTTCTGGTTTAAAGACTAGGAAAGCACCTTCTGTTCATGCTGACTGCAAAATTCCTTCTTTATTTTTTGTTTTCTTCACAGTTATGTATCTCTCACCCCTTTTCCTCTTAATTTCAGCACTTTACCACAAATGCTCAGGGACATGGACCTGTCCGCTCTGCTGCCATTCCTGCCTGGTCAACCTCAGAAGTTTGCTACTTTTATGGACAAAGCTGTTGGACTTGTTTGACTGTTACTAGATCTATAATGGTTAAATGTCATCATGGAGACAGACTGTACACTGAACGATGCTGTCTTGGAAAAACCTGACTAAAGTAATCTGATATCTAACTAGCGGAACATTTTAGGAAATGGATATATCTAAGATGTTTGGTGACCGGGCTTGTATGTAAATATTTATATTTTACTTGCTGTATCTTTTGAAATCTATTCCATTAGCCCTGACTTACTGTCATAGCTGTCCCTTCCTTTTTTGAAGGATAATTATTAAATCGATTTTTGTATCTAGTTGGTTTCACCCTCCTTTCTACCTACGTAGCATAGATGATCACATGGGAGGAAGCTGTTAACACGGAAACATTGCTGTGGCCTACATCCTCTTAGCTAATTTCAGCAGCAGCATTTTCTGTGAGCTCTCTCTAGAGAGCCTAACTATGAACCATGGTTTTTGTGCTGGCATCAGAGGTTCTCGTTGGTTGTCTTTTACTCCTCATCTTTTCTCAGGGCTCTTCCAGTGCGCAGCTTTTCTCTAGTAAGTACTTAATTCTTCTTAATTGTTGAACTTACTGATAATTGAAGTAGTTTCTCAGTGAAAATCCTTCTAGTTGATAGTCTTTCTGTAAATAATCGATTTAAAAATGGTATTTGTTTTACACATGTATTACACATAACCTTTCAGAATATTTCTTTAATACCTGCTTTGAGAAAAACTGCTTTACGAAAAATAGGTCTGGAAAGTTTGAGGGGAACTTCCCTCCAGTCAGTTGTGTATGAGGGGGCGTTAAGAGCAGTTCCAGCTAAAGACCTTTACAACCTGTTTTTTTATTTGGTCATTTTCTTTGGTATTTTCTATGCATCTGTTGTCATAAGGAGTGTGACCATTTGCTTGTGCAGGAGAGAGCTGTACCAGTCAAGACTGTAAGCTTAACATCACATGCATTGTCATCAATAAGTATGTGGAATGCAATTGGACCAGATTAAAAATGCAAGATACAAGCTATAACTTCAGCAGTGCGTAAGTTACCCCTACTGTCTACTTCATCATAGGATTTCTGTAATTCATGATAGATGGTGACGTGGCTTCATGTTCCCTTCTTCATCAGATTTCGGAATGAAGATTCATACCAAGAATGTCCACAGTATCGACATCAGCATGGTCAGAATGTGGGCTGCAAGATCCCTTTGCCAAAAAAAGACGCATTTGTTTCTTTTTATGCAAAACTGTCCATGGGTAGAAATCGCACAGTCTCAAAAAAGTACGATGAACTCACAAGCATAGGTAAGAAAAGTATAAAGGTAAGGTGTTGAGCCCCCAGAACCTATTCAGAGCACTTTGGCATTTGCTATGGATTCTACAAATCTCTGGAATTGTACATTCTTCCAAAGGATATCCACTCATGTCTGAATGATGTTGGTGGAGAGCACTGTCTAACATGTGCATCCAAAAACCTCCCATAGCTGTTCAACTGGATTTCAATCTGCCTGTGATTTTCATACTCCTCAAACTAGTTAGTAATTTTTTCAGCTGTTGAAGGTTAACCATAAGTGTTAGCAGATCCCAAGTGAACATCTATGGAAGATTTTAGACCAATTTGTTAAACTCTACCTCCACCATGAAATCACTGCTTGAGGGAATATCACAGTTAGAATGGTTTCTCCAGTCTCTCCAGTACAGTTCCAGTACATTTTATACCACTTATTAGGTATGCCTACCTAAGTATCTACACTCGTTGCACATTTCCTCAGTTTCCCTTAGTGTATGACCACAGATGACGGATTAGAGAATGACTAACACATTACAGTCAAAGTGCACGTATTTGGTCAGCAGAGCAGACAAAAAGATAAAGATAGAATGTTGGTGTACGTCATGAAGTGGCTTATCAGTGTGTGTGTGTTTGTGTGTGTGTACGTTTGTGTGTTTTTGGGTTTTTTTTTTTCCAAAACTAAATACTGAATGTGAATGCAAAGATATGTACACATTTTAAACCATTATATCCCCAACTTTTCTTGTCCTGCATGTACAGTGAAGCTAAACCCTCCGTACAACCTGTCAGTGGTGTGGAATGCTAAGCGTGGCCTGTGCCTGCATTGGATACCCAGTTATGAAAACCGAAAATGTTTGTCCCAAAGTGTACGCTATAAGGGAGGTTTTGACCAATGGCAGGTAAGAAAAAAGATTCCTAAAGGGAAATAACTAAACAGAGGTATAAGGCCAATAAAGGCCAAACGTGATGTTAATAATAATGTATTTTATGACCTCATCACTGACCCCTTACATATGGATTGTTTTTTCTCATACAGGTCCACACTGCAAAAGAATCCCCTTACTGTATACCTTTTCTCTCAAAAGGTAATTTTACATTTCAAGCAAGGAACAAAATAGGATCATTATGCGGTGAATCTGACATTTGGAGTGACTGGAGTGACCTAGTACGTTGGGGTAACTACACAGGTAACGCAGTGTTGTGACGCTCAGCAGACCATTCTCTTGCCTATATCGTCAGACTTACTGTTTTATTTATTCATCCTCTTCCCAATCTCCCTTTTTTTTTTTTTTTTTTTGCACTTTAGAAGATATCCCTGCACTGCCCTCTCAGTCTTGGTGGCAGTTGTGGGTCCCTGTCTTAGGAGTCATTGTTCTGATCGGCCTTGCTGTGCTGTTATTCTACTGTGAAAGGTAAAAGCTCGGAGGTGATTTAGGTATTCTCTTGATTTTTGTGGTTTTATTAGTATGATTTTTCTGCATTTCCTAATGTAATTAAGATGCTCATGTACATCAAGTGCACACCAAGTCACTTTATTAGGTACACCTACCTTGTTTCTACTCTCACTGTCCATTTTATCAGCTCCTCTCATGGTAATAGGTGCCCTGTGAGGTTTACGATTACAGACAGTAGCCCATCTGTTTCTCTGCATCATTTGTTAAACCCCTTTACCAGAGATGGGGACTCGAGTCGCACTTAAGTCACACAAACAGAGACTTGGGACTTGACTTTAGACTTGCCCTCAATGACTTGAGACTTGACTCCATACCCCTTTTCCCAAATCTCTCTCTCTTTCTCTCTCAGAGCTGGGTTTATATCTCCAGGGAACTGAAGGATTTACTGAAGGAGTTATTAGCCGAAAACCGTTCACCTCACCCCGGTGTCCCATTACTTTTGGCCGATTTTTTTTTTCAGCTAATAATGGTTTTCGAGGGGTCGTTGGAAAGGTGCTACCGAGCCCTCTCCAACTGTGAAGTTTCACATTTAGAGTGTGAGATATCTCTTTCATATTTAACATTTAGATTTAAGATCATTTAAGGTAAACCCTCCATGTTGGTCAGGGGGAGATCACAGCACGCAGTCCGGCCCCCTGCTAAGTACCAGCCAATTGTAATCGCAGGGCGTGGTTAATTAGCATATCTTCTAAACATCTAGAGCTCAACATCTACAGCTCAAAAATTCCATATTTAGAGTCGCTGTTTGTAAACATTGCCTATCACTATGTAGGGCACTATGTAGTGAACGAGTGAACAAGTGCACATTTCGGACACAGCTAAAGACTTGAGACTTGACTTGGACTTGGGAAAAATGACCTGTAAACATCTCTGCCTTTTACCATGTTCATGAATTTTCTGAGCCTCCACAAGTGAGCAAGTTATTTCAGTGGTCATCGTTCTCAGTACAGCAGTGACGCCGGCAGGGTAGTGACATGTTAGTGTGTATGAATCGAACTCAGCCTGCTGGTGGCCTTCTGGGATTCTGAAATGTTTGTCGTCTGCTGCCATGTATACTGAAAGTTTTACCTCTCTGCACACAGGATAAAGGTGCTTCTTGTGGTCCCTGACCCAAGCAAGAACCTGCAGGATTTGTTCCAGAAACATAATGGAAATGTTGAGGTATTTGCAACCTGTGACTCCTTGTGGACAAACTCTGTGCTACTCAAAATAGGTTTTGATTTCATGGCCTAACCTCCATACCCCTTTTCCCAAATCTCTCTCTCTTTCTCTTTCAGAGCTGGGTTTATATCTCCAGGGAACTGAAGGATGCTTTTGAGCCAGACTACACAGAGTCTCCCTGTGTTGTGTGTGAGCCCAGTCCCACTCTTAAGGCAAAAGGGTGTAATGAACCTGTGCAGCAGCCACCTTCTTAATTGTAAACTGCTGATTTGTCTTTATTTGATTCTCAAGGATCAGCATTTGTGTATAATTATGGATCATTGACAACACATCAGATAGGAATAAAACATTGTAAAGTAAAAGTAAATTTTTATATAGTGTTTAAATGTTTTTCACTTTCTGTTTTTTTCCATTAATAATAAATGTTATATTTGAGTAGAAATACACCTAGTTTGCTTTCATTTCATGCACTTGGTGCTGCATTGATTCACCTAACTTTCTACATGAAGTTTTGAGGATTGTCCAAGCAGTCTTTGGCAGTCTCGAGTGTTCATGCTCTTCATTCTGCAATACTAATTTCCCATTAATTCCGTTTTTGTTCCGCATGTTTCCTTTGCTGGAGTCAGGGACACTGAAAGGAATGATCTCTCCTATAAAAACACAGTTCATTTTGTTAAAAAAAAAAAAAAGTGCCAAAACTTGATGTCCAACATTCTGTTTTGGAGAGAAAAGAGACCAATCTCACCAACAGCAAGTTTGGTAACTTGATCTTGAGCTGACAAATGTTTACTTGACCTTCAGAGATAGTAGGCCAGATCCTTGATCTTTCTCCTTTTCTTTTAAAGAAGCCAAGTTCTACATTTTTCCTGCATTTCCTTTTTCTGATGGAGATTTCAAATTAATTTGTGTATGACAATTTTCCAGCCTCTCATTATCCTTTAGCATGAAACAGGCTGCTGTTGCTACTGTACCTTTAAGTTAATATATGTGAAGGAGTCCTGTTCTGACTGGCCTCTCGGGCTGAAACGTCCTTGTGGATGAGTTGAGCTACACTGCGGCGGATAGAATAGGTGGATATGTGTAGATGAGTTGGTGTTTATAATATTGAATGTTGAACTCAAAAAAGGCTGCTAACTTTTTGCACCTAAATTATCATGCAGGGATGTATGGACTGGGGAAAAAAGTGGTGGTTTTGAAACTTTTAACAGTGTTTATCTACTACATGAACCTCTTAAAAAAAAGTTTTTCATGACATAGGCTCTTTAAAAGAGTGTAGATGGCCAGAGCTGCCTTGGCTTCATTTCGCGGCACTGCTTCCACTGACATGACCTCACAGACATGACATCACTCTTCTCACTGTCGGGTCATCTATTTCACAATCACACTGCTGCAGCACACAGCAACCAAAGACTGTCCTGCAGGCACTGTGGACTGTGGCGCTCTCAGACTGCCTGCCGTGATGTTCATTTACATTAGACATGGAGGTAAGAATCGTTTTTCACTGTCATTGCATGTTCCAGCAGAAATGTACCTGAGTGGACACAGTTGCTCTGATATCGACTGCAACATTATAACATTACAGTTACCAGCAAAAAGGGTGTGCATCAAAGTGTTTTGGTACTAAACTGCATTTCTGTGTTCAGAGAATGAACAGTTCGTAGTCACAGAGATGGGGACTCGAGTCTGAGACTCGGACTCGAGTCGCACTTAAGTCACACAAACAGAGACTTGTGACTTG
>JBBIGA010000032.1:2663964-2675702 GCA_037576975.1 Alestes dentex
CTGCAGTGCTAGCGTTAGCCATGTTAGCTAGTGGTGCCGTTTCAGATGCCGTGCAGAACGCCGGTACTGTTACTGTATTTTAACACCGACTTGCAGGTTGTGCAGGTCATCGTGTGGTATGTATTTCTAGAGTGAAGTATCTCCACACATGTGATGTGTGTCTTTCTCCTCTGCTGCCGTGTTTCTCGTCTTGTTGTGGTTTTGTGTTCAGATTCCCCTCGCACCAATGGTACCGCCTTTTTTATGAAGGGACTATAATAACTGGTTACGTCACGGAACATGTGTCAGCGTCAGCCAGTCAGAGGCAGAGACTGTATTGAATACACAAGCATGCGCACAGAGAGGAAAAAAAAAAAACCCACACGACTAGTTGACTTCTCTCGGAGTGCGTCGACTTGTGCCTCTGAAGTCGACTAGTCGACCCTTCTGTTAATACCCTAGTATGTATGTATGTATCTATCTATAATATCTATCCATCTATCTATCCATCCATCTATCTATCTATCTAAATGTGTTGTTTTATTCCTTGGCCCGCAAAACTACATTTTATATTCTGCCCCCAATTAGCCCCCCTCCAGACTAAATCACCGCATTTCCACAGAGGTGTTTACCTGCACTCAGCAGCTTCTGAACCACATCCATCTTTCCAAACAGAGCAGCTTCATGGAGAGCACTGCCTTTCTCCGTCTGTAAACACACACGCACACGCATACACAATATATATATATTTTTTACCCTTGAATTGCCCAAACCCTTCAAATAAAACATCCAGAAACGCAGTTTGTGTAGTACAGAGGTTTAAATCTACACTGTGTAAGCTGTTGTTGAAAATAAATAATTATTACAATTGTTAATATAATTTATGAACAAATATTACTATTATTAGTTGGTAGCAGTGGTAGTAGTAGTAGCAGTAATGGTGGTAATAATAATCATAACCAACATCATCACGTGTTTTGCTACTGTTATCATTGTGATGTCAGCCAAACACTCCAATACTACTTACTAACACTACTACTCCTATAACTACTACTAATAATAATACTGTTTCATTACGATTATTATTGTGATGTGTTGGCACCAACCCTTACATCAAACCACAGAAATAATAATAATAATAATAATGCAACAGTAATATTATAATTGTTATTATTAATGTGATATGATTTCTGCAGGTCCTCCAGGTCAGCAGGGTAAAGGGGGCATTTAACTGACACTCTTATCCAGAGCGACCAACAATCATTAGTTGCAGGGACAGTCCCCCTGGAGCAACTGAGGGTTAAGTGCTCAAGGACACATTGGTAGAAAGTGGGGGGTTTGAACCTGTAACTTTTGCAATCACCGGGTTCACAGGTAAGTGTTTTACTAGGCTCCTACCACTGAGCTCACCTGGTAGTTGATGTCCATGCCGGCTGTGAGCAGCACCTCGACGACGGGCAGGTGTCCGTTGCGGGAGGCGAGGTGCAGCGGGGTGTGTTTGCGGGTGTTGCAGCTGAGAAGGTTGGGGTGAGCGCAAAGCAGCAGCTTCACCACTTCCAGCCGTCCATACAGAGCGGCCAGATCCAGCGGCGTCTCGAAGCGGTTGTTCCGCATGGTGGGGTCGGTCAGCTCCTCCAGCAACAGCCGGACCACCTCAGAGTGACCATACTGAGCAGCACAGTGCAGCGGAGTCTCGTTATCGTTATTCTGAGAGACAGGAGAGCACAACGGCACCATCTGATCAGGGCAAATAACACAACCGTACACTTCATTACATTAGATTAAAAACAGCAGCACAAAAATCACTAAGGTGATAAATATAAAGGAATGAGGGGCAGCTCAAGACTTTTGCACAGTATTATATATCAGGATAGTTGGGATCAGTTAGATGAGACATAACCAGTCTAACAGAACCTTAAATGGAACCCCTCCAGCAAAGTGATGTTGGTTAAGTGATTGATCTAAAAGATTTACAAAGATGTTTTTTATGGTTCTTCAAAAGAAGTACTGAATACATACATACTGTACAGTATCTATATTTATAATGTGTCAGCATCACACTCACAGAAACCACATAAGCGAGTGCATTAGTCATTACTGAAGTACACAGAATATGATGAGACTGGGTAAGTGTGTGAGAGTGCACTAGAGTGTATGTGAGTGTGGGAGAGTTTAGGCATGTTTGGGTCACAATGTGTCTTAAAATAAACCCAGTGCGGCTGGTTTTTGGAACACGGCCTCAATAAACCGTTACAGACAGATGAGTGATCTTACACACACACGTGCGCACACACACGCACACACGCACACACAGACACAGTAACACAGGGGTGACAGTAAATAAGTGGAATGATTATTATGAGGAAGTAATGAGAGAGAAAAGGGAGAGATAACAAAAAGAGAGAGAGGAAAGTGTGTGTGTGTGTGTGTGTGTGTGTGTGTGTGTGTGTGTGCGCGTGCGTGCATGTGTGTGTGTGACACACACACACACATACACAGTAACACAGGGGTGACAGTGAATTAGTGGAATGATTATTATGAGGAAGCAATGAGAGAGAAAAGAGAGAGATAACAAAAAGAGAGAGAGAGAGGAAAGTGTGTGTGTGTTTACACTGCAGTGTATGTTCAAATGTCTGTGTTTACTCTGTTTTGTGTGTGTTTACTCTGTTGTGTGTGTGTGTTTTCTTTTAAATCCTGATTATTCCACTGTTAATGCAGGATGCTGGCTGGAATGTTCTGGAAAATCACTGATGCAGCACTCTGTGTGTGTGTGTGTGTGTGTGTGTGTGAAAGGGAGAGAGGGAGGACAGACGACAGTAGGGACACTTATGCATGACAAGGACGGACCCCTCCAGGCTCTCTGAGAATGCAGATTGAATATATGTCATCAAGCTCTTATTCTGTCCCTACAAGTCGCCACTCATTCACTGCCCTCCGAAGCGAATTACACTGGCAAGACTGTTTGGAATATAGTTTTATTATTCCTGTTCTTTGAGTATCTCATTGTATTAACAAAAATGTTGGTCTTCGCATACCTTTATCCTTATCCCCTTTTCAGAGCTCTATTTTTAGGCCTACACTGAATTCCCCTAAATGGAGGACAAAAACACATGAATTATTTTCTCCTTGGGCCCTTTTCTCATGATAAACATTTTACACTCCTCACATTCGAATCTACCAGTGGATTGGGCCCTACTTCATATTGTGCACTTGGTGGGTCTCTCATCGTTTCCTAATTAAGATGCTTCTTTCTAGAAGAGCAGTGATCTTCAAAAGCGGCCTGAAAAGTGATACGAAAAATCATGCTGCTCTTGTCTCTTTAACTGGGTCTTTTTCTACCAGCCACAGTGTCAGGCCTTATTCAAATCTCCCTGCCAGGATGCATTCAAATGCATTCAAATCCAAACAATGTTTGGTTTGTCCATGACAAGATGGATATGAACATGCTCCATAGACCTGCAGTGCAAGTTGAGTTGCTTTCTATTTGAGTAGGCAAGTAGGACAAAGCTTGCGGTATTGAAACTAAGCAAAGTAGCCAGAGACATTATTTATATGTTGTTGTTGATGATGATGATGATGATATTATTATTATTATTATTATTATTATTATTATTATTATTATTAATAGTAGGAGTAGTAGAAGTAATTGGACTAATACTAGTTGTTGTTGTTGTTGTTGTAGTTGTTTGTCTCAGAAGAATCTGGAAGAATAGTAACTGTAACTGATGAAAGTACCAACTTCACTTAAATATTCAGCTGAATTTTCAAGGGACTTGCCAGGAGGATGTGTGAACTGCTTCCTGTTTCATGTTGAGTGTGTAAGGACATGCCTGTGCATGTTGCTGGTGCCTATAAAGGCTGTTTATTGACAGCAAATAACCAAATTTTATGCCAGATACCTGTTCTGTTGTGTTCTAAATGTGTTTTGTTTTTGCGTTTTTTTTTTTTTTGTCAATTACACTTAATTTGGGAAATTTCCACTCCCCTCTTTTGTTTTACAGAACTTTTCCACTGATCACACACACTGAACAGTGTAGGTTTCTAGCTTCTGGCCCAAGTCCTTTGAGGATACTCGTGTTTGTCATGTCATGAACACGTAAACGTAAGTTACACTGTACTGAACTAAAAGTTGAATGTATCTTAATTTACAGTAGCCTGTTTTTCTGGGTCACTGCAGAAGAGCTGTGGGCGTTGGTATTAGGCCCTGTGACATGTGATCTATTTACCAGGGAAAGTGCCCCTGGAGACTCCCTGGGGAGATTGGAGTTTGAGCTGTTACGAGACTCTGAGGCTGACTTCTCGTTCCTTTATTAATGGCTTGTTCATGTGTGCCACACTGGAAGCACCACTTGTGAGTTACTAGCAATTAGTCTTCAACTTAATCAAAACCTTATGTGGTCCTGCCATAGTGCTACTGTTTACTCTCACATATGGGTCGTCTTAATTGTGAGTTCTAGACATTCATTTTCCCAGATGCCATTCTTTAAAGGTGATTTGCAACCAGTTCAGGTGGCTTCAGCCAGTGCTGTGCCTATAAGTGGTGTTTAACTAGGAATTCATATATTGGATTGTGTTTAACACTTTTCTTCTCCCTGTATGTGCCTGTGCGTTCTTCCGTATTTAATTTTGCGATTAAAAACGTATAATTCGGCCATGTAAATTAAATTCCGAGGCTTGTATTTGAAGAACAGAGGCATGTTGTGGGCTGAGTGTATAATTTCACACCCACTGTTTGCACTGTGCATGTGGGTGGCTGTTTTTTCCCTTACATGTCTTTCACAGGACTGAGTATGGCGAGTGGCAAGACACCTGTTTCTTATGAAGAGATACACTCAGCCTCTCAACAGCTACTGACACATTCCTTTACACGTACCTCTGTCAGGGAATGTCATCAGCTGTCTTAAACTGTCCATTATGATTTCGTTTTTTTTACTGGTTAACAAATGGGAGAGTTTTTTTCTCGCTAAATATTAAATTGGAGTTCTAAGCAGTTCAGTTTCTCATTGTGTTTTTTTGACGTGAAATGGTGCACTGTGGAGAAACCTACTCCAGTTTCTTTATAACAGTGATGACAGGAACCGGAAATCACAAATACAGCCATTTGAGCCACTGTCCAGTGAAAGTACCTTCTGGGTTTTAATATAGTTGCTGTTGGAACAAAACCTCCAATCTCATAATGTACAGAAGAAGGAAAATACCTTCTTACTTTAAGTAAGTCAATAGAACAACTCAATTCATCATAAAATTGTCACAGTATAAATGGCAGTTGGCATTTTCAAATGGGAACAAAACAAAAAAATAGAGATGCAAGATCATGTCAGGAACTTTTCTGTGTGGTTTAATGTTGATAGCAGTAAAATTGTGGTCATTCTGGAGGAAAATGTTCTGTGGGTGCTGTTTTGCTGTTGCATGTACCTTTTCGCCGTGAATGTATTTTAAAAATATATTTCAGGACAAAACTGCCTCTCAGAACTATCACAAAATATCTGCATCACGCTTATAACTTATGCTTCAAACCCATAACTTTGTCAGGTAGCTTTTAGAGAAATGAAGCGCTTTGGACATCTGTTCCTTTGGAAACAATTCTGACTCGGCATGTTTCTCTGGAACGTCTGACCATCTTCATATCAAACCACGCTCTGAATCACTTTGTTTACTCATTAAATTATGCAGAATTATTGTAAAACTGGTGGAATTTCCTTTTAAGAATTTAGCAGAATGTATTTGTACTATTCAGGCATCTGATATATGTATGCCTTGAGTCTGTACCTGCATATCAGTGCATTGATCTCATGACCCACTTTTCTTCAAATGGTTTGAATAGGAATACATATGCGGGTCAGTTAGCGCTAAGATTCTCCTCGACAAGAGACGTGGTGCTGAACTGAATAAGGCTCTTTAATTCTCCTTTACCTGAGAACCCAGTCAGCTGCTGCTTGTGAGAATGTCGGTGCTTTCTTTCTTGCTTGTCTGTTACATAGAGATGCCATTTAGCTCTTATCTGTGCAACTGCTCTCCCAGCTGTCTCACTCAGATATTTATAACTGCCTGATTCTGGTCAGGCGCTAGATGAGCTGGCGTTAGCTGGACAGAGCAGCGAAACTTCAGCACTCCGTGTGGATACTGGGACATCCGTGTTTGCCAGTGTGCATAAAAGTATGGCTTAATGCTCAAGAAAATTTGGGCTGCTTACTGAGATTTAGACCTGGCCTCAGTATATGTCCCCTTCATGAACATTGTACAGTGCACCAAGAGTTCATGTTTTCATCTGTTTAAAAACCCTTCATAGGAGAAGTACAACCCAGGATGTGATCAGTTCCACAAACTTGTGTAAATGGACGCAGGGTTTGTTTTTTTGATACTGATCGTCTAATTAGTCAGACTTTTATGGGCAGCCTGTGACTGCCAGTTGTCTTCGAGTTATGTTGCAAGACTGAACGCAATAAAATACGTGACAACATTCATGTGTGAGTTCAGTCAGAAGCCTTGCTTCTACCCCCCTCCCCACATGTAACTGACCTCCTTCCCACCATGACTACATGTCAGCCAGGCCAGCAGAGCAGTGGTTTACTCGAAGGAATAACTGCTGCCAGCACTGCTGTGCATTTGGCAGTGAAACATTTGGCTGTGAGAGGCCCTGGTCTCCTGTTTCACATACCAGGAAAGAGAGGCAAGACCCACTTTGGTTTTAGTTATAATAACCCCTTATAATAACAGCTACATTTTTATATCTTTCATTAAAATGGTTCATGATTTGGAAATGGTTTTGACTCCTCATTGAAATTATAGGTTTCCATTTTTTGCTCACCTTTACTTACCTTTTCAGCAGTCATTTTTTCCCCCACTATTCCAGCCTCCCACTGCCATCCCTTTATTTGGTACTCTGGTTCATTTTTTTTTTTTCTCCCTGGCCCTTCTTATTCGTTGATGCATGCTTCAGTCGGCGTGCACCAGCCCCTGTGTGGGTGTGTGGGTGCGTGCATGCGGACAGATAGGGGAAGTGACTGGAGGGGGGTACAGGGCAGGATTTCACTAATCCCCTCAGCCAAACACAAAGCCAGCCAAAGGCAGAACCAGGAGGCCACTGGCCTTCACGTCTCGCACGAGAACAGGAAGACATGACAAATATTCTATTTCCTCAGCACTGCTGTACTGAAAAAGTAGCATGTTCTTCTCTTAGGTCTTGCTTGAGGTTAAGGGAGCTAATTACTTAAAGCAGATGTCTTGTACACAAAGGTGGTTTTTAAACCAGACAGGATTGTGCCTTTCACCACTTTCACTGGTCGATGTTTTCGGGTTGTATAGTCTGGCGGACTCAGTAGACAGACGCCTGTCTGGCTATTGTCTTGAAGACTGACTCCAAACTCGCCTGCTCTCGCTGTGGAATATTTTCTTCTTTCTGACTTCAGGCTCCTAGGACCCACTGAAGAGGCCTTGTTTGTTTGTTTTTTTCCTTTTCTCCCCCCTCTCTCTCCCACCCCCTCACAAATTATTTGAAGAATGCTTCTGGTGGTATTGCTTCTATTTTCCTTCTCCCGTTCTTTTTCAAGAGTCCAAGTGGATTCCTTAGAGAATGACTGAAGCTTTATTACCCACGGCAGTGTCGTGGCCTGTTACCGTTTTATAATGCTCCATTTGGAGCCAGCCAGTATGCAGCAGTCCAGCCAAAGCTGAGAATCATAGGCTGCAGTGGTAATGGGAGCGTGGAGATGTCCTGTGTTCTGTTTGAGGACAAAGGATGTCAAAAGCACAGTAAAGGGAAAAAAAAAACAATACAGAGAGCAATTGATCCTTGTCGAAAGCAGAACTGGTTTTCTCTGTTTACCAACTAAAGAAATTTTCAGGAGGTTCATCAGACCGATATGCACCTGTGTCTTTTTTCCTTCTTTTGTCTTTGGCAGCATTCTTTGTGCGTGGCTCACTGTGCCTGTTCTTACCTATGCAGGTGATGAAGGTGAACTCTGAGAAGGAACGTGCCTCTCCATTGTGCATGAAGGCTCTGGCCAGCAGGGGGCGTTTAGACACAGTATCTCAGCAAATGGCCTCACATCCACAGTATTTGGAGAGCTTCCTGCGCACCCAGCACTACATCCTGTACATGGACGGCCCGCTGCCCCATCACTACCGTCACTACATTGCCATCATGGTGAGAGCAGTCATTGTACTGATGTTACACAACTGTGCTCTCTTTCACATTCATGAAAGGAAATCCATGGTATCCATTTAATGGAGGCACTGCTTCGGTCTAGAAGAATTGGCACTATTCTTATGTGCAGTGAACAAGACACCACCGGTGTCCATCTTATCAGTTTATTAGGCCTGAAAAGGAGAAAACATACACGTATATGAGAGGCACATGTATACAAAGACCATAGCCCCAAATATTATGAACTGGTGTAAGTCAACAGTATACAAGTAGACAAAAACACTTTCAAGTGTTTGGAGAAGTGATGATGTTTTATGTATGTGTGTGTTTCAGGCTGCAGCGCGGCATCATTGCAGCTACCTGGTTTCTTTGCACTCAGCTCAGTTCCTGCGAGTGGGGGGTGACCCGTTGTGGCTTCAGGGGTTGGAGGCTGCGCCCCCTCGCTTACAGCAGCTTGACCACATCAACAAAGTGCTGGCTCACCAACCCTGGCTCACTGCACACTCCCACATACAGGTAAAGTTGAGAGCACATTGTGTTCAGATACTCAAAATCAGGTGTACCATTCTTGGTTGACTGAGAGTGTCAGTCAAATCACTGCGTGTATTTTATTTTATGTCTTTATTTGCTAGTTGGTTTTGCTAAACATATTGTTCACTTGCATGTTGTTCACAGTACATCTTTCGGCAACATACTGTGTTTTTTTTTTTTTTCCCCAATATTTGGAAAGAAATTGTCCATTAAGTTTTGCTTAAATAAAACCCCGTATTTAGGTTGATTCACTGAAAAGGAATGAACTTCTTTTCACTTTGAAAATCAACAAAACATGTAATTTGACTGGGGGTGTTTAAACATTTGCATATGACTATAAAGGCTTCAATTTAAACCTCAAACTAATTTTAAGTTGCAGTCCTGTGGTATTTATTTAGTAGTTATGATACTGTGTCATTTATCCTTAGTCGGGGTCAGCCCGAGATTGCACTTAATTGCAAGGAGCTATGTGAGTTATCTTTGTAAGCCAGTATCACAGGGCTTTTATTAGTGAATGTGAGTGGTGATTCACGATGTTCCTAAGTCGGGTTTCCTAATGTTTTGCAGGCTCTGCTGAAGCCAGGCGAGCAGTGCTGGTCACTAGCTGAACTAGTCCAGGCTGTGGTGTTACTGGCCCATTGTCACTCGCTCTGCAGCTTCATTTTCGGCTCATCCTCCGAAACGGACACCGCGCCCACTCCGAGAGTGCCTCATGGAACACCACCAGGCTACTGCCTGTGTGATGCTGCCAATGGCAACACGGCCTTACCGCCTACAGAGCGTGCGCCTCGCAGGAGGGTAAGGTCTTAATGCTCACCACAGCCAACCAGAGCTTTCTGAATTTCTCACGTGGGTTGAGCTGGGTCTTTTTGTCACAGAAGGTTAAATGTAGATTTGCTTTTTCATGTTTAGTGCAAACCACAAAGATGTCTCAGCATCTTAACCAGATCTCCCATGAAAACTTAGAGTACCGAAATCGAATAGCTTGGCCGTGCAGGAGACTTGAACTCTGTGTGGGCTAATGTTCATAACAGCTTTTTTCCCCTTCTCTCATGCAGTCTCTAGACTCAAGCTGTGAGCTGGCTTGCCTGCGAGAGAGAATCCAGAAGTCTCAGGAGGAGAAAGAGAGAAAAGGAGATCCAGTCCTACATTCACATGCACTCCTGCATATAGGTAGGCTGTGTGTCATGGTTCATGATCAGATTCAAGTGGGCGCCCACTTAAGTCTTCATATTTACACTCAAGCATGCATGTTTGGGGGGTTATTTTTATCTGTGAATGTTCATTCACTTTTCTACACCCTATCTGTCTCTGGATCAGATGCAGAGGAAGAGGAAGAAGAGATGATGTGCTCTACAGACCCCTCTCGCTTCGTCACAGACCCTGACTTTGGCTACCAGGAATTTGCCCGACGGGAGGAGGACCATTTCCAAGTATTCCGGGTGCAGGTGAGGACATTGCCACTGCATTAGGTTACAGCAGGGCAGCGGCACAGTCCCAGTCTGATTTAGAGAAGCAATTCTACACTTTATTTTCCCTTAACCTTAAAGATGAGCTTGGTGCTCAAAGGTCACATGAAATGTCCGTCTCTCTGGATTTCCTTAACACCAGACTCCAAAGTGTACTTTTATTTGAGACTGAAAATGCTCTTAATTTAACCCAGGTTACGGTTAGATGAATGTGAAGAGTTCAGCTGATGTTTTATGAATAGACTTAAGATAAGTGGGTAACTGTGCAGTGTAATCAATTGCATATGTGTTTGTGTTCAGGACTACTCGTGGGAGGACCACGGTTTCTCCTTAGTAAACAGACTCTATTCGGACATTGGGCATCTACTAGATGACCGGTTCCGGAGCGTGGCCTCCCTCCCCTCCCCCCATGATCCGGATCTCAAAAGAGCCATTTGGAACTACATCCACTGCATCTATGGAATTAGGTACAATCACCGTCTGCAGTCACAGTCTCTTCAATGTTTTTAGGCTATAGTGTGCTATTTTACAGTCCATTTATAGGGGACATTCATCTGACGCCCTTATCCTGAGCGACTTACAGTCGTTAGTTACAGGGACAGTCCCTCTGGAGCAGCTGAGGGTTAAGTGTCTTGCTCAAGGACACAATAGAACATGCGAATTTGTGGTCATTGGGGGGTCAAGTATTTTTCCCACTAGGCTACTACCATCCCATTTATGCTAAAATCCCCCATCTTCCTACTTCGCACATTGGTCCCAAGGGAATAAAGTTCACACTCCTAAATGTCTCGGCCCAGTTTTAGTCCTTTCCATGTTCAGGAATTAAAGGATAATATTCACATATTTCAACAGATATGATGATTATGATTATGGAGAAGTCAACCACCTGCTGGAGCGTGGACTGAAGCTTTATATTAAGGCTGTGGCCTGCTACCCAGACTCTACCAAGAATCCGATGTGCCCCCTGACTTGGGCCCCTCTCAAAGCCTTGGAGAAGGTAAACATTATCAAATATATTTTAGATATGTCCGTTCAGTGCATTACCTTTTATGTGTTTTCCATTTCAAATAGATACATACTTTTCTCACTCTTATCAAATGTTGACTGCATATGTATGGACTCTCATGTCATTAATCTTTCTCTCTCCGTTTCGCTCACTTTCTCATTCAGGTCCATGTGAACCTGCTGGTGATGGAGGCTCGGCTTCAGGCTGAGCTGCTCTATGCACTTAGAGCCATCACTCAGTATATGATTGCCTAAGATACCAGCATTCACATGCAGAGACATGAAAGGAGTTGCACAGTCACTTACGGTACAAGAGTCCTAACCCAGTGGGGAAAGGCGAGGAAAGAAAATGGACGTTTAAAAAGACAGGGGGAGCCAAACAGAGACTTATGAAGAGCAATATCTCTCTTTATCCATATCTCTTATGTGTTCTCATTGTCAAAGGTCACTTAAGTGTGACTCAAGGTACTGCTGTGAAAAGTCTTCAAGGTGATACTTGAAGGTGAAAAAACAATCCCCCACCCGCCCCAAATCTCTCTCTCTGTCTCTCTCTCTCTGTCTCTCTCTCTCTGTCTCTCTCTCTCTGTCTCTCTCTCTCTGTCTCTCTC
>JBBIGA010000032.1:2675802-2690321 GCA_037576975.1 Alestes dentex
GCGGTTTGTTTCTCCTTCATTGTTTTCTTTTTTTTTTTATTTTTTTTTTGTGTGTGTGTGTGTGTGTGTGTGTGTGGGGGTACATGTGTGTGTGTTTTTTTTTTTTTTTTTTTCTTTTTTTCTTTTTCTACTTTTTTCTGTCTTTTGTTTCAGATGGTGAATGTGCAATTACCTTTATTCTATTATTGTTGTTATTGTCATTGATATTTTTATTATTGTTGTATTTTGGCTGTTGTTTCTTTGCTAACTGGCTGATGGGAGAGGGCAAGAAAAAGCATACATTTCAGTTCTAGAGTATTTAGTAGTTAAACTGAGACGAAAACAAATGGCTTTGACCTCTCCCAGAATGGGAGTCCGTGTTTACTGAGGCTGAGCGAACAGACAAAAGTTGAATGTTCAAAACCATTTCTGAATGCTTCATTTGGGTTTCATTTCAGAACAAGACGAAATAGACAACATAGGGTTACATGACGAACTATTTTAATAGCATTTTAAGAGAAACAATACATTTAGGCACCAACTTCTCTTGCAGCAGCGTCTAACTGATATTTCCTACCACCAAAAAAGGATGTGCTTCACATGACTCCTTTAATTATTGCTAGCTGTACTGCTGGCTTATCCAGCATTAATGTGAAGGCAGAAGATACGACTCCAATCCGACACATTTTACCAGTTTTACTGCAGAAGTATCAAACGTTACCTTGCGATGTACACTCCGCCAGAGTTTAGAATAAGCTTAATTTTGTTTAAAGATTTTAATGTTGCAACATACTGGTGTAGGTCAAATGAAGAAATTTCTTTTCCAAACAAATCTGCAAAACCGTTCAATGATACTTTGCCATCTGTGATTTTAAATGCGATGAGGTCAAAGGTCAGCCTACCGCAATGCTTCCTGTAATTGACCTGCACAAATTGTTTCCTTGCACTGGACTTTTTGCACAAAAACCCCATAAGTGACCTGCATTGCCTCTGAGCAGCTGTAACTGTTATTGGAACAAATGACCTACTGAGGCCTGGATTCACTGCTACCCACCGCTCTGATGCCATAGTTTCTTCAAATTATTTGCTGGTGGAAAAGGCCGAACATGGTTGTTTTGTAAGGTAAAGCCATGATAGTATTGAAAAGTTGCAGGTTTCCAAAGCTCATGTAGGGTACATTTGGCAAAGGAACATGGGCACCAACCTAGAATATTTTGTTTTTTCTTTCTTTTTCTTTTTTTTTTTTTTTTTTTGATTTATTTTTAAACACGTTGCATTATTATACTATGTCACTGTGGCTGTGTTCAATCAGTGTATAGTACTAAAATCAGATTTGTTTGGCATGGACTCATGACTTTAGACAGGGGACAGAAAGAAAATGTGAAAAGATGGAGACATAATTGGATTTGATCGTCTGTCAACCTAGCCAATGACTTTGTTTTCATGTTTTGTTTTGTTTTGGTTTTTTTTGGTTTTTTGCGTTTTTTTTTTTTTTCTGCGGGAGGGAAGGGAAGGTGAGGTGAGATGATGGCATGATGGTGCTGAATCTCATCAGTTGTGATAGTGTTTTTCAGCTTTAGTATGAGACTGTTGGGGGAACTACAAAGTGCATATCAGAGGAACACAAAACCGATGGATGTATTTCAGTATATGCTAAACTTCTGGGCCGTCATCCTGGACACAGGTGCAAAAAAAAAAAAAAAAAGAACTTATCCATTGACTGCATGCTTTAGTCCAGGACTTCATGGACCTTGATGGATTGCATCAGAGAGCCACAAGACGAGTTTAAACAAGTGTGGTGCCTTTAGCTTATATCAGTGAGCCGATCTTGGACTGGTCTCTGGAGGACAGGAGGTACTACTGAAGTGTGTTGGAGGAAGGTTTGGTAGCATGGGCCAAACTGCACTGCTCTTGCACTCTCAAAACAAACGAAACTGTAGCAGACAAGCCGTCAGAAGGACTTGACTGTGCTTCTGAGTACCAGCCAGCAGCACCACCACCACCAACCCTTGGTACCATCCAGCTGTTCTGCATCTTACGCGCTGTAGTTTGCCTGTCATACCATCAGCATGTCAGGATCGATCACTCCCTTGTATGACATCAAAGAGCAACAGTGGACCCTCCTCCCTTCCTGTCTTTTTTGCCTTTCTTTGTGAAATCTCTGATGGAAGAACTAAAGGATCTGTGCCACAGCAATGGAGACTAAAATACTGAAAGAGCATGGCTTTGGCCAAGTTGTTTGTTATTTACCACGTAAATGTAGGGATTATAAACCAACAAACCAACAAAAAAAAAAATGTCAAAAACAAGAAAAAGCAAGCAAAAAATCTTTTGTTTTCCCTGAAGTATGAACATATTTTTTCTATAAAGACATGCTATACCTCTTGTGTGTCTTGTCTTTTGATGTACTGTTCTGTTCGGCTGGATTTATTGGTTTATATAACATTTATCCAGATTGTTGTTAATGCTAAAATGCTTCTTCATAGTGCTCATGTTCATTGTGCTGTGGCACTGAGACAATAGTGCCATCTAGTGGCAAGTTCTTACCTCCCCCATTCTCACGGCAAATGGACTGAAATGAAGCACAAGCCAATTACAGTGGGAGCATAATAAAACAAATCCAATTAGAGTCCCTTGGTTGTAGCTTGACTGCAAGTTTAAGGTCACGTTTTTTGCTCCTCCCAGGCTTGTGTAGAGTGCTTCGGTGGTCTTCAATCTCTGAATAGCATCTTCTGTCCCAGGAACAGTGTTTACTTCAAACTAATGTTTCTTAGTCTAGTCTAGTAGCGATTAGTACACTGCCGATCTAGTGCATTTCTTGTCAGTTCTCTTTCTACATTTGCTCATTTCAGTTAAGGCAACAGTCTGTCATTTCTGAGGATGTTCTGCTTACAGAGTCCGGTGTAGAGAATGTCACCCCGGTTCTGTACTCTGGGAATGAATAGAGCAAGAACAGTACACACTGAATTACGTTAGGCTGAAAAACCCAAAGAGGCCCCTCCAGAGTATAGCTTAAAATACCTCAAATGCCATTGTTTTGTTATAGTCAGCACCTCCAAAACCTTCCCAGGTAACACCTTGGTCCATAATCAGGCATGCTTCTAGCAATTGCAGCCACAACCAAAAATGCAGAATGCTAGAAAAGCAACTACTGGCACCTTAAGCTTCTGATATATTGAGCCCAAGTTATTAACCTATGAGTCTTGTTTACAGACAACGGGAATTTATCTACAAAACCACAAGCCATGTTTTTTTTTTAATTTTTTTATGGTGCTTTAGAGTTCAGAGTGCAGCTGAATTTCAAAGCAAGCTGTGTTTGCAAGCCCCTCCGGGCTATATGAAGTACTTTTGATGATTGAATGGTGCTGAAATAACAAACACTGAAGCCAATCAATGTCCATGTTCAGAAATGTTAGCTGCAGATTAAAATCTTTCCTCATGAGCTCCCGACAAGCCACTCATTAGGTCCACTCACTGCTGTGCTGGGAATGATCCCCCATACGTAATACCTGATCGCTGGTGGTCGTGTGGGGTTCATGATAAGTGCAGAGAAACAAATAAGCTACAGTCTGTTCTTGTAAACTAGTGTGCACCTACATGGTGAGTGGAGCTGAGACTTGTCAACGAGTGTAGATACAATGGAAGTAGGTGTACCTAATAAAGTGGCTTGTTGGTGCACTAACTACAAACATTGCAAGGTAGAGCCCTGCCTGTGAATTTGAGTGGGCAAAATAGCCTCTAGGTCCCAAACTTTTTAGACACGTTCATCCAGCATTTATTCTGTAAATCGAAGGTATTAATAGGGAGTTTGTCTTGCCCAACATTTGCTGCAGTAAGTGCTTCTATTAACCCAGCCACTGGAGGTGCACAAGCCAGTGTATTTTTTAGTGCAGGTCCCAAGTTTGGGTAAATTTGGGGGCTTTGCCATGTCTAATATGTGGAGAACCAGAAAATTTCCCATACTGGATCGGTCAAGGCCCAGGTTAACAACAACTGCCACCTGTACTGTTAGCTGACAGGGTGCTAGTGGAAAGTGGGTTGCTGTTGGCTATAGTAAAAGAAGAGGGGAAGGTGTGTCCGGAGGCAGGCGAGAGGAGTGACAGTAGGAGAGTAGAAGTGAGGGAGAGAACTTTGAATGTGGGCAGTGTGACAGGTAAAGGGAGAAAGCTGGCTGATATAAAGGAGTGCATGCAGAAGACCAGATGGAAGGAAAGTAAGGCCAGGTTTATTGGAAGAGGTTTCACTTTGTTCTATAATGGAAGTGAGGAGAAATGGGGTAGGTGGTGTTGTGAAGGAAGATTATGTCAGGAGCGTTCTGGAGAGTGTCAGACAAAGTGATGAGTGTGAAGTTAGAAGTTGACAGTGTGATGCTGAATGTTGTTACTTCATATGTCCCGCAGGTAGGGTGTGAGAGGGATGAGAAAGAAGGATTCTGGAGTGCGTTGGATGAAGTAGTGGAGCGTGTACCCAAGGGAGGGAGAGTTTTGAAGCATACTTTAATTGACATGTTGGTGAAGGGAACATGGGCGATGAGGAGGTGATGGGTAGATATGGTGTCAAGGAGAGGAATACAGAAGGTCAGATGGTAGTGGATTTTGCAAAGAGGATTGAAATGCGTATTTTAAGAGGAGGGCGGAGCACAGGGTGACATGTAAGAGTGGAGGAAGATGCACGCAGGTGGATTATATAGGAGATTGGAAACTGCAAAACTGTGACTGGAGAGAGTGTAGCTAGACAGCATAGGATGGTGGTCTGCAGGATGACTCTGGAAGTCAAAAAGGTCGAAGAAGGAGGAATTAGGACCGGCATTGGGTGGCAGTGAAGAGCTGCCAGATAGCCGGGCAGCTTCTACAGAAGTAGTAAGGGAGACAGCTAGAAAGGGGCTAGGGGTGACATCTGGACAGAGGAAAGAGGACAAGGAAACCTGGGATGTACAGGACCCAGAGGAAGAGGTTGGTGAAGAAGTGTGATAGAGATGAAGAAAGTAGACAGGAATATAAGGAAATGAAACCTAAGGTAAAGTGAGAAGCAGCAAAGGCTGAAGCTTTGGTCTATTGCGAGTTGGATGAGAGATTGGAGACAAAGGAGGGGGGAAAGGAGCTGTATAGACTGGCTAGGCAGAGGGACAGAGCTGATGTGCAGCAGGTTAGGGTGGTAAAAGATAACAATGGAAATGTAGTCACAGGGAGAGTGTGTTAAGCAGATGGAAGGGGTAGTTGAGGGACTAATGAACAAGGAAAATGAGCAAGAGAGAGAGAGAGAAGGCTGGAGGATGTAACTAGGAGCAGCCTCTTCTTAGAAGGCTGTACACTAGACGGTGAAACACTGATTTGACCCCATTCAACCATGTATCCAGAGAATGAGGTCAGGTAGGGATGATTATTTCTGGATCACAAACACCACTTACACTCATCTCAGAGGTATCGAATGGATCTCCATCACTCCAGAGAATGCAGTTCTACAGTAAGTGTTGGGGGCTTTGTCTAAAGCTGGTGCTTGGCACTGGGTATGATGACCTTAGGCTCATATACAGCTGTTCCAGGTTGTCCCATTCTATTTGCAATGCTTTCTATGGAAATGATACAAGCTTTATGTGCAACTGAACCCCTATGTTAGCTATGGGTGCGTCTTCAAAATGTATGAAATTCGCTCATCTAAAGGGGACATATTATACCTCTTTTTAATAGGTCTATGGGCTATACAAACCATGGTCATGAAGTTCTCTGCACAAAATCACTCTCACATCAAGAGGTCTCACCAGCTTTATTCTTGACAGTTTCAGTCCCTTTCAAAATGAGCCGCTGTCACTTTTATGAAAACAAGCTGTTGCTGGCCACGCCCTACCCATCCCATGCTTATGCAGCACGTTTACCACACATAAAAATGGCAGAAAAGAGGCACTATCCAGCCCTAGCCTATATGTTCAACTCCGAGTCAGACCCAGAGCGAGATGAACACAACACTTCATGAGTGACTTGCCTTTGCCTGTGGCCATAGCGCTCGGCCTCTTATGCATGCTCGTAAAACCAGCAGACAAAAATGGCGGATCTTCAACTAATCTAGTGGGTGGGGGCTCGACAGGTGAGGGGCAGTTCTATGCAAATTTCCTTATTCTGACGTCAGGATATAGGAGCCATCTAAACGGCTCATAGTAGCATATGATTCCTGACACCAAAATCTTTCAATTGACTCAGAAAATGAATGGATGTTTTTTTTTTCGCGCTTGGAGTGTTTATAGGAGCAGTACAGACCCAAAAGGAAATACAAAAGGATGCAAAAAGTGACTTTTGCATAATATGTCCCCTTTAAGGGAGCATCTGGATACATTTTGACATATAATGTTCCCCAATCTTCAGCTTAGCTTCTCACTTTGAAATGAGACTCACAACAGACAATATTAGTTAAACTGATTAGATTTATTTCAGTTATCCTTGACTGTTTTCACAGTCACCTCTGGCTAACTTAAAGTAAGAATGTCAGGGGAAGGGGGGACATGAATCAAAATAAAGCAATGAAGTACACATACAGTAAACTGGCTATGCACAATTCCCCAGTTGTTTACACCCCACCTTCCCCCATAACAAACAAAACTCAATGCTATCCATGAACTAAAATATTTAATCAAGTGGGATACTCAGCAGAATTTCTGAAGGAAAGAAGAGAAACTAGGAGAATGAATACTAAAAATGAGAAAGCTAATAATAATATAAATGTATATGTATATAAAAAAGAAAAAAAATGATCTGGAGATTATGAAAACTTACGTAGAAAGTCTGTGGCCCTGACTATTGGGATTTCTGGATTGTTCATTTTCCATCATCCACCAAACCCCTCAAATGAACACTTGTTAGTTTTCTATATCCACTGTCATTCTTAGAGAAAGAAAGAAAACTGAATTCTATAGTTTGTCAGTCACTTGGTATTCAAACCTTTAAGACTCTGCTTTGACATGCAGTCCTGTCTTTTACGTGTGTCTATTTTTACTTGCATGTTTAGTATGAACCTTTTGGTTCTAATAATAATAAGCTGAGGCTTGTCTGATCTCTTTAGACAAGATAGCAAATATAAATGCAAATTTTGCACTAGATCCTGCTTGCCCAAACATAGTCTGTTGGTTTGTTTCTCCATGTTATAATGTACATTGTTCAGCACTCACTGTCATTCTCAAATCAACTATCACTACTTAAACACACAGTCAATACATCATCATTCCCAACACAAATGTACAGAACGCGTAGCACACGCACAAACACACATGCATGAACAGGGAAAAGCCCAAAAAGACCAGATCAATGATGTAAACGGTTAATTGAAATACAGATCAAGAGCAATCGCCATAACAAAATAACACCATGTTTCCTCTTAAAAAGAAAAAAAAAGAAAAAGACTGAAAAATGTAGTGCATTGTTACTTGCTGTGTGGTGACTAATTCAATGGCTGACTCCCCTCATCTGCATTCACAAAGGTGTTTAAAATCTACAAAAACTAACTAACAATGTTTGGGGGATTAGAAGTCATTTTATCTTTACATATTCTATAGTCTGAAAATGTACTGATGTGCTGCATAAAATGATTCAAGGCCCTGCAGTCTAAGTACGGCCCTCTTTTAATTGTCATAGTTAATGTCTAGCACCAATCAAGAGGAGAAAACGTAAAGCCTCTGCAATTGCAGAACCTTAACAGTTAGTTTACATCTAATATACTTGTTATTACAGTTAACTGATGAATAATATCCAGCTTGCAAATTAAAGTCCAATCTATGTAAAGATGAGAATGCTGATTTTGAACTAATGGAGTAAAACCGACCAACCAATTAAAACAAAAGCAGAACTTAGACACTGAAAAGAAAACATGGGAGTATGGAGCTGTAGGATGTGCTTCAGAGCAAAACATGCTATAGTGTTTGTTGGCAGTTTACTTTCTGTAAATGCATATATTACACAGCCTCTCCTCAAGTGGAACATAAGATACACTTCCGCAATGTTAAAACATGTAAAGTGATGGCTGGGTGGCATTTATAAAATCAGCAATTATTTTTCAATACGATTATCTTTCTGCTTCCTTTAGGAAGTTTTTTCATTATAAATTTTTAAAACCCTGAGAGTTAAACATTGCATCATCCACTTCCTATTTGAACGGTTGGTTTTTTTTCTTTCTTTTTTGAGATGAAATCATATAAATTGTCTGGCAAGTGATAGAGCTCATTTATACACTTTTTATATCATAATATAAAGATCACATGACAAACTCTAATTCACAAAGCATGTTATTAAATGCACCCATGCAATCAATTTATGTGATTTAATAAAAGGTTAACTTTTCAATATTTTTTTTAACAAGCTCCATTGTGTAAAGCTTATCTACACTGCAATACTTTAATCTCAAGCTCTCCCAGTCTCACATGCAGTTCTTAGTGTTCCTTTGGTTATGTATAAAATCTACATGCATCTCATCTCTTACAAAAATAAAAGATTACATAGAAAATGACCGTTAGAAAGTCGGATCATTTCTGCACAGTTTTAAAAAACCCTCGTTAACAGTGTATTTTCTGATAAGTAAGAATATTTGCTTAATAATATTGCCCAAATCTAAATTGGACACTAAAACTCTAGACCATATAATCAACTGTTTTCTGTTTCTCTTTAACAAACTTATACAAAAGATGGTTAGTATTACATAAGAAAAAGTAATCACTGAGAAAATATCTTGCCCCTCTTTTCGCACTGTTTGATTTCTACACACCAAGGACAGTGCTGTATAGCATCTGCTGAATTACCAGTCAACTGAACCTTTGAATGAAATGATTCACCATAACTTTGGATTCTTGTCTACTAATTTAAGCACTTGCAAGTACTGGAAAAATCAAGCAATACACAAAAAAAACTTCAAACATTGCATTCTGCAAAAGGGCACTCTATTTCTGATAACACTATGCCTTTCAACTTGTTGGCAGAGTGGTGAAAACCATAGAATCAATCCCTCAACTTCTATGGTAAATCAAAATGCCCTGTGTGTCACATTTCTTCATACGATTAATGAACATAATTTAAGAGCAAGTAAACAAAATCAGTTTCACTTAGTGATCAGCCTCCACTTTTCAGCACACAAGAGAAAGATACCTTCCTGAGCAGATGTTACACGTGCCACACGCCAAGCTCATTAAACATCCTCAAATTGCCAAACCACCTTGAAATCATTTCATTTTGTTTTCGCTTCTTTCTGTACTAAGACGCAAAAAATTAGTACTTTTCGTACCACTCAGGCCCTGCTATTTACGCTTGTCCAACTATACATTGTGTTCTGGACTCAGTAAGACTTATCTCCATTCAAACTCAGACAAATGGTGAAGATTGTTTTGTGTGTTCCTGTGGTTTAATGCTGCCTTCAAGAGGTTGTCAGAAAGTAGACGGGTCAGCTGTGTTATCCATCTGATCCACCCCTCCATTCTAGCGATAGAGCCAGCTGTGTTATCCATCCGATCAATCCATCCATTCAAGTGTTCAATGCAGCTTTACTTTTTTTTAATTGGTTCTTTTTCAGCTGCTGATCAATGTAGGAAGGTCCTTACACCTGAAGGCCTTCCAAAGTTTGATTCTTCTGGCCAAAGAGTCTTTAGATCAAAGAAGAGAAGTACCATCTCAGTCCTGCGCTACTTTGGTATTAGTTATAGGCATAACTGTAATAAACATGATTAGCAGTTTATTAGTTGTGCTTCTTCACTATTGTACTCTCTCCTGTTTCCTACTCAACATCTCTGACATCTGACAAAACAGCAACTTTTAAAAACTCTAAATCTTTCTTCTGTTCGGTGACTATGTATCCAATAGCCCACATCCCGGTATATGTTGGCACTTGTTTACTTTTCTGCTGCCAAAAACGTTTAAAAAACGGCAAAAGTCAGTTTATATCTTCAGCCAAAATAGATTATGCATTGGAGGTAAAATGGAAAAACTGAAACTGAATAGGTTGACATTTTAGCCAATGCACCATGAGTTCCCATCATTTTGTTAGGGATGAAGAGCTGTCCTGCAATAAGAATAAAAAGAAGAAAGATTAAATACTGTAGTCAGATTATTCACATTGAGAGGCCAAATGAGAAACATACCACAGATAAGTGAGGACAAATAAGATGAATAGTTAATTTTATGCTTCCACAGATGTCACCAACCCTGCTCCAGGAGATTTACCTTCCTGAGACTACAGCTCCACTCCTAATCAGCCCTACTTTAACTATTTAATTACTATCTTTGGAAGTCCTTGATTAGCTGAATGAGGTATATAAGATGAAGGCTGAACAGATGTGGCAGGACATTAGATCTCCAGGAGGAAGGTTGATGACCACTGTAATACAACATATCATGGCTGGTGTAGCATACTGGACCAAACCTTTGCCTTCCAGAAAAGGGTTTGATTCCCTCTCTGCTCAAGCAAACTATGTTACAAACTAAGCACACTTGCTTATACGTGAAACAAGATTAAACTGCAAGTGCCTCTGGATCAGAACAACTACACAAACACATAAATGTAAATCTATTGCCTTCTAAGAAGTCTATATGCCTTACTTTGTCCTATCGTCAACAAAGTTAGCTGGGCACCCAGTTGTGAGAGGAACTCTGTGTGGTTGCTGGCCCAGGGTAACTTTGCCCAGCAGGAATAACAGGGTCAAAGTTGAAGTCAATTCCATCTCCATCCATAAGGTCACTGTTGATGATGTAATCGACATCACAGTCCAGGTTTTCTGTGAACATATCAATATCCAAGTCTGTGGGTAGGCGGTCCTGAGAGGGCAAAAAGCAAGCTGGTGTCCCAAACTGGCTTATCCCCTGAAGACCTCCATTCCCACCTGCTGAAGGGACAGCTCCATGTTGAAGTAGCCCTCCACCTGGCACTTGATGTTGAGTCTTAATGGCTGATAGCTGTGCTGGTTCTTGGCCAATGCCTGACAGCAGCATGCCAAAGCTCATTTGAGAGTGCTGTTGCTGGTGCTGCTGGGGCTGTAGTTGACTTTGCTGCTGAAGGGTCATTTGCCCTACTGGGCTAGTTTCCATGCTCTTACCCAAGATTATCTGACCAGGCTTAGCTTGGTTTCCAGACATGGGCCCCCCAAGCCCTAGGAGACTGGGACCTCCCTGGCTAGGCATCAAAGGGTCCACCTGAGTCATCATGACATCACTTGGTGGGGGTGAGTCAGAAGTGAGAAGTGCCTCAAGGCTGGAGGGCACATGAGTGCTGAAACCACTCCGAGATCCAGGCCCAGGCAGAGGGTTAAAGAGGGAGTTTCCGAAGTTTGATGGGCTCGTGCTGGAGGCTGCTCCCTGCTGAACTGAGCTCTGTGACCCTGGCTGGGTTGGTCCCTGAGGTCCCTTCACTGGCTGTAGCTGACGATAAGAGGGAAAGTTAGATCCACGAGGCAGCAGGGTAGATGCTGAGGGCAGTGGTGTAGGTGGGGCTTGGGGGGCAGTACTTGGGCTTGCACCCCCTTGCTGTGCTGTCATTAAGGTAAGCCCATCAATTAGGTCCAGTTCCTCCATTAGAGTCTCAGTAAGTGTTGGTGGAAGACTGCTAGGAGTATAGCCACTCAGAAGCCCATCTTCTGGTAAGTCGTCTTCATCTTCCTGCCCCGGGACAATTGGGGAAAGCCTACCACTTAAGGTGCTGGCATTGGAGCTGGTACGTGGCCTGAAGCTTGTCCACATGTCTTGGTCATCCAAGCTACCACGGGACGATGGGCTGGTACTGTTGACGCCCCACTTCCCAAACTGTCCTGGAGGTCCTGGACTGTCTGCACTACCTGCCCCAGACACACCCTCACTCTGTATGGCACCCCCAGGACCACTTATGCCACCTGCCCCCGCCTGCTTCTTGGTCTGCTTTGCCCGCATACGGCTTTTTAGCAGCTTAGTGCTGTTGTCCATAGACGCAGCACGGCGGCGAGGGGCTTTCCCTGTCTTCCCCCCATCGGGATTGAGCATCCACCAAGAGCTCTTTCCTGTAGATTCATTGTGTACTCTCACAAACTTGTTGTGGAGGGACAAATTGTGCCGAATCGAGTTCTGGGTGAAGACAAACAGACACAAGAAAAGAAATTATAATTACTTTCTGGTCTTGACTTGTTAGACTTACTGCAGGGGTGAAGAGTTAATGGCTAACTCAAACTAAAGAGCACTCACAACCCTGTGATAAAGTCTTTGGAATTCTTGACATACAGAAATATCACAATGTGGAAATAGCATTATTAAAAGCAATTACTGAAATGATATGTAATTATCAGTGCCATCTGGGCTGTACCTTCCACCCGGCTGAACTGTTGCTATCTCCTTTGTCCTTGAAATATGGCACCGTTTTCACCATCCAGTCATAGATCTGAGCCAGAGTGAGTCGCTTCTCTGGGGAATTCTCGATGGCCTGGCTTATCAGATCTGCGTAGGACTGATTTCCCCACGCGTTGCGCCGGGATGAGCCCTTCCTGGGCGTGACCCCGCCCACTCCGGGCACGACTCCTCCTTCCGAGGCCGCAGCTTTCTCAGGTTCGGCGCTGATTGGCTGGGGCTCCTGTCTGTCCTCCTCAGCGGGCGGGGTCCCAGCCGTGGACTCGGCGCCGTCTGTCCCCTCCGCTTTGACAGCTGAGATGTCGGGCCGGGGTAGCGGCCATGTGCACGACCTCGGTCTGCTCTGGGGCTCAAAATCTGGGTCAATCGGGGGGACGCTCTCCGCCTCCATTGTGCGGATTTCAGCGAATTTCGACGACGAGATTGATTATATTGGCCAGCTACTACGTACGTGCTATTTTTTTACGGAAATAACAACAGATAGATCGGAGTGAAACCACTAGATTTTTATTTCATTAAGCAATGCTGGGGCTGAATGACTGGTAAAATTCGAGCTGGTCTTTGTGATAGGTAGGAACCCAATTTACTCATTTAAATTTAAAAATTGGCTAAGTGTAATTAATGCCACAAGACCAGATAATTTTTTTGTATTTTTGTTAAAGGTGGCCCACCACTGTCAGGAGAGCGCCTGGCTGGCTGGCTTGCTTGCTGAACAGAGACGTAATAATCTGGACACACCAATATAGCGTCAGTTAATCCTCAGATTGGAGATTAAAGGGGCCAAATAATCTCCTTAATAGTAACTATCATAAACCTTCCGATTTACACAGAGCCAAGGAGGGACGAAAGGGGCTCTCTTTGTTTACATAGACGAACAAAGGAAATTCACATGGCAAACCGTAGTGATGCTAAAAAAACATTTAAACATCTGGATGGCCACCACCAAGGGTGAAAATCAATAGGAACGAACCAAGCGGACGCACTACGGGGACAATCTATCGATGGGTTTAAAGAGATTTTACAGGAACACAATTACCGAAGACATAAAAAGAAAAAAATACTTCAATAAATAAACTCACATTACACTAACTCCCATATACACACCGTAATTGAAATGCACCCTTTCTATTCATTTTTTGTTTCTAGCAGCGACTAGCCCACCTGATTCACTTTAACAACACATGCAATTCTTAATCTTCGACAGAGCCCGTTTTCTTTCAAGTGTATAGATAAAAGACGAATTTTATAACTCTTGAGAATTATACACCACCTGCTTTCGTGTATCTATCTTCTGTTTGAAGTACAATACTGTCTAGAAACCTTTTTTTAAAAGTTCATCAAGTTAGAGGAGAAGGTTTGCGCAACATTACGGCGTGTGTCAAAATCAACCGACCGTCTGTCATCTCACACCGGGGAGGCCCGGGTCCAGTCCAAACAGCGGTTCGGGTGATTAGATCAGAAATAAGAAATATGTCAGCAGATTGAAGTTTTTCTCACTTAAAGGGACAAACAGGGGCGCTGTGGCCGCGTGTGTCTCCCGGGCAGCAGTTAACAGCCTAAACACTCGGAAACGAATGTCTGATCTATCTTTGGGTGAAGACAAAGTTTCTAAAGCGCCGCCCCGGTGTTTTTGTGTCGAGATTTTATAAACTCCACGCAGGTCTGGGTTACTGGGTTACTCGCCGTGTGTGCGGGCGCGTGCCGCCATCTGCCATCTTCTCCGCGCGCTACTGCGCACGATGCTCGCGAGCCCCTCCGAACACACTCCGGACCCAACCGCCGTCCTGCTTCTCCCACGGCCAAAAAACTGCTCTCAGCCCTTCACCTCCTCCTCAGCCGCCGCAGACTCGACAGTCCGGTTCAAAAAGCCCAAAACCATTCTTTCAGCTGAGACACAGAGACCTAGAAAACCAGACGGCCGCCTAGTTAGCCAACTAACTCCTCCAGTTATTTATGAGTTAAAATTCCTCAGTTGGAAATCGCAAAAAGTGAGAAAAACGGCCTCGTTTCTCAGCGAATCTCGTTCCTCGTCGTAGTAGGGGCGTTCAGTCCTCTCCGTGGCGAAGCGAATGCAGATATTCACAGTCATTCATCGTTTCTACCTTGTTTTGTTTTGTTTTGACTCGAAGACTCCCTTCTGACGTCTGTTTACCAAGGCCAACCACAGCGCACTGCGCACGCGCGAGCGGTGGACCCTGGGACATGCAGTCA
>JBBIGA010000032.1:2700825-2711129 GCA_037576975.1 Alestes dentex
CTTGAGAACGTATCAGTTAATTACTACAGATTTAGAATCAATAGCCTTACACTGCCTTACACACTACATGTATTTTACTATATGTATTATGTATACTATATGTATCTCGCATTACCACATATTGGCAGATTTGTCGCATATTTTTGCCATATATGTAATTACACATTTTATACAGTGCGTTGTAAACACAGCTGTGATCTGTTGTGAATGTTTAACTTGGTGACAGGCGGTGCAAAGCAGAGAAAAGCTTGAGGGCAAAGCACATACAAGGTCTTTGTGCCAGGGTTTGCCCCCCTTGGACCCATCACTGTTTCCTGTCTCCCTTCCTCTTTGACCAGAGCCATGACCGCTCAGAGAGAGTCTGACACAGTAAGTACTCACTTTTGCGAAAGTCACTTCTCTTTATCACATTTAGTTGGGCAATTTTAAAGGCAAAATGCTTTGAGCAGCAGTCAGCCTTTATTTGGAATTTCCAAACTTTTAATGTAAAGTCTGTCCTTGTGTTTTATTTGTGGTCATGAACATTTAATTGTAAGACCCAAAAGTACAGCTTGCGGTATCTGTTACTGTGACATGAGGGCCAGAGAATACAGCCGTTCAGGAACACACATGGACCCGAGGTTAAAATGGATCATTATGGTGACTTTGTTCTCTTTTTTTCTCTTCTCTTTTTTTTAAATTTATTTGATTTGTATTCAGTATTCAGTGGTGTTTATCGGTACTGACCAAATGCAGTGCGGTGTGCAATTCCCGTTGAGGATTTGCGATATGTAAGCCTATAGAGTACTAGATGTATGGTTAAGAGGGTGTTGCTAAGGGCATGGAGGCAGATTTAATGTTTTGTTTTCTTCTGTGGGTTTTAGAGAAAGGGGTGCATGGGGTGCATGGAGTGCATGTTTTCGTTGAAAATGTCACGACTTCCCATTATCTGTCACGGATTTGCTGATAACCCCCTAAATCCCTTGGAGAGGGGTGGGGGTTAGGGCTTTCCTCAGCTTTATGAGGGGCTTAGTGTTTGTAAACAGACTGTTGACATGACATCACCACGTGGTGAAACCTCTTTGTTCTCTTCCTTGACGCCGGTTGGTGAAAGTCAAATTGTTTTACACGCACCAGAAAGGGGGGGAGGGGTGCCCTAAATTTCAGCAGCACTCAGCAGAGGCACCCTGATACGTGAACAATAAATCTGTCTCTTGACTGCAGGTCATGTGATGGGAAGTTGGCATTCATAATTTGAAATGATGCAAACTGCCACGTGTTTTAGAGGATGAGGGAGGGTTTCTTGATTTCTGGACATGGATGTTGTGGGGGAAGGAATTTTAAGGCTGGCACTCACTGGGCCATGACCAGGTTCTGTCAACAAGACAGACAACAAGTGTAGGTACCCGGCCAAGTGCTTATTGATTGGTTCAGCTAAATATTTGTTGGGGATAGACCAAATATAATTTTTACGGCAGTTCTATTTTTTGTGGTGGATTTGATTATTTTTTTGTTTAATACATTTTATTAGCCAAAGTAAATTAATAACATTATTTGCTCTTTAACCGGACCAAACTGACATTTTAAAATTTCAAATGAAAAATAATTGCTTATTTACATAACATCATTTAAATAAAATGCTACATCAAAATTAAGTGATTGGCTATTTAGCATAACATATAATGCATAATGGTGCTTTGAAATTTTAGATACAGGTTTGACCAAGGTCAAACAGCGCAAGCATACTTACTCCCCTCATATCATTTGTCACAAAATCAGCAGACAGATCAAAATCAGCAGCCAAAATCAGAATAAAGTAGCTGACTGTCATTTGTGTGTTTGGAGCAAAAATCTGCCAGTTCTGATCTCGGTCACATCCTTAATTTATATACTTAGGGATGTGCTGTTCAGGAAAAAGTTACAAGTCTGTTGTGTCATTTAAATGAATAGGCTTGTATTTACTGTAACATTTGTCTTTGTTTTTTTTTTTTTTTTTGTGGTAGCTTGAGGTACTTAACAGGAAATTCATGCCTTTCTCACTTCTACTTTCAGATTTGGCAAGTGGTCGATAATGCAGCTTCACTGTACATTGTATGTTGATCATTGCCGCTATTGGACTGTGTCTTAGTAACATTGCAGATCGCTGCAATACACAAATGAGCCTTTTAACAAATCACACAATTTTTTTTTTTGCTGTGAACGTTCTGACTTGTGTCCGATGTTCCGGATGAGTGAACTGTGAATGTTTTGTTTCACATGATTCAAGAAATTATGGTCAATTTTGAGCAGACCACTCTTAAAAACATGGCACATCCAGAATTCATGTGTGTGTTTTACTAATTAGTAAGAAAAATTGTTAGGTACATTCTTATTTTTCCCTTTGTCCTGCATGTGGGTTTAAACCAAGCAGTGCCAGGACCAAGTGGCTCACACCCCCCCCCCCCCAACATTGCTCTGAACGAGTGCATTTAGTGCCAGCCAAGCACTGCACACAGGGTGTGAGTGATGTAATTTTTAAACCCGGGAGTCACTGAAAAGTGAGAATGGTGGAAAAAGTACATTTAAACTTTCTTGGAAAAGAAAAATAGCTGAACATGAGGCCTCTTTTCGTATTCTGTAAGGCAGCCTTAAAGTAAGCATAGACATAGTTCCTTGTCTCATTTTATTTTGGGAGCTGTATGAAGGTCTGCGTGTGCCTAGTCTCAGTCTGCTGCACTGCAATCAGCACCCCCCCATCCCTTCCCTTTTCTGAACTGGAGCATTGTTTAAATACAAATCAAGCTTTAATTAGGCTTCGTAATGCAAATTTTGTCTTCTCTGAAAATGGTTTCTTAACCAAGCTCTGCGAGACTTTTACTGGTGAATATGTGGCTTTGCTAAACAGGATGTGAGACTTTAGCACTGTCATACAAGCAATCTAGTGCACAATCAGTTTTCTCTCCTGTTCCTCAGTGAAACTTTTGCATCCAGACATCATTGACCTTTTTGTTCCTGTTGAATGAAGAGCATAGACAGGCTGCCTGTACTGGAGGAGATGTCTTAGAACAGTTTCTGTATTTTATTTTGCTCATTCAATAAATGTCATCTGCTGCACTTTTGTGTCTGGAGCGTAATTTTGACCCGTGAGGTGTGGCTGGAAATGCAGGTTTAAAAGGCATTGTGGGTGCCACTGTTGAGTGTCGCACTGTTGTTCTTATAATGGTGCTCTAAAAGCCTTCTTTTCTGCAAATCACCCTTGCCACCTTCACCCCCACTGTCTGAGTTTATACATGGGCCATGTAAATTTAATAACTCCGTCCCGGGCTGTCTGGGACACCTGGGGTTATCGCGTTAGGGCGACAGCCTGGAGAGAGAGAGAGAGAGAGAGAGAGAGAGGGAGAGGGGGCGAGCACAGGGGGTCTCTGTTACACAGTGCCAGAGGGCAGGAATGCTTCCTCTTGGCCCCACCCTGTCTGTCCTGTCACTGTTGAGATGTGCCCATTTAACAGGAAGCTTTGAAGGAAACAGTCGATTCCAGGGCCACAGAAGCCAAGGCAGAAATCTAATTAGGAAAGAATGCCTGTTTCTGTAGATGATTCTTCAGGTCATTCTGTGTCATGTGAGGTGAGAGTAAATGTGGTCATGTGATAATTAAATGTTGTTTTGGTGGATGTCTTAAATGTTGTTCATGTCTGAGGATTAGAGCAGGTGTTCTCTTCTTTGCTTGGTAACAGGTGAACCTGCGCCTGATCCTTGTAAGTGGGAAGACTCAGGACTTCACCTTCTCCCCCAATGACTCAGCCACAGACATTGCTCGTCACGTCTTTGAAAACTGGCCAGCAGGTAAGTTTGTAAAGTTGGTTTGGATATGAATTGGTTTCTGATCATTTTTGTGTCATTTTGCCCACAACTGTAGGTAACAAATCACAGGTGCAGACTGATACCTGATGACAGTTCTGTCCTTTTAAAAATGTGTAATAAATGCACAGTAACTGTATTGGTGTTATTTACGTCAATGCAGTTTGCTTTGAGGCTCACTTGCATTTCTGTTCATATTGTGTATATACTAGGCAGCTCTTTAATGTGCCACAGTGGTGGTGTTTTTTTTTTTTTGCTGTACTTTCTGATACTTTTGGTCTGATACATTTACAATTTTACTATTTTATCATAATCTTGGTAAACTAATATTAGTGTCAAAGCCAAATCATGAATAAGCAGTTATAACACGAGATTTAATGAACTTTTCTAGATGATTAATATGAATGAAGCAGACAAGGATGATGCTGTCTGATAAAGAAGACAAGTACATTGGTAACCAGCTGACCAGCAAGATTTAAGGTTTAACTGTATAGATGGATAGACTATTACACTATTTGTGTTATTACTGCTTAGTAATTGTTTTAAGGTGTTTATGACCTAAGTAATAGCCAAAACCAAAACAATTTATGAACAACTGAAGATTATTGTAAAGTGGTACCCCATTTGAAACAAACTACCCCGATGTGACACATTGTAAATTTTTTTTTTTTTTTTTTGCTGTAGTTTCGTTCCAATATCGAGGACAGTGCAGTATCAGTATTAAAGAACAATCTGGTATCCTGCTCATTGTGTAATCTGAACGTGCTGAGTAATGTGGTTGTGTTTGTGTGTAGGATGGGAAGAGGAGCAGGTGAGCAGCCCCAGTATCCTCAGACTCATCTTCCAAGGCCGATTCCTACATGGCAATGTCACACTAGGGGGTAAGCAACAGACTGCCTGACATGAACACACCCTGCCTCTTAAATACTTGAATAGTGCTTTTTACTTTTACTGTATCCGCATCATGCTACATCCGAGCAACATACTCAGAACAATGTGTAACCTGTTTACTGAATTCAGGTCCATTTTAAAAACCATAAATGACCAGTAAACACATATTGTACCTCTTTGTTGAACAGCTCTGAAGTTGCCCCCTGGCCGAACAACTGTCATGCACTTGGTTGCCAGAGAGACGCTGCCAGAGCCCAACTCCCATGGTAAGAGCTGACCTGTCCCTTTGGCAGCCACTTTATGCACTTCTAAAGTGTGTGTGTGTGTGTGTGTGTGTGTGTGTGTGTGTGTGTGTGTGTGTGTGTGTGTGTGTGTGTGTGTGTGTGTTTTCTGGTTGACTCTATTTCTATGAGCAAAAGGAACAATGGTTTTGTGATCTTCGTGCTCGACTGTGGGTTTACTGTTTTAGCTTCTGTTCATTCTTGTAGGTTCTGTTCATTCTGGTTGCTATACCTACTTTTAAAAAGTTCTCTTATCAGTTCCGTGTAGAGAAAGTGAACATGACGCATTCCATTTTGGTAACAGATTTTCAGGAAGATATGTTTGAATTTGTCTTAGTTTGGACCATAGCAGCAAAGCTGGAATGCCCGAAGGGTGTGCTACAAGAGGTTGTGAAATAACATCTTCAGATAAGAGCTGTTTATGTGATATCAGGGGTGTGGTATTCAGGGGAACTGTGTGGAGCACAGTGTCTAATCACCAACATTTTAAGAGTGTTCTTGGCATAAAAGATTAAATGAAAACCTAAATCTTGATTTTCATTTATACAGTTTGTTGTTCTTGCAAAATAATAAAAAAAAGACAGTCACACACAACTTTTTCTTGTGCAGCCAATGAACATTGTGGTATTTTAAAATGGTGCCATGGTATTAGCTTCATTACATTTATATAGCATTCTTTGTCAGCCTGAACCCAACATTGTCTGCCAAAATTCTTGGTCATTGCAGAAAACTGACCTTGTGTTGTAGGGGTGTAACAATGCAGTGTGCTATCTCAGTGCAAAAGTGAGCACCATGGAGATGTAACAGTGCATGTGTACGTGGAGAACGGAGATTCGGTTAATCATCATTGAATTCTGCTGTGTTGTTTGAATAATCATGTTGCATTATTTGGTGTTCAATCAAATGTCCAATATATTGTGAGAATATTGATTTGTACCATAAATTGAATCTTATTGCGGACTGAGTGATTTGTTACAGTCCTGTTGTTTTGTTTTTATATACATTGTGGATCAGAACAAAACGTTTGGTTTGAATTTGGAAAATGAGAAGTCTACTATCCTGGCAAATTACTGTGAATGTCATGAATATGGTCTAACTGTACAATTTATTTTTTTTTTTCAAACTACAGATTGAGACTGAGGTGGTCACTCTTAACTGATATTCTCTTAACTTATCTGCTACAACAATACCGTTGCCAGACAGAGAAAGAGGTGTAATGGTTGAGTTATTACTTTCGTATAATGTGTTTCAGAATGTGTTGTTTGTATAGGGTGTCTAGAGTTCACTTAATAGCAACTTCCCTTTTTGGAGTGAATGTTTTAGCTTTGCGCTGCAAACCACGTTCCTAAAACATTAGCATTTGAGGTCCACAGGAAGTTTACAGGACAACAAGCGGTGGCAGATGTTGGTACACGTACACAAGTTGATCTGTCTTATGATTCATTAATGAATGTATATGTTAGCATGTGCTTGTTCTTTTTTTGTGTACTTTTCCTTGCATCCTCTGTTACTGCTAAAAGATACTGCTTTTCCTAATTTGCTGTACGTGTTGTACAGTTATAAAGTATCACACAGCCTGATGGCTGCATGAAAAACTTTAAACTGCTTAATTTAACAGTATTTGTGTTCATGAGCTGGGAAAACGGTGTTTATTACATCACTCAGTGTTTGTGTTTCTTTCTTTTAAGGCCAAAGAAACCGGGAGAAAACTACAGAAAGCAGCTGCTGCCTATTGCTGTAAAGCAGAAGATCGAACAAGTCCCTGCTCCCCCAAACATCGCTCTATTCCCCTTCTACCTTTCTCTGCTTGCCAACCCATGATGTATTCTGAGTGATTACTGAACAGCTTGGAGGGTCAGCTTGATTTTTCTTTCAGTTGAGTTATTCCTGTACAGTACAGTAGCTGGGAACTTCTGTGCCAAGTACTCAAATATGTTTTGTTTGCCCTTTTTTGTTGCCAAAATTGCTTTGCTTAGGAATACCATAAGAATTTGTACATTAGACCACTTTCAAAAATCCAAACAACAAACAACTGTAATATCAAATGCCATGGACTGGGAATGCTCTGGACAGGAAAATGAAAAACAGGAGAGTGAAAACAAGAGCTGTTTAGGGGATTTGGTGTCCTCAGAAGAGGTCCTTCCCCTTCCTTATATAAAGACTGTTTTCTGACTGGAAACACAGATTTGGACATGGCTCTACGCGCAAGTGCTGTCTACCATTTATACTTACTCTTCTGATCTTAACTTGCACTTAACTTGCCTCCTTCAGTTGTCACACTTCACAGTCTTCATCATCCCATCATTTCAGACAGCAAACACAACCTGCTGAGAAGCCTGGGGTTTTGTGTTGCATAGGACAAGTACAAAGGAGTTAGCTTTAGGATTGAAGGGTTGGTAGCACATGACATGACCACCCATATGTTTGCCCTTGTAGCTGGACCAAGCAAGAGTTTGAACTCAGTCAAGCGGCTTTTTTTTTTTTTTTTGATATATAGAATTTTTTAAAACAGCTGTGTTGACATGTGCATGCCCTAGTCTAGTGTTTTCTGACCCTGGGTGTGTACCTGCCTTCTTGGAACTGTTCACCTGTTATGTGCTTGAATAGTCACAGTCCCGCCTGAAAAAGTGAGTGAAAAGGTTGCCAAATGTGCTTGATTTTTGAGAGGACATGAACTGCTCCTTTTGCCTAGTCAGAAACTCATCCCTATCTCCTCCACCACATAGACATTCTTGTCTGCTACTGCGTCCCAAGGGACGACCCCTCTGCCACTGTCTGACGCAAGGAAATAAAATAAGGGAATCGTCAGAGGGCTTCTGCTCGAAAGCCTCAGCTATAAGGGCTGCATTGTAAGCGAAATGGATTCCTGGATACCCTGCAGAGCTACACTGGCATGGGTAAAGCAAAGTGAAGAGTGGGATGGCATCTCTCTAATGGCCCCCCCACAGGGCCAGAAGAAAATATGGGTGTATTATTTCCTAATGTTTGTATGCTGTCTGTTTTCTTTGATTTGCCTTCTGACTGTGGCGAATTAATATTATTAATAATGAAATTCTAAAAAAAAGTCCTTTGTAATCTTGTGTCTGTGTAGTTCAGGTTTTAATTGGTACACATTTAATGGCTGACAGATGTGTGCGAGTGTGAGACAGTTTTGGGGAGGGATGGCACAAATGATAACGGGAGAACAGATCGGTCATGGATGATGGTATTGTCCAAGGAGACTGTCTCAGATCTTCCTTTGAGTGACCATCCCTCAGTGAATGTGTATTAATCATTGTCACTGCTATGGAATTAGTTTCAAAATAGTACATGTAAAAAATTAAAATCTGCTTAAAAGCCTGTATTATAACTTAATAAAAAAAATCTTTAAAAGATTCTCATTGTCTTTAGTTTATTGAGTGGCTTCACTTTGGGAGGAGACTGAAAAGTATCTTGCTGTGCAGTTTCTTGCGGGGCTCCCAGCTTTAGGCTCTAGATGGCAGTGTGGACTCAGTTCTCTAACTAGATGACCACCTTCACCTCTGAAATCTTCATGGTCAGTACCCACAGCCTGTTAATGTTGTCATCACTGGACCCAAGTTCGGAGCAAACCGTGCCCTGCCAACTCTGTAACACTGGAGAGTCAATATTACATTTTGTTCTTACCAAGATTGTCTTAGAGGTTAGAGAAAAGTTCTGGAAAGCTGGTGGAAAATTTATGGCCTTGTTTCCTGGATACAGAACAAGAATGAAATTTGGATGTTGTGGATTTTCAAGTGAAGAATGTCCATTAACTGTGTGATAGACGCTGGCCCTACGTATACATGTTTTTATTATAGGGACAGTGTATTCAGTGACTGTTAGAGGTCAACATAATTTCTTTTTCATGTCTAGAGCTTTCCTAGTTCAATAAATTTTCCCTGTTTTGAAAGATCCATTCATGACGTATAGCTGAGAGAGGTCCAGGTTTCCAGTTGACACTGGCAAAGAACTTAAGGAAGAACAGCCCAGTCAGCCTGTTTGAGCACAAATCTCTTTGTAGTTAACTACGAGCGCCTGACCAAGTGACTTGCTGCCAGAGAACATTCAGTATGCTGAGACAGAAAAGCATTTTGAAAATAACCCATTACCTCTTTGTGATAACCTACATGAACAGCAGCGGAATCTCCGACTTACAGCACTTTGTTGAAATATCAAATGACTTCTTTAAAGATGAAAAAAAAAAAAAACCTTGGGAAGATGAAGCACAGATTTGTCTTACTTTGACTAAAGCCAGAGAAAAGCTTTTGTTCTTTGTTGTGAATCCGTGTCATTGATTAATGGCTTCAGAGTTACCTCACAAACACTGGAATTCAATTAGATCACTGGTTAGATCCTGGTTTCAACTTAACCATCGTGATCTTATAATCCTCTGAACTTCTGATGAAATGTTGGTGTGCTTAACCTGTGTATAGTCAGGTCTCTGTTGCTTGTAATATGTGAAGGAAAGACAAAGTCGTGGGATAGCCTTAAAAGACGGAGCCACCACTGTTTTTACTGAAAAGTTCATGAGGGATTTGGATTTGAGCTTGTGGGAGTGATGGGGCAGCTGCCTCACAGCTCGGTTTCCTCTTTGACTCTGTGTTTTGGCTTTGGGATTCCTTAAGGGAAAAACCAACTATGCAAGCCAAAGGAGGGGTACTTCTGTAGTAGTGGTCTGTCATGGTATAATGTCTTTAACCCTTGGAGACCTTTCCTTTCACCCTCATGTAGAGGTTATATTCCTTTCATTCTTGGGGAGGTTTCATCATACCTACCTATATACAGAAATTTTGTGTGTGTGTGTGTGTGTGTGTGTGTGTGTGTGTGTGTGTGTGTGTGTGTGTGTGTGTGCCACATTTAAGTCACTGACAGGTGAAGTAAGTAACAGCTATCTCTTACAATGGCACCTGTGCACATTAGGCTGCAAGTAAACAGTCAGCTCAAAGCTCAGTAATGTTTGAGGGAAGACTAGGCTTTCTGGTTTAATCCCACAGTAGAGCAAAGTGCTGAAAGGTTCATGCTGGCTGTGATGGAAAGGTGTCAGAACACACTCTGTATGTGGCTGCGTTGATGCAGACTGGTCAGAGTGACCTACAAATTCCTCAGATGTCAATACAGTCAAGCATCTGTGGGATGTGCTGGACAGGCTAGTTAGAACCACTGAGTCCTCACATCACAACTTTCAGGACTTATCGGATCTACTGGCAGACAGGTCTTGTGGAGTCCGTGTCTTGACGGGTCGAAGTTTTTTTGGTGACTTGAGGGGGACCTACACAATATTCAACTGGTGTTTGATTTTGTGTGTGTGTGTATATA
>JBBIGA010000032.1:2718547-2746759 GCA_037576975.1 Alestes dentex
TATAATACATCTCATTGCTGTCTGACAAAAATATTGTCTGTTTTACTTTTTAACATTGAAAATACCAACTGCCATTTCCACTGCATCAATATTATAATGCACAGACCAATAAAAATAGTCAAAATGCCTTGGTTACAATAAAATTTAAGAATGTTATTTGAAGATTCTGCATTTTAAATGAATCAAGTTTTAGTTTAAATGAAGCCTTATTTTAGCTGGATGAATTTTACCCTGAAAGTATTTTAGTAATAGTTTTGGAGTTCATTATGTTTTGTACAGTACAGTAATGTAATTAAAAGAGGAAATATTTTACTGAATATTCACCGATCAGCCACAGCATTAAAACCGCTGACAGGTGACATGAATATTGTTGAGCAATATATTTTGAACATCACTGAACATAATATCTAGCAAGTCAGCAAGTCAGTTCTTGAAGCTGATGTTCTGAAAGCAAAACAATGTGCAAGTGTAAGGATTTGAGTTACTTTGACAAAGGGTAAGTTGTGATGGCTAGACTGGTAAGAGCATCTCCAAAGCAGAAGGTCTTGTGGGGGGGTTCCAAGTATGCAGTGGTTAGTACCCAACAAAAGAGGTCCAAGGATGGATAATTGGTGAACCAGTGATTGGGTCATGAAGACTAGCCTACATGGTCTAGTCCCAGTGGCCACTTTAAGCGGGAAAAAATGCAAAGAAATGGTTTCCAGAACAAGACAAAGAGGTGTTGTCTTGGCTCCAGATTCCCCAGATCTCAATCTGATCAAGCATCTGTGGGATTTGTTGAAAAAACTGATCCAATCCATGGAGGCCCCACCTTGCAGCTGAAAGGATTTAAAGGATCTTCTGCTAACGTCTTGGTGCCAGATACCACAGAACACCTTTTTCTGGATTGCTGAAATTGTTTATTAATGAACACTGCTCCCATCGGTTGTCTCAGTAGGAGGGATGTGGTAGGGGGTGTGGCCCATCTGCAAGGGTGGAAAGCAGGGATTTGCCTGTTATATTAGCATCAAGCTAACTTCGTTTGAATATTAATGGAGTCTGTTATCTTGGGTAAATGCCAAGCTTATTCTGGTGAAGACATTGCTCAGTGTGACATAGCAGCAAGCAGCAAAACAGCCTGTAGAATCACTTTTTATAAAAGCCTAAACAGCAGAGACTTCACATTTCCCAATTCCTCTGACAGTAGATACAATGCCAAGTAACATATGTAAAATGGCACAAAAATAGTTTTGTTTACTAGGTCTCCATTAAGAAAAAAAGTAATAAACATGCGGAACATGTTCTTATTGTTACCAAGTGTCATGCCTGTCAAGTAGCACTGACATGAATGTTCAGGCTATCTGTGGCAATTTCCAGAGATGCTTTATCCTATGAATCCACCACTCAAGTCACTTGCAAATTACATTACATAACCTCCCCAGATAAGATCAAATCCTGCTCAAATAGTGCTTTTAACTCACCTGCTGCTGATAAATCCACTGTACCATCAAGGACCTTGATTTGCATCCAGTGGACATAAATGAGAGTTGTCATAATAAAATCCTGTTGGACAAACCGTTTCCATGATTGAATAAGTAAATCCAGCTCTGCCTTGTCTCTGTATGGCATGTGGAAATGAACTATATTATAATCCTTTGGATGAAAACCAGTCCAGTGAGTGATCTCCCCTCTGTTTAGAAGCACTGGCCTCTTGGTGAAAGGAGCCAACACATGGGTTCAAGGCCTTTCATTAGCATTTCAGAAGATTGAGTCATCTTGGCAGGGCAAGTTTAACCCCGGGCCTGCGAAACTCACCTGTGCACACTCAGAGTGAGCCGTCCAAAAAAGCTCTGTGGTTCACCCAGAGGTCTGCCGTAAATATTTTGGAGTGTTTACACAGAAAGCCTTTGCTGCCTTCTCTCTCTCCGTTCTTTTACTCATGTGGTCTCTCAGAATCATTTTTCCTGTCATTTCCAAATACAGGCCTGCGCTACACAGCATGAACTCTCATCTCTTTCCCACATGGCTGTACCATAAGTGGTGTGTTTAAGCAATGATCACAGATGATGACTTTTCAATGTCTCATTAGCTCCTGAGGTTCCGGTGTTCAGGCTGCATGTCTTATTATGCAGCCGCCCTGCTCTGTATTTCTCAAAGTTTAGAAAGTCAGAAGTAAATAAGCTCAAGACTGAGTGCTAACAGAAGACATAAAAGAGGGCCTCCCATTGTGGTGCTTTTCATGATGTTTTAGCACTGTTCATGACCCAAATAATACCCAGCACATTTGACAAAAGAATACACAGCTGTCCCACACAATGGAAAAGTATTTTCATAGTCGTCTGCAAAGTAATCCTACAAATTTGTTTCAGGCCTTTGTGGTGCAGTGCTGAATGGATGCAAGGCCACAAGACATACAGTTGGGCTCGATAGACAGAAACACACCTGCTTCAGGCAGCACTATTTCATCCCCACTGCATTCATTAATCTGCCATCATCGAAATTTCTGTTTCCTTAGCTGCTCCAGGAAGGGCAAAGCTAGTGCAGCTTGCGAGTAATGGAACTTTATAGCCATGAGGTAGCATCGAGCAAACTGCATACCAAAACCAGCACACACTTGCCTCACACTACATTGGGTTTAAGGGGAATTCCACTGATTTTTCAACATTTCTTCATAATTAAATCTTTAAAATATAGGCAATGTTGGCCAAAGTGGTCTGATGTGAAATGCTAGAGAAATTCTACAGGAACTTACCAAGTCAGAATTGTTCACAGCAATAAGTTGAATGCCTCCAAAGAGTTGAAAAGCCACTTTATCAAAAGTTATAACAAGAAATGGTTTGGAGGCACTGTCTGGTGACTGAAACATTCTATTATAATAGTTTTGAGATAATGTGATTTTTAAAATCCATTAATGGGAAAGAGATGTACATACTGGCTGTTGTAGGTCTTAAGGAAAACGTTTTTTCAGACACATTTGACGCAAAATCACCTAGAATCTCAGCAATTAAATTATGCAGACAATTTGAAAACATCAAACAGACTTGCTAATGGGGTTTTTCAGCAATTCAAGGTTGCTTAAGGAAAGTGCAAAACCAATTAAATGTAATATTTGTACACAATGCTTTTGGGTATCCAGCTACAACATTATTTTGCTTTATAGCTCTGGTGCAAACTTCAAGCTAATATTTACTGAATATTCAAATACATTTGAGATAAGGAGGGAAACTGTGTTCTCTAAGGTTTTTTTTTGTTTTTGGCAGGCTATAGCTAAACAGGTGCCAGTGCCACCACAGCCTGTGAGGTTCTGCAGAAACATCTGTGGTGAAATGAAGAATCACCTCCACACCAGCTGGTCTGTTAGCATCCCCCAGAGAGCCCTCTCAAACAGCAGAGCACAGTTCCACTGCTCCTTACAGATGTAGAACCTCCAGTGCACTACCAGACCGCACTCAAAACCACATCATGAATGTGCCCCAGAGTGAATCAGAGCCAATCAAATCATTAGTTGTTTATGGTTTTGCCATATTATTGCTTTATGTTTCTTGCTGGATAAGGATTTTAAAACTCTGTGGCCGCCGCCACTGCGGTAACGAGACGTGTCAAGTTTCTCAAGCTGGCCCGGCCCAAAACTTTGCTTACAAACAGGAGCATTAGTGCATGACAACAGCATTGTACAAGATGATCTCCGATTACTTTTGAAAGCCTCACAGTCTAGGCAGAGTGGAGTGTCTTTTGTGGAGTAACATTTCAGTGTGAGTGGTGGAATATTCCTTTTTTTGCCATTAGGTTGGCAACAAGGCTCCAAAAAGTGCTTAATGGAAAACACATATCTTTTCCTTTTCCATACGCCGTGTTGAAATCATGTCGGCTAACGCGAAGCATTCCAAGCTCGGTGGCTGGGCAGTAAAAATCCTCCAATAGTGAGTCACCCAGCAGTGGCAATGTGTTTTCATCCAGCCGCTACTGTAACGGGAAAAATAAACGTTTATATAGCCCTGTGTGTTCCATTCAACGTTTAGATGTGGACCCTGGATTTGCAAAGCCAACAGGGTCTCTTTTTCTTGGCTGTATGACTCAGTGTGAGAATAATACATTTTCCAACAGAATAATTATGTTTTCCTTTCCACTGTGTCGGGTTTGTGGGTATGACACTGTTGTCTTTTCTTCATTATGTTACTGAATGAACAATGGCATTTTAGTATCATTACTTCCAGCTCTTCTCATTGAACATCTGGAGATGATTTTGAGCTTGAGGTAATGTTATAATTACCTACAGCCTGGTATAGCACCATTTTCAGCTCTTAAAGTGACTTAATGTCACAATAAAATTTATTGAAGACCTGAGCAAACACTGCATGCAGTCATATATTGGCACGTGAAAATACTGTAAATCTAACATTTCTCACCAGGAGATTGTTGTAATAATATTACTAAATGATCTGCCAATAGAATATGACTATATTCTATATGACTTAACAATGATCATGTTATGAAATACATAATCAATAAGAAATATTAGATATATTGGCCATACATACATTCTACACTGATGTCACTTGCCAAGATATCATTTTGCAGTGAATGCAATACTGTTGGGTGTGGATAAAGGCTGTTCAAGAATGATCCTTATTGTCTGTGGTGTTTGACAAGCTCAGTGTCTGTCACGCTGTCAAATATAGTCTTTTACGGTTGTCTTTCAAACATTGTTAGTGATGAGAACCTTTCATCTTTTTTTTTTTTTTGCACTTTCTGCAGTTTTATTTTCTTTCTAGCTTTTTCCATGGGCTTCTGAGCTAGTCACGGAGTAGAGAGAGGACTGGGAAACAGGGGAAGAGGAATGGAGAGCTACTCTTGAAGTTTCCTATATGACTTGGAAATCTAATTATAGGAAAACACTTTCATTGGTATAGAACCTTTACATCATACATAGATTCTTTCCATTCCTTACTACTTGTATAGGGATGTTTTTTACACTCTCATTTACAGAAATGATCCTCTAAAGAACCATCAATTGAATGGTTCTTTAGGTAGAATATTTAAGAAGTTCAATCTCTGTTGGTTTGCTAAATCTGCTTTAGCCATATCTAAAACAAGCTATACCTGTTTGGTAAATGTTATTAAAATGTAATTTACATGGCAACCAATCATAACTCACAGCCCACTTCACAAGTTTTCTATTATGACACAGAGCAGCGCCATGCCGCTTTTATGAGAAGGTCAGCAATGGTTCTAGACGAAACAAACTAAATTGACAAGGTTCTGGTGGGATGGGAGAGTGGGGCGCGGGAAGAAGTAGAATTAGCTATCTGCAAAGATGAAAAAATGTTTTAGGGAACCAAATGTGGATCTAAGTATGCTTCGGACACTTTTGAGACTTTTATAATGTTTGAGGTTTTATAATGTTTTACAAGTGCAACCATCTTAAATGCAGTCAATATGTCTAATATTGTTGTGAGAACATTTTTCTATTATTCAGCCTATTTCAAGACACGTCTTACTTGTTTAAGGCTGAAAATCGTGTTACTGGAGACTGACAGGTAATTGTGGGCATTTTGGGCATAATTTCTTGAAACAAGCTACATAATCTGCTGTTAAATTACCTACAACAAGTACCATAGAAATGGGTAGAATAACATAATGATTTTCTTACACAGTCTCATATTATCAGACGTATTGACAAGACTTAGATTGATTTCAACTGTCAAGATGTTTTTCAGCATGAGTATAGATATAATAACAAGAAATTCGTAACAGCGTGATTCAAGGTGGACAGCTGCATTATGGTGGCGGTGGGGGGTAAGACATTGGAGGGAAGTAGTACTAGGAGATGAAGACAGTCAGAGCACAGAGTGCAAGGCCTTGTGGATGCACAAGGGCCCCTTTAGAGTAGAACACAGGGAGGGAACTAATAAAAATTAAAAGCACGATAAAAGGAGACATAAAATGGAAGGGTGCAGAAAGGGGACATTGTTTGGGTTCACGGCTCAGGTCTCCTGCTGTAACTGGAAGCAGTGCATTCCAAAGGCCACGTTCAGTTCTGAGTGACAGCGTAGAGGGCGGGGGAAGAGTGGGTCAAGCGCAGCAGCTATTGTTATGAAAGGTTCCTTCTACTGTTTGCAGTCCAAATCAGTCACTTGAATCTGAGTCCAATTAACAGATTAAAGAGTACAGAGGGAGCCCTCTGATCTCGTTAATAATCCCCACTTTGCTGGAGAAGGCTGGGGCAAAGCGAGTCTCGCTGTCAGCTGAGTTATTCACAATGCAGGATTCTCCAGCCCACCATGGTGGCACGCTGCACCTGGAGAGGGGCTGACAGTAGGCTGTTCTGAAGGAATATCTTATGAGAGAGACTGAGGCAGCAAAGAGGGTGTGTTGGGTCTATTTGAGAGCCTTATTTGTGTGCATCAGCAGACCAAGATCAATCTGAAAATGCAATGAGAATAGTATTCAATAAAGTATGTGCTCATCTTTTTGTCAAAATAACAAATTCTTAGAAAAACATGACATGTCTTTAAAGCATATGTGCCAAAAATGTCACTGTTCATATTCCACTACCATGTAAATGTCCTCACAAGGCAAAACAGAGACTACCAAAATAGAATATTTAGTAATGTAATATAAAACATAAAATAAGGTACCTCTGGAATAAATCAGACAAACTGCTAGGGCTCAACAACTGGGTTGAAGAATCTCCAGAAACAACAAGGCTTGTGGGACGCTCCTGGTCAGCAGTGGCGACTACAACCAACACTGAGTTGAGATGGGACAAACCATGAACCGACAACAGTGGGTTGGGCACCCAAGACTCATCAGTTCATGAGGGCATTGAAAGCGGTCCCATCTACTGAAAATGCATTAGGCAGGTGTTCACATTGTCCTAGTCCATTGGGGTAGTCAGTGTATTTTTAAGAATAAACCTGAACTGTGCAAAAAATGGAATCAAACTGTGATGGTTTCATGAAGCATTGAATCACTTCCTAAAAAGTCATAACAGAATAGAACCAATCAAACAGATAGACCCTTTGTGCACTTGACACGTTATACATGCCTGCGCTGTGAACCGACATGCTTCCTTTATTTTCTGTAGCTCTCTGAAAGACAGGGTGGTATAGAGCCCAGAGCCCATTATCCTTCTCATCTTACAGCGCAAGACAAAACCTCAGCTGTCATCTGCCCTACACGCACGTAATCCATGAGACTCAGGTCACCTGTAATGGTGCATGTTGAGTGGGGAATGTTTCTGAGGCTCAGTCTTACAGGCACAGACTTGTGCTCTGCAACTCAAGAATTTCCATGGCAATGTAAAGTATGCTTGCTTATGCAAATCCTGGACCAAATCACTCATGCAGCATGTACAGCTTCTTGCAAGGTAAACTTGCTCCTCGTGAGTTCTAATATAAAAGCCTTTTTATTTGATTTGCCGTTAGACACACAACGCTAACTGCCAATCCTGTTACCTAAGCTAACATGTACCTCCCACCCATGCAGAAAGAGTCAATTATGGATGGCTGCAGTGTCACCGGGAATCATATTCACCATCTAATGTGCTCAACATGTGACAGTTGATAGGACCCCCAGCATTTTTAAAATGCACTAGTGCACAAACAAACCAACCAGCAAATTAAACACCTTCAAATTGTTGCTGTCCAAAGACCTCAACAGCCATCTTTTGTGTTGAGTGAATGTAAAATAATTAAATGATGAAAATTTCATGATGAACAGACCAATTAAATTAGCCAAAAAATGACTACATTTGAAGCAGAGAACTGTCTTATCCATTTTGGAGATTCTTGTTTTTTGGATGAAATGGCATACAAACAAGCAAACAAACAAAATCAAGCACTGAAATGACCCTTTTATGCATTTAAACAAATAAGTGAACGCTTGCAATACGGGCACCTGCTGTGTTTTGAAACCAAAGCATCAGCTGTGTACCTTTAGTGCGCCAAGGGCAGTTTCACATTTCTGAGGTGTGAAGTGATTTGTAAAGGCAGACTCTTCTATTCTGAACACCAACACTCTACACTGTGTCTCTCTGAAAGCTCTTCTCTGTTTGTCGGAGTTAACAGTGGAGGAGAGAAAGCCATTAGAGGCGAGCTGAGAACTGAGATAGGGAAAGGCCACCATGGCCGAAGGCTCCAGTCTGAAGTTGAAGGTGATAAAAGAGTGGCTTTCGGGGGGAAAAAAAGGGAACTCGCTGACAAAGCCCCCTGCTCACGGTGAGCTCTTTCTCCTCTGTCGTACCCCCCTCCCTCCCCTGAGAGACGTGAAGCCAGGACAGGTCAAGAACAAGAGCCCCACTGTACACTGAGCTGGGGATTGTCCAAGACGGCGGATTCCAGGCGGTTGAAAGAGCTGTAGGCCGCATCCAGTGCACCCCAACCCCTTATCACAAACTGCAAAAGAGCATGGTAAATATCATTGAGTTAGAATGACTTGTACAGCAAATCGGGGGAAAAAAATCTACCAAAAAAATGCCTGAATGTTAGATAAGAAGTGCACTTGGAAATATCTGAGCATGGGAAAGAGGAGTTCAGACTGAGGGGAGAGAAGAGAGTGAATCACAGTGGGTGCCAAAATAAACCAACAGAATCTCGCTCACCCACAGTGACCCAGAGGCTGGTGAATGATACTATCACCGGACCATGTCGTGCTGCGGTATTACACATTTGCACTTACTTATCCCAATTCCTTAAAGATTTTATTACAATAGGCATAAAAAAATAAAGCTACCAAGAAGGATTCTTTGAAGTGATGCCATAGAAGAAACAACAACATTTAATGGGTGTTTCTTAAAAAAAAAAAATGTAAATGAGAAGTGTAAAGAACCCATTATAGATTAAAGCAGAGATCCCCAACCACCGGGCCGCAGACTGGTATCGGTCCATGAGTCATTTGGTACTGGGTCGTATGGAAAGACTGAATAAAAAATATTTTATTGATTATCAGAGTCTGAAAGATCTTTTATTTTGGAAAAATGCTTGTCTCGATCACGTGACACGGTTCATCAAAAAATTTACCCCGTAAGATGGCGAAAATGAGTAAAAAATGAACGTTTATGGGGAGCTTTTTCGTATGTTTTGAGTTGTATCTGTACAGGTCCGTGAAAATATTGTTTTACATGAGACTGGTCCGTGGCACAAAAAAGGTTGGGGGCCGCTGGATTAAAGGACCTTCACAAACGAGTAGTATGGAACAAAAAAATTCCCTACAAATTTCGCTAAAACCATACACCCAAATCAAGAAGCATTTAGAAAACATTGTTTTCGAGAGTGTAAAGTAAAAATGTAGCATCTACTGTGCTGGCAAATTTCATATCATTCTCAGTGACCGGCAGTGGAGAAAGCAATGAATTCTCATTGATATTTTCGTTAGAAAAATGACTATAGAATTTTGGTTGCTGGCTTCTTGGCAATGTCAAACCATGAATGTTAAAGTTCATCAGATCTGTTGGCACCATTGGGGGAATGCAAAACTAATGAAAATTTACATTTTTTGGTCATTCTAGATTAAACGTTTCAGGCTTGTAATAGATATTTTACATTTCAGTTTCAAGTTTTACAGTGACTCTTTCACTCAGGAGACTTGCCATGGAGCTGTCAGTGTTTTCCATTTTAACTATTGATGGAAAACTGGTCAGGCTACAGCTCATACAGGCTACAGCTAAGTCAGTGGACTGAGACCAGCTGATTTCTGCTTGCTTGGATCGAGATTTTGCAGCCACAGTCTTTTTGGGTTACCCCTATCCATGAGTGATTTTTCTTGCAAAAGTAGTCTCACTCACTGAAAATCAATATATGGTAGACTGTCACGGGGTCTTGGTTTTATCTGGTAAGAAAGAGTTTCACACTACATGCATGTTTTTCAAAACCAGACGATGAAATTAAATGCTTAAAAATTTTAAATAGAAGTATGTAATGTCCATGTTCAGCGGCTGCTTGAGGCCGCCCTTTTCTGTTATATGTGGACTTTTGTTTGAGTGTGAGTGGTTCAGATTAAGTGATTATCTGTTGTGATTTGTTCCTGTGTTAAATCCCCTGTGCATTTAGACCCCCTTGACTCCCATCCCTGTGTTGGTCCACCGTCATTTCCCTGTCATCTGTGTCTAGAGTTTATGTTTGTTAACCAGGCATCAGAGCTTCAGTGTGTTTTGTGTTTTTGGCCCTCGTGTCTTCTTTGTGTTTTGTTAATAAAAGTCAAGTACAATGGAATTCCGCGTTTGTGCCTCCTTCACTCCCTGGAACCAAGCAGACGTGACAAGGTAGAGGTAGTCACTATCGATCCAGAAGTATCGGGAAAGAAATAACACTGTCCAAATTTGCTACTTGATAATCATGAAGTATATTTTAAACATGGGCTTCAAAAACACTAATAGAGACCAAAATCAATACATGACAGCCAGCTAGTAAACTTCTACAACTGTTGCAATGGTGCATTTTATGTACTTTATGTACATGTTTTGGTTACCTCTCAGAAATTTTCAGAAAAAAACTACTGCCTGATTTACACTTAAAAACTGTATCAGACCTCCAATCCTGCTCCTAACCAATGCGAGAGTTCACTTGGCTGTATTTACCTGAACAAAAAAATTCCACTGTGTGTTTATTTTGTTGCCAACCTAAATTTAATAATGAAATGCGAGCATTGCATTACTTGCAGCCTGCAAAACACAACAAGCCTGATATAAAACTGAATTTACGAACCTGTAATTTTTTATTGCATACAAATAAACCTGATTTTATTATTGGAAGACAGATTAACTGTAAACATTAACCATAGGCCTGACACAGGCACCTATACAATCTTATTGTTTATTGTTTCATTGTATTTTTTTTTTATATTTTGGAACACTTGTGGGTTTGCATGTAATTATTTCAAATGCCTAGGGCTACTGTACTGTGCATTAGACCAACATAAACACAATTTTATCTTTCATTTGAACTACTTTTGGCACTAACTTCATCGTGCTATACCTTCTTACTGTGGAAATGGTGTAGACATTAAAACAGTCATTTCAATCTGCTGTTTTTCTGATACTAAAACTCTAGCTTGTGTTGATCTGAACGTTTAACAGGCATATGTTTTCCAGATCTTGGATCAGTTGTGAGAAACAACTTGAGCCAAGACAGCCTGTCTGAATCCACACTGATTAGCTTGATCACATGATATTGTTGTTGTGACATAATAACCACATCTTTTCGGCTCCTTGTAATGTTTTTCACCAAGAGAAGAATGAAACCCCAGCAATCTGCATAATAGAAACCTTTTGTTGGAAAGGGTCTGGAATTCCAGAGCAAAATGACTTGGTACAGAACTTGACAGAGAGAAAACTCACTGATCTGAGAAACAGAAACCCAGCAGAACTCGCCTTCTAGACACAATGAAGATTTTGCATTCTTCAGTTAAACAGCTCATCTACACAGGTCGGGGCAAGCGGTGTGGAGTCGAAATGAGCTCAGATTCAGTTGTAACTATAACACACCCAGATCCTTCTGTAAGATGTCTTTCTAAAACAGAAGCCCATCTGGCGTTGTCACTAAAGGTTCATTCAGCTTTTTTAACCTCTATGGCTTTTTTTCCATAGGAAATGGAATGCATACTCAAGCTTTTCTTTGCTCTTATCTAAGACACATAGAAGGATTTGACTGGAGTAAGGAAAAAACACAGCCTCGAGCCTTGGCTTTCTTTCTTTATAACAGGTGGCAGACTTTGCTTTAATCTTAGGTGAAAGCTTTGGTCTTTGCATGCTTTGGTCTTTGCAACAACAAAATAATCTTTAATGAATGTTAAATACCAGTGACTTTACTGCAACCCGACATGATCCGGTGATTGTATGACTACTTTCCGCTAATATTCTGGCAAGCCCCTTCCCCTCTGATAATTCATATATTCCAGGCTAGTAATTCATATTCCTTCGCTATGATTAACAAGTAGTTCAAATTCCTGCGCTATGACTGGATAGTAGTTCATACTCCTGGTCTATGATTAACTAATGGTTCATATTCTTACCATATGACTGACTAGTAGTTCATACTCCTGCTCTGTGATTAACTAGTAGCTCATATTCCTGTGTTCTGAACAGCTAGTAGCTCATGTTCCTGTGCTATAATTGGCTAATAGTTCATATTTCTGTGTTATGATTGGCTAGTAGTTCATACGCCTCCTCGATGATTATCAAGTAGCCTAGTTCATATTCCTGCGCTATGACTGGCCAGTAGTTCATATTCCTGTGCTATACTTAACTAGTAGTACATATTCCTGAATTCAGCTTGGGTAGTAGTTCATTTTCCTGCTCTATGAATTACTAGTAGTTCATATGTTATGCGCTCTGATTGGCTAATAGTTCACACTACTGCGCGATGACTAACCAGTAGTTCATATTTATGTGCTGTGACTGGCTAATTCTTATTCCTGTGCTCTGGCTGGCTTGTAGTTCATATTCCTGTGGTCTGGTTGGGTAGTAGTTCATATTCCCTCTCTATGATTAACTAGTAATTCATGTTCATGTGCTATAATTAACTAGTAGTTCATATTCCTGCCCTATGGCTGGCTGGTAGTTCATACTATGGCACGCTGATCAGCTGATCCAGCCAATTCTCGCATTGTGAATGGGTGGCCCTTCTTAGTCATGAACTACACTTCAAGAATGAACGACTAGCAATTGTAAATCAGGAGATTTGATCCACTACTAGCCAATCCTAGTCTGAGAGCATGAACGCGGGCCAGTCGTGGCCCAGGAGGCGGGGTTGTCGGAATACGGGTGGGAAAAGTAACACCGCACCCGCAGTGGGGCCGTTCAAGTTGGCTCGACACGGCAACACTCAGTCTGACTAAAGATACTTCAGCATAACACACACACACACACACACACTGCAACCCTGCCTCTAGGGAAAGAGTTCCTATCCGAGAGTAGCGGAGGGCCGATGGACGCAGTGAGCAGCCGGAGAGAGATGATGGAGTCCCGGGCGGTGTGAGGGTCCGGCGGACGGTGTGTGCGTGTTATCGGTGGAGTTCAGGAGAAAACCTGTCACACAGCAGCCCAGAGAAAATGGGAGTGAAGCTGAGAGCTGGGAGAGCCGGTGCACTTGGAAAGAAAACTCGATTTTGATTTAAAAAGGCAGGTCTCCTGTAAAGGTGGAGTATTTCCTTTAAATTCCTAATTGTTTAACTTCTTGAATTATTTTACAAAATAACTCGGTACTTGCATGCGCACAATGTGCAAGTCTATATACTAATATAACCCATTTTTTAACTGCTTATGTTTGAATTGCACGAACTAAAGCTGGTTAAATGGTGGGGAATAAAGGGTCTGTGCATCTGCACACTGCAGCTTGTTTAGTTTGTCCTGCCTCGGTGTAAGTGAGGGAAGGTAAACACTGAGCGTTTTCTCTGAACTAAAGGACAAGGCCAGGCCACCCATTCATGATGGGACGGATAACAAAAGGAGAGCTGGGGCTTCGTGCTGGGAAACAGGTTGTTTGCAGGGAATTCCAGAGAGGAATCACAAAGGGCTCAGATATAGAGTTAGGACAAGTCTGGGGACCTTTACTGAGTTGCTGCTTATTTGTTATTAATTAATTTTTTAAAAAGCCTATTTTTGTTCATTAGTTGTACATCAGTATAGTTTAGGTGTTGTTTCCAGTCAGAGAATAGAGGACAGTGTGTTAGGGGCACCTGTGCTACAAAGCCATTCTTTTATTTAGTCCCCCTTTTACAGACCCTTTTAAATAAATGCCCGTATTTGCAGTATATTTATGCCAGTAATAATGCCAGCAATACCTGGATTTATGCCAATAATACCTGGATCTATCTGAAGAGGGAGAACCAGCTTTAGCAGAGTTAACATCAGTGTCAGTTTGAAATAAGACAGCAACTGGAATACTTAATGCTAAATAAGACGCTGTTGGAACACTTCACTGCTCTTCATGATTTTCAGTCTCAGTGGGCCTCCCAAGGATGAATAAAACATATATAAATTACTGTCTGGCATCCAGTGGCCCTGGCAGAGTTGAGAGAGATTAAGTGTGTTGCAATTCTAAAATGTTTCTCAGCGTTTCTTTGTTAGTACCTACTGTGCTGAAGGCTACAGGAGGAGAAAAGGGCTCTTGCGGTCAACTTTAAATACAGGAAATCTAAGTGATAAATATTTAGCACAGAATCATTAATAAAATTGAAGCCTCGTGACTGCTCACGGCGTTATGTCTTCTAAGAGGCCTGCAGCCTTGCCTCAGCATGATTCATTGCATTTTCCTTTCTGACAGCTATAATGTGCATGACTCTCATGACAACATTGTAAGGAAACTATCCGCATTTCAGGGAAAAATAGGGGGAGGGGATGCAAGAAATTGCAAGTACTGAACTGTTATGTGTAATTTAGTAAAAAGAAGCGTGCGAAATGGAAAATAAGCTGAAAAATGAACCTTTTGATTGAATGCATAGAGAAAAAAAAGTAGGAATAATATAGTATTATAATGTAATGGTGCGAGTCCTTAATTAACCTGCACACATTCACATATAGAGTATGGAGCCCCCACATTACTGCTACAGTCATATGTTGTAAATTGTGTGTGTTACTCTAATTTCAGGTTCCTCAAGTCTCAGCCATGGTAAGCGGCTGGAGATCGCGCCCGGCCCGCTGCTGCCTCCCTGGCCTTCTCCTCTTGCTTCTTGTGGTCAGTTCTCTGTCAGTGAGAGCACCTGCCCACCTTTCGCAGCATCCTCACGTCCCCTCCCTGGTGCCTCACACACCCTTGCTCCTGTCCCGCTCCCGTTTCAGCGCAAAAGCCCAGTTGGACCTCACCACTCACTGCAACGCCAGCTGCTACCACAAGGGGGACGCCATTGACAAAGAGCACATGACTGAGCAGTTAGCTTTTGAGACACTATATGCAGACGGCTCCCGTACATTAACCACTGTCGATCTGGATGAAGATGATGATGATGACTTGGTTAATAGTGTCCTTCCTACATCTTCAGTCAGGAAGAAGCGCAGAGTCTCCCTTTCCCTTCACAAGAGGATGAGGAGGCAAATTTATGGAGCAGATGGACGCTTCAACATCCGGGGTGACCACTTCCTGCTGGACTACCCCTTCTCCACAGCAGTCCGCATCTCCACAGGCTGCACCGGGGTTCTGGTGTCCCAGCAGCATGTTCTGACCGCTGCCCATTGCGTACATGATGGTAAAGATTATGTCAAAGGTGCACGGAAGCTCAGAGTTGGCTTCCTCATCCCACCTTCTGTTAACAGCACTAAGCAAGGCCAGGCCCCTTTGAAGAAGCCTCTAGTGCGCTGGGTGAGGGTGAAGCGGACACGGGTGCCTAAAGGTTGGATCCAGGGGCCACAGGAGGTCAGCATGGATTATGACTATGCCCTCCTGGAGCTGCGCTGGCCCCATCGACGGCCCTTCATGCGTCTAGCTGTGGCCCCCTCTTCTGATGACCTGGCTGGGAAACGTATCCACTTCTCTGGGTTCGACAGCGACAGGCCAGGAGAGCTTGTGTATCGTTTCTGCCCCGTAGAGGACGAGTCTAATGATTTGATATACCAGCACTGTGATGCCCGACCAGGGGCCAGTGGCTCGGGGGTCTATGGCCGCGTGTGGGACAATTCTTTGGAGCGCTGGGAACGTAAAGTGATCGGCATCTTCTCTGGACACCAGTGGTTGGAAATCAATGGCGAGAACCGGGACTACAATGTGGCTGTGCGCTTTACTCCTCTGAAATTTGCTCAAATCTGTTACTGGGTGCATGGCAACAGAGCAGACTGCAGTCAGGACTGATCCAGAGGATGAAAAGAATGACTCTGGAAAAGGCCAGAATGACTGTAGAAGATGAAAGAAAAACTGGCCCATGAACCTGCACTTTATGGTCAATCCTTTCACTGGGCAAGGCAACTATATTCAAATAAAAAAAAGCCCTTGGCAAGAATTTACCACAGGATTCTGGACCTGATTATCAAAGTTATATTAATCCAAATTGGATCGGATAACACCTTTGTCTTTGACTTGGACTTATTTAAACCACTAAAACCACTCTTTTGCCATCCACTGTAAAATATTGATCATGCACCATTTGATTTTTTGAATAACAAACACTGCTGCAGCCTGTATCTTAGTGCACACATTTCAGGCCAAGTCAGTACCCTTATAAAAAAAAAAATGTGTTTTCTTATTGTGATTTTTATTGCATTTCCCAGAAGACACTTAAGGGCCGGTTTCCTAAACATGGATTAAGGCTAGATTAGAACTAAATTGTAATGTCAATTGTGATTTATTATTAAAAAGTCCTGTTAGTCTGTAATTAAACTTAATCTGGGTATGAGAAATCTGCCCTTAATATGCTTGGCATGGATTTATTTTTTTTAAGCTGTGATGCTTACATGTGCAAGATAGGTGGCATATAATCTCCGTCAGATATTTTAACCTATTTCTAAATTGAAAGTTAATTTAAAATCAGTTTTGGAGAACACAGTTCTTTGAATGTACTACTACTTGTGACAATAATGGATTAAACTGGAGGCGCGGTAAGAAAGAAGAGAGTCCGTTAACTGTGTGGGCTGTGGATGTAGAAACTAGATGACTGTGATCAAAGCATAACCTCTGGCAAACAGACCTGGTAAATATTAGAGAGACGCTACACGGCTGCAAAAAAGTGGTGACTGCGAAAGCTTTAGCAAGATATTTGGCAAACACACAACAAAGCCAATAAAAATACATTTGTTATTAAACACGACTAGATCAAATGCCAAATACAGGGGATGAGGGATGAATTGAATTGAATATATTTCTATTTTTGTTTTTTTGAAATGCTTCTATTTTAATAAACAAAAAGATCTATATCGTGTCTGCATTGTTTTCTTACTGTGCTTTAAAGATGTCCTAATTAAGTTATGGTCTAAACAGGCAGAGACCCACCAGTATTCAAAATGGTGCATGTCTTTAATAGGAATGTCATTTTTAGGTCTTGTTATGATGGACCTCTTACTCCCTCTTGTGGCTCAGAGTGACCCAGGCTTTACTACTCAGAAGCCACTGTAGAGCTTCATTAACTGGATCAGGAATGTTAGTAGACAGTTTAGTGGATCAACAAGGCCAGGCTGGATATCCCTGGCAAAGGAGGGATGATGATAAGAGACTCGTCTGGGTGTCCTTCATGGACCGCTATTTTGAAGTTGTGTTCAACGGATACAACTGCAGTGAACGGCCATTCTTAACATTTTTAAAAAAGTAAAAACCCTGCTGACCTTTTTTACTAATATTTCAGAATTTCACGTTTACTCTTAGTCAAAGAACATTTCTCAAGATTTAAATTTACTATGATTACAAGTTTGAAAAACTTAAGTTAAGACTAGTAAAGAGTTGGATTTATACCAGTTACATGGTTTAGAATAATAACACAATGAAACTGATAGACACTGAGATATTTTTAGTGGCCTTTCCTGAGATTTCTTTTAGCCTGAAATGTTTTACTGTCTGAAAAAGAATTTGAACTAACTGGAGAGGAAAGAAAGTGTTTCCCACAAGTGTTGATCACTACAGTTTCCAGGCCACAAGATTTCAGGTTTTGGTTCAGACAAGTCTACTGTCTGAATTATACAGCATAATCATATCTTCCACAGACATTTTTTAAAGCTTTGGTTGTGTGCCTCTGATTTTGTCTCGAATCACATCCGCCTTATTGGCATCAAGTTCTTCTGCTGAACAGCGTTTCGGTCTAAGACAGTTATCATGCTAAGCCTGTTCTAAATTCTGGAGTCAGGCTCAAGATTCACGATGTGCTTCAGAGAGATGAGTCAAACTGGCCTCGGCCTAAACTGTTAAATTCAGTAGGAACTGCTGTGAAGCATGTGGACTGTTTTACCACCTGCAGATCTGAATGACTCGCCATCTTTGAGCATAAACCATCATTCATAATCCATGCTTGGCTTTGTGGGACACTGAATGCAAGAGCGTGTGTGGGTGGATATGAATGCTCACTAATTTTAGGGAAGGGTATTGTTCTTTGTGTCTTTTGTTTTATGGCACTTCCTATTTAATTTTACTCCAGTGAGAGATGAATAACACGTTCAAAATCTGAACCCAAAACAGAAAAAGTTGGGATGGAATTGAACACACACACAAAAAAAACCCCCACAGTGATTTTTACATTTTCTTTGACTTTTATTTAATTGCGGACAGTATGAACCTCAGATATTTCATGTTTTGTCTGGTCAACAGCATTTCAGGACTGCAACACATCCCAATAAAAATTGTGATAGTTAAAGACATTTAATGATAAAAAAAAAATGTAAATAATGTGATTTTAACAGGTGATGCCAACAGATGGACAGAGGATCTACAGTTTGTCAACAAATGTGTGAGGAAATTGCTGAAATGTTCCTCAGAGAAAGATGGGGAGGGATTTGCATATTTCTCATTCTACAGTACATAGTATATTAAGCAGTTCAAGGACTCTGGAGGAATTTCAGTGTGTAAAGGGCAAGGGCGCAAGCTTAAGATAAACACCTGTGATCTCTGATCCCTCAGATGACACGGCGTCAAGAACCGTCATTCATCTATAGCTGAAACAACCACATGGGTGAGGAATTACTTTGGTACACTTTTGTAACACTACAATACGGAGTTAGATTCACAAATGCCACTGAAAACTTTACTGTGCCAAAAAGAAGCCTTATGTTAACCATGTCCAAAGGCAGTATCGCCTTCGTTGGAGTCGGATGAACCATCACACAGTGGAAATGTGTACTGCGGTCAAACAAATCACTATCCCAAATCATTTTGTTGGAGGAAACGGACACTGTGTGTTCCAAAGACAAAAAGGACCATCCAGACTGTTATCAGCAACAAGTCCAAAAGCCAGGATCTGGCATCATGGTATCAGTGCCCTTGGCATCATTTATACTTCTGTGATGTCAGCATTTACGCAGAAAAGTACACTCAGATGTTACAGCAACACTGCCTTCAAGACAATCTTTTCCAGTGATATCCATGCTTTTTTCAACAAGACAATGCAAACCCACACTCTGCATGCATTACAAAGGCATGGCTGTGGAAGAGGAGGGTACAAGTACTGGACTGGCCTGCCTGCAGGCCTGACTGTCCCCAATAGGGAATGTGTGAATTTTGAAATGAAAAATGCAATAACCCCTTACTGTTCTTCAGACGTGTTTCAACATCCTGAAACATTTCATCGCTGTGTATCCTCAGTGCCAAAACATCTTTTTACATTTTGTGAGAAGGAATGGCAACATTGAAAAATGGTTAAATTCTTTACCATTCCAGCTTTTCTTGGAATGTGTTGTAGGCCTGAAATGCAGGAACTGATGTATTTTGACAAATGAAATAAAGCTGACCAGACAAAAAGTGAAATATCTATCTGCAACTAAATAAAAGTCAAACTACCGGGTTTTTTTGTTTGTGTTTTTTGCATTTTCCACACGGTCCCAAAATTTGTACACTTAAATATGCTTAAGTATGCTAGTACATTCTGATTGAGTTGTACCTCCCATGGTATGGATATATCCTCACATTTCTCATAGTGCCTGGTAGCGCGTGTCCATCTTGGAGTTTTTACACTTTGGTGAATGCTGTTATCCATAAATGCAGTTCATTTCCGTTTTCTCCTGCTCACCAGCAGGTCATCTGAACTGCTATAGAAAAGCGGGGTAATGTTCAGTGTTTCCCTGTTTTTGGTCATCTAAAAAATGGTCCTGATTATGTTCCTAAATCCAGTTCTGGATTAGTTTAAGAAATGACTGTAACAAGTAGGCATGCCATATCAGCAACAGCCAGAGAACAGACAGTAATCGAGCGGCGTCCAGATGTGCGGTCAGTGCAAAGATTTCCTGCCCACACAGCAAAGTGGTCCACGTGAATCATGTGAACCTCTGAAAGAGGGCTTTTGTGCTTCAAAGAGTTCTGCTGAGAACATAAAAGCTTTTACAAGAGTCTGACTGGAATGAATTTGGCAGAGTGGCCTATCAGCATGTGGCCCTCAGTAATGACTACATGACGACTTCAGATAAGGTGAAAATGTTTTTATGGGGCATTATGGTCTGGTGCTAACTGGAGGTGGGTGGAATGAAGACAGAGAGGGATTGAGAGAATTTTTCCAGACTTTTGTGCACAGACGCTGACTGCCCTCTAGTGGTCTACCCAAGGATGTCTATGTATTTTTCAGAACATACCACAACATGGCGATGAGCAGGGATGATCTGCTCAGAATGCAGTGGGGGTTCATTAGCCCTATGATTGACTTGTAAAGGTGCATGGTGCACAATAAAACAATAACATCATTTTAAAACCTCAGTCTCATTCTTTAGGCCTGCCTTAGTCAGAGTTTATGTTGTCTCGGAGCATGGACAATCAGCCCTCAATGTTCTGAAAAATTCCAAAAGCTGCAATGAGAACAAGTAAAGAATGAACAAGGAATTATGAATTTTCGAAGCCAGACTAGGATCACAGTCCTCACAATGGTTTGGTTACCTCATTCCCTTCACTGGCCTTGCACATGGAGTCTGATCTTCTCAGCTGTGATTTTATCCACTTTAATAGGCTTTTCAGAAAGTGCTCACAGGCCAGTAGTGAAGGCAACACCTGATCCTAGGCCAGTTTTCTCATTAAACCAATCCTTGGATTATTCTGGATTCTTAGGAACATTACATTAGGCCTGAGGTAGATTAAGGAGAAATAGGAGCAACAAAAAGGAGACATTTAAGCTGCAGTGGTAGCATGTCTGAAATTGCTTTTGGGCTGTGTTTGGGTTTTATATTGCAGTGACGAAGATCTGGACCTCATTTACGAAAAGCCTGCTGCGACTCATCCGCAGTTTCACAAGAAAGCTTTTGGGAAACGAAATCGTGGTCAGCTGCAGCTGCTCTTTAGACCTTTAAGTAATGTTCAAATGATAGTTATGGTTTGGTTTACAGTGGCATAAAGTGTCTAAACCTCCTAAAAATGTTTCTCCTTTTTTGTTTTAGATTTTAACATATAAGTGAGTACATAACATATTTTAAATGAAGAAAAACATCTCAATTACATATTCAGATCATTTGTAATTACCCTGACCTCATTTACATCTTGGTTCCATTGTCATCTTCAGGTCTCTCCCCTTTTTTTCAGCAGGGTTCAAGTCTTGGCTTTACTGGGCCTTTCAGGGTCAGTGTTTTTTAAGACTCCATGTAAGCCCAAGTTTAGACTAAAAAGATTTTAGAGCTGTAACTAGTTGCGGTACTACTGGGTTGATACTGTTATCTGATATGTTTCATTTACGTACACCAGTCAGTCGTAACATTAAAGCCACGTCTAATATTGTATAGGTCCGCCTTGTGCTGCCAAAACAGCTCTGATCTGCAAGACATGGACTCCACAAGACCTCAGAAGGTGTGCTGTGATAAGACTTTAGCAGCAGATTGTTTGAGATCTGGGGAATTTTGTTGCTGGGTCAACACCTCGACTTCTTTGTCATGTTCCTCAAACCATTTCTGAACAATTTTTGCAGTGTGGCATGGCATGTGGAGTGTCTGCAAGAGGCCACTCTTATTATGAAATAATGTTGCCATAAAGGGCACAGGTCAAAGTAACCTCCACATGAGTGCCACAATCTGAGGTTTCCCAGTAGAACACCTGTAGCACCACATTGTCTCCACTGGTTTGCCTTCTCCCTCTCAGTGCATCCTGGTACCATCTCTTCCCAGACAAGCCACAACCATCCACACTGCTGTCCACATACTGTACAATATAACGTCAGACCAGGCCACCATCTTCCACTGATCCATGGTCCAGTTCTGATGCTCACATGGTCACTGTCCTCGCTTTTGGTGGTGGACAGGAGATAGCATGGGTACTCTGACCGATCTATGGCTGTGCAGCTCCATACACAGCAAGCAATGATGCACTGTTTTAGCACCTTTCTGTCAAAGAGCATTTACCTTTTAGTGCTTTGTGCTACAGCACCTCATGTGGGATCAGATCAGACAGGCTAGCCTTCCCTGCCCAACTGCATTGATGAACTTTCTGCATCCATGACCCTGCTGCTGGTTCCCCAGTTGTCCATCTTTGGACCCCTTTTAGCAGGTACTAACCACCACAGGACCTGCTGTTTTGGAGATACTGACTGAGTCACCCAGCCGCAAAAATTTGGTCCATGTCGAAGTCACCTATCAGTGCTTTAATGTTGTGGCTGGTCTGCCAGGCCCGTGGTGTATCTACCAATGCATTTATGAAATATAGAAATGACAACTAAATCCACCTGCATTTATATTAGATAAATATACTTCCTAGTGGGTTATTGTATATAATTAAAAAAACCCACCCAAAACTAAAAATAGTAGCCCAGCGTTGTCTGTACATTCTGCTCTTCTGGAGTACAAGGTCATCAAACATTAAGTTTGTATTCAGCCACTCTACCACAAAGACATGATGGATGCACTGTTGCAGACACAGTAAACATTCAGGTTCTTTCATCTCATCAGGTGTGGTAGTAGCCACGGTTCTTCTTGCCTAGCTTAGCCAGACAGGCAGGTTTAAACTTCCATTTCAATGCACTCCTAGAAACTTTAAAATGTCTTGCAGGTTTTGCCACTTTGCAGGTTTCACATTATTCACTGAATGGGTTTCTAGAGCAGTGTTTCATAGTTTTATTAAGGCACCTTTTTCTCAACAATGAAACCTGATTAAAAATGATATTCTACATCAAGGAAGATAGTGTGATACGTGATCAAGCTGGAAGGACATGGTGAAAATTCTGAAGACTGATGGCAAAATATGTAAATTAAAGCAGTTTGGGGAAAGCAAAAATTTCAAAGTCAGTGCATGTTTCATTTCAGCGTGAATCTTCACACTACACCACACATCTTAAAGAAAACCAGCTAAAAGCGGACAAACGTCACATAAAACCAGTCATAACCTTGGAATAGTTTAGTGCCTTTTTTATTAGAGATAAGGAGACGATACAAAACATCCACTATCCGATATCCTTCAAAGCTCTGTACACAGGCTGTTCAAATACATCGCTCCCCATCGTTCTTTCATTCAATCCAATTCATCAGCAGACATCTGAGGTACCAGATCCAGAATTTTTTTACACATGTGAGGAATGCGTTCAATTCAAGTGCCATTGTTTTGAATCAGACTTGGAAATGTTTGCAAATAAGAGCTGGAATCATTTAAAAACATGTGAATTTTCAAAACAAGATAAACAGAAGGGGAGTAACTGTGTTCCCAAAATGGTCTTTCTGACACGGCTTGTGCAGTCAGTCATGGAGTAAATTGTTTTGTATTAAACCTACTCTACACACACACTTAGAAAACTTAAGTAGAATTTTGGCAAAAAAAAAAAAACAAAAAAAAAACAAAAACCAAAAAAACAAAAACCAAAAAAAAAAAAAAACAAAAACACAGTATTCTGCAGATTGTAATTGAATTGTAATGGTTGCTGTTGTCTCAGCCTTTTCCTTCTACAATCTAGTGGAACCCAGAAAGAACAAAAACCTGTCAGCACACATTTACAGTTATAATATTTTGTTTTTAATCATCATCCTTCAATTTTATTTATTTTTTAAGATCTTTTTTTTCTTTTGTGTTTTGTTCTTTGTATGTGTGAACTGGAATGACAGCCTACTTTTTGTGGAGTTTGGAAACTGTCACTTTCAACCAACCCTCCCCACCCACGAGAACCCACCCTCCAGCCCGGCAAACAATCTTGCTAAGCCCCCTGCCCTACCAATGTTGGAATGAACAGCTATACCCCTCAAAAGCGTTGGCCTCAATCATTCAGAGGCTTCCCTTCGAGACTGACCACTGATGATCCCCCAAGCTTCTCAGCAAGGGTCTTTCGGTCTTTGATATCTTCCAAACCGTTCACTTGCCACTCGTGCTTGATACCTATGCAACAACATTTCAGTCAATTTTGTAATAACATCACGCTTCAATAAATATAATATATATATAAACAAACATTAAATGCATTAAAAAAATCTTATTTTGTGTCCATGATTCTCACCTGTGAACTTCTTCTTGATGGCATCCTTGGAGCTAGCGTAGATCATCTTGCTCTTTAGTGGAGCGCTTTCTGGGGCCCTGACAGCAAAAACACACAAGTTAACTTATCTAAAACATTCACTGTACTCTCCTCTAGTGCAGAAAGTCACCCTGAGCATCCCTTACCAGAAGATGAAAACCAGATCTTCCTTTTTGGTTTCCTTTGTCTCATATGTGGCATCATAAAGGGCATAACGGCAGTCATCAGCAGGGAGCATCTTGACAAACGTGAGGTAAGGATCTCCCTCATCTCCCTGCAGGATCTCACGGCCCTCCTCCATGATGATTTTCTTCTTATCTTCGCTCAGGCAGAACAGAACAGCCTTCTTCCTCTTCCTCCTCTCCTCTTCATTGGCCTGTGCCTTGCGCACCTTCATCTCATTGAAGATCGTAAGCACATTCTCTTCCACTGTAACTCCGGAGGCCTGCAGACACACGCACACAAAGTCACATGGTATCACTGTGGCACCTGCCCAACAGTCTTCTGTGGAAAAGGAAGTAAATGAGCCAACGTGTACATGTAAGGTGAAACAAGGGTTAAATCAACATGGCAACAAGAGGCCAACATAAAAAAAATTACTGATATGTTCAATGATGAACAGACAAAGTGATTTGGAACTACCTAGCTGGCAAACTTTGCAATGTAAAAATACTGACAAGAAACATGAGGCCCACTGAGACTCGAACCTGCATGAACAGGAGCTCTAAAAGTTGTCAAGTGAACAGTGGCTATGCTACTATAAAAAAAAAATAAAAAAAATATATATACACACACAGAGGACTCAAAATGATATACAATAACACACTATAAAATCACATTACAAGATGCTTAGTGTGAGAAGAGGTATGACCCTGCCTTGGAAGTATAAGTCACATGACACTTCAACTTAAAATGTATGCCACTGCACACAAGAATTGAAGAAAGGAACTTCACTTCCTCATATGGCCTGCAACAATCGGCAAGTAGACATGGGAGTGTATGGGTGTTCACTATGGATGCAGCATACAGAGAGATAAGCTGCAGTGTTTAAGGTGTGTCTTACTACGCAAGACAAGCAAGCCTAACATTTCCTCACGAAAGTTTGAGAACAAAGCACTACCATATTAGCTGCGACAGGAGTGAAAAGAAAGGAGGGGCTAGCACTACAGCTCCGGAGCGCAGGCTAACCACACACACAATGGCACTACTGTCAAAATCAAAACGGCCTGAGTCACATCAGCTCCATAAACCTACTCAGGTCTTCTGATTTCCATTACAACACCCAGCAGCAGCAACTCTGAACAGAATTCAAACATAAATTAACTGTCCTGCCCTGCCCTGTTGTCTCCACTGCAAATTCTAAGACTATTCATCTCTCCTGAGCTCAAACCCCTGAGACAACCAACAAGTAACCTGACTCTACATGCTAGTGTCAGTTCAGCAACTGAATAACCAGTGTATCATATTAGAACTCATTGTGGAAAAGAGACTCAAGAAGCTCTAGCCAGCCAGAGCAAGCTGGGTTCTGAAAGGCCACTTCAAATAAGTTTGTGTACGCAAGGTGTGGAGGGATTTGCTCAGAGCTGTGAAAGACTTAACTAAACAGGCCAACAGAGACAACAAATGCCTTAAAATAACAGTTATTTAGTACTTTAAATATTCATATTTAAACTTCAAATTTAGCATTTGAGTACCACTGCACGTGATTGAGAATAGATCAAAATGTTGAAAGACAGCCAGCTCCTTTTCCTGTCGTTAAAATACCAAAGGCCATGATCAGAAGCCAAGGTTCAGATATTCTCGACACACACCTGAGATTAGACTAGATCAGGTGGATGTGGGCAAAGAGGACTTAAATAACCAGAGGAATGACGATTTCTGGCCAAATAAGGAAAAGGGAGAAAAACACCACAGTTTATTGCTGTATGACCTCACACAGACAGGAGACAGAAACGGGAGGAAAATCGGAGACTTCTCATACCGGAACCGGCATTTCCTTCACACGACCACCACCTAAAAACTGAGCCGGAACAGAGAAAATCCTCACCAAGAATTACTTATGGGTTATTCTTTCTAATCTACTGATGTGACGATAGTGAGAACTGGCCGATTTTGAACCAAGACCACCGTTTACATGCAGTCTGTCGTTTTTAAAATGGTGAGGAAGTTCAGGCCTTCCCCCATCTGCACTGCACTGCACTACAGCTCAGCTCACACGGCAGGGACAGAGAGGATCGATGGTTTTTCAGTGGGGAAAAGTTAAAGATTCTTCCATTAAAACTATCGATTATCTGGTTACCTTTAAAAATACTGCTATTGCAAATGTCAGGGAGGGGGAAATAAAGCTGCGACCAGGAACAACGACGTCGTTGATAAGAAAACGCAGCATTTCCTCTTTTAATGGATGATCTGACGTGTCTACTTGAAACACAAAAGAAATTAAGAGCCAGTTAATGCTTTTGGAAATACATGAGTCTTTCATGAGCCACAATCTACTTCCAGTTCCGTGAGAGCCAGAAGAATTGAGCTGATCTCAGTGCAGGAGTTAGGGTGGGGCCACGGCCGACGCAGCTCAGCATGTGCTGCTCTCACAAACCCACAAAAGACGGGTTTTAAACACCGAGAGGCTTTCGGATCAACCAGAAAGCCTAGGTGAACGCTACACTCACTTAGTGACCGATATGTGTGGGGGGAAACATAGTTATTTCTTCAGGATGCTCCGGATGGCCATGTTGAGACAAAGAACGGAGCCTGTTAGCCCGTTAGCGTTAGCACGAGCCCCATCCACCGGCCCCGAGAAAACACAAACCAAAGGGCCCGGCTCGACTCATTCCACATCCACTCAGAATTGTGAGGCCTACACTTGCCACTCCACGAAAGAGGAAAATAAAAAGATTTCCACACCCAGAAAATGCGAGGTGGGCCTTTTCTCGGGCCTGAAGGTGCGGAAATAGCGAGAGACTGAGGAAATGGCGCCAGTTGTTTTTGGGGTCGATTCTTTGCCATTTTTTCATCGCATCCGAACAAATATCTGAGGGGTTATAGTCACACATTCGATATTAGGGAACAGGGCGTTATTTACGAGTGAGAGGGGAAAAGGGTCTACATTTTGTACCGTGGAGCATTTGTTTTATTTATTTAATTTCCTCCGGTTTTAGAGCAGCATTAGCCAGCTAACGTTAGACTGAGTGAGCTAACAGGCTAGGTAGCAGCTAAAGGCGTCATTCTGGACAGCTGGAGAGACAATAGGAGAAAAATAATAAACTCGTGTTCAGTTACGAGAAAAACACACGACCCAGGAGTACAGACAGACTCAGAGATAGGTGTAGTATCGACGGTGAGTGTGGAGAATGGAGAAATGCAGACATACCATGGCTGTGTCTCTGTGATCGTTGTCTGTCTGGGGGCTCTGATGACTGAGTGAGGGAGAACTGTGCTGCAGTCCTCGCGCTCTTCTCTCCGCACGGATCCGCCCTTCAGCGCGCGCCCCGCCACGCCCCGCGCGGTCACATGCTTCGACCAAGCTTAACGGGAAATGTAGTCCTGCCTATCGACATCTTGTCCCTCAACGAACCAGTGTGTTATGGTGATTCAGTTATTAAACACGCATGCAATTAAAATAACGTAAGCCCACGACAGGCTATTTAGATCTCAGGTCAGTCACGTGGGGAAACTTTTACTCCCACTGAAACAGACCATGATCTCTGGCCGCTGTGCAAAGTGCCGCCTGGTACCAGGCTGGGAGTGTTATCTGCCAAGCAGACTGAGTGCACTCAGAACAGGGGCTCTTTCGATAAGATAGGAGGGCAATAACACCTGCAGAGTGAAATCAACGACATGCCTACACACTAATGCAGTCTTATACAAGACCGCTGAAGACTGTTGAATAGGACATGCAATATGCAAAATATTAAAGTCAAGTGTTATTAATTATATCCTTAATAACCTGAAGGGGGCCCGATAAGACATTTATTTATTATGGATGAGGAAGAGCACTTGTGAAAGACAACGATATTTTTTTTGCTGACCCACCGAAAGAGGCTAATTCAAACAAGTGAACAAGTGAAATCTCCATTCAGCATCGATAGTGGAGGTATGGGCCGCACGACTCTAAACCCTGTTGTGTCTGTCTCTGCCCCTTTTTAAGGTTCGCTTAACTCGCTTCCTTATTTGGAAGAGAACGGTGACAGCCGGGAGCGCGCGGCAGCAGCAGCA
>JBBIGA010000032.1:2769373-2785569 GCA_037576975.1 Alestes dentex
TACTTAACTTCGCTGTACCGAACCGTGACCCCAAAACCGAGGTACGTACCGAACCGTGACATCTGTGTACCGTTACAACCCTTATAAATACAAGATATATTCCAGATATTCTACAAAAAAACTCTAAGCACTAGTTTATTCACGTTGTGTTACTTCTGTGTTTGCTGTACTTACCGTTTTTGTATTCCTAAAGCCATTCCTGCCAGCAAAATATAGGTGATGAATGCCATAGCTGCAAGAGAACAAAAGTAGGCCATTATGGTCAGCAAACCTGTTATACAACATGCAAGTAACACGCTAGATTTCACTGTGGTCAAGCCAGAAAGCCTACCCTCATTTAAGATAAAAATGCTTTTGACAACAGTGACTGTGACAATAACATCGCAAAATGAAAACAAAATGACAAGCTGTCATACTGTGTATTACATGATAATACATGACAATGATTGTATAATTATTCCATGTCCAATTACCATTAATCTGGCCGTCACAGATTTTGAGTCATCTTAAAACAGTCAGATTGAAGTTCAAATGTATTAAAATTAAAATCAGTGTTTGAGGAATTTGCTTAGTGATAAGCTCACAATCTGAATTAAAATGTATTAGCAGCCATGTTTTAGCCAAATGAAGATTCTCCGCAGAAGGAAGTTATAAGCTCTCAAATGGTTCTTTGTGCACACAGAAGCAGTACGAGTGCACATACATTTTAGTTGTACATACAAATTGCATGTATTTAAATAAAAGTAAACTGAAATCCCCACAGAAGCAATCATTGAAGTGACCTTTCTGTCATACATGAACACACCATAGCACTCATCCTCTGCATTTAAACCATTCACAGTTACAGGAACACAGAGCCCGAGGAGCATACCTCAAGAGTACCTCAGAGGTGTTACTAGCAGTCTTGGGAATCAAACCCATGACTTTCTGATTGCAGGGCGAACTCCCTAACCACTAGGCCACCAGCTGCCAATCGTGGCATTATCACTGGTACCCAGGGCACTTAAACAATTTCTACATAAAACCTACATTCTGGATAATCACATGCATGGCCATAACTTCATTTAAGATCTCAAACTTTTCTAAAGTGGCAAAAGTACTGATACCAGACATCCTGATAAGACATATTTGAATCTAGCCTATCTGTCTTCAACTTATTACAAAACAGAACATGACAAAAAGATCTGCCACAACATTAAAACCACTGAAAGACAAAGTGAATAGCCCTGATTATCTTGTTACAGTGGTACTTGTCAAGGGGTGGAACATATTAAGCAGCAACTGAAAAGTCAGTTCTTAGAGTTGATGTGTTGAAACCTGGAAAAATGGGCAAGCAAAGGCCTGACTTTAACAAAGGCCAAATCGTGACTGACAACTAGATAACTGAGGCAGAGCATCACCAAAACAGCAGGATATAGATCCTGACATTCATGTGGATGCTAAACATTGTCAGAAAATGAATACACCCTTGATGGAAATGATATTCCCTAATGGTGGGGGCCTCTTTCACCAGGATAAAGCGTCCTCCCACGCTGCAAAAATTGTTCAGGAATGGTTTGAGGAACATGACAAAGAGTTCAAGGTGATGACTAAGCCTGCAAATTCCCCAGATTTCAGCCCAATCAAGCATTTGTGTCTGAAGGGTCAGAACTGTTTTGGTGGCACAAGGGGTAATTAAGCATTATTACGTAGGGGGTTTTAATGTTATGGCTGATCAGTGTGTATGTGTATTCATCTCCCTACAATCTTTTTGACTAAAGTACATGATACATCCTACAGTGTGTTATTGTTCAGTTAAGCTTATTTTTATTGTTCACATTTGTTCAATTAACAGTGCATCATTAGATCTCTCTAGTACGATGACATGTTTTATAACTTCACTGAGATATTTTGGTTGAGCTATTAACTCCATATTAAATGTATGAAATTCATAATGATCATTGAATGTTTTCGTCTGGTCTTTTAGCTAAGAACAGATAGTGGCATCACTCTACATGCTCTTTTGCAGCTGATCTAAAATCTGTGACGGCTCATGACAATGGCGTGAGATTAGGCCAAGGCTGATCTCCAATTTCTGTTTATGTGTCTTCCAATGCCGGTACATAAACATTAATGAAATGCTGAAACTGAGACTACATCTACCTTAATTAGGAAAAGGATTCTAAAACAAGTACATCTCTAGAATTAATAAACAGTGAATATTATTTACTGGGTATGTAGAGGTCCGGCGCATTGACATCATGCCGAGGGGTGAGAGGAGTGTCTCTGTGGTAACGGACTTCCCAGTCCTGATGACATCAGAGCAGATTAAAAGAAACACTGTGTTAAAGTACAATTCCATATCTGACATTTATCAGGTGTCTGTTCTCACAAAAGATGATACACATGTAGCCAGGCAAAATAAAGCTGTCCCAATATCAATGCTCAACAGTTTATGTCAATACATGTGAGTAAAAGAAGAGCTTGAAATACGTCTGGTTATTTACATTAACAGCAAAAACAAAAGAAGGTTCTCTCTAACAATTAAAATATATTTGTAATAGCATATTTTTAGAATGCTATCCCTGTAATAGCTAAAACTGTGGTTGTGGACATATTATTGCAAGTCGATAATTTATTATTTGGATATATCATAATTATTACCTGATGTGTGTATGGGAACATCAAAAGCATCAATTTCTTCATGACATATTTAGTGTCAACTGCAAAGAAATACTTCAGCTTGTTCACAGACATGAATCGACTGATCTGTAAAGCATAGAGAAAAAAATGTGTGATGAGGTACTAAAATAAAATGTGATGTGTGAGCTGCAGCAACAATCATCAGTGCACCTCTTTGTTGACCATATCTTTGCCTTGGTTGGCAAGTGAAGAGCCATACATCATAGCTGCACTGGCCATTGGATCTGTAAAAAGATTGTCCACCCCACTGCTTCCTTGGCCTCCTGCTGCTCCACCTCCCATGTTATAACCTGATTCATAGTAGTTCTGGTTGTTCATTGGTGGCACCCCTGAACTTGTGTCCTCAAAAAGAAGGGGGTCACCTGGTGGAGGGGCTGCACGGGCTCTGGGTTTTGCTGCAAATAAAAATTTTGCACAGATGAACAACTAACAGCAATCGTAAAGACATGATTAAGAGACACCGTTTCAATTACAATAGCATTAATCAGAGCTTGAAAAAATACGCGGCACGTATGTCACGTCGTTTCGTCCTTAAGTTACAATACTTGAAATGTGTGACATTTCATCCAGATCCAATGATTCAACTCAAAACAATGTTAAGATACCCTGACTGCAAAGTTTTCATACTTACTAGCCCGGTACCCATGCTGTGGAAGGGCCATCGTTTCTTCTCCTTTAAACAAGACAATACGATCAGATAAACTCACCAAAAACACGTCTTTACACTTCTAGTAACCTGATTAGATACGAGTCTAATTAAAACAGTAATGTTAAGTTTCTTGTCCTCTGATCCTGCTCTGACTGACGTTCTAGCTAGCTGGCTAGGCTAGGTGGACAGTTAGCTCAATAATGCAGAAAGCTGTCTGGCATTTCACTTTAAAAAATTACACTGACTGTACGACACTGTTAAACGCAGCATCTAAAGCGAGCGACAAAGTCAAATTCAACCAATTTCGGATGCGTTACTGTTACAATAAAGGTAAAAGTTTAAAAATCGCTAGCTAACTTCGTTTGTGAACTTGTACTTACAGCTACGTACACACTCGTAGACCCGCCTTACTGCCTCCTCATTGGCTAATGGAAATGTGCCTGCGTGGCAGCGACGCACATAATGGAAATCTTATTGGTTGTCTAGTGTCCCGGTGGAACGTCATCTAAAACGCTTATTGGCTATTCCGCACGTCAGTCAAAGGAGCCGCGTGGCCTTAAGGAGTAGGAGTATCGCGCTAAGTTCATGATGACGCTCATCTTTTAATCTAAGATGTAGTCAGATAAAAAGAACAACTCTTTTTCCTTGCAATGGAAAAGCATGATTGTTTATGTAAAGGCTATAGGCTACTGAACCCTCTATGGCTTACTTAAAAGTTTAACAAAAATCAGCCGATGTGTTTTATAGCACAACTACGTCCAAAAAAAAAAGTTTTGTCAAGTGTCCATTTGTCATTCCTCAACAGCACACAGTGCGAACAGCACGAAAGTGTTCTCTACGTTTAACCCATTCACCCAAGTAAAGCAGCAACCAGCCAGAAACACAGTGCCTGGGGAGCAGTGTGTGGGGATGGTACCTTCATCAAGGGTACATCAGTGGTGCCACTAGCAGTCTTGGGATTCAAACCCACAGACCTTCTGATCACAACTCCCTAACCAGTAGGCCACTGGCTGTGTGTTTGTAAACAAATACAGGTCTCATGACCTTTCATTCATACATTGACCTGTCATTTAAACATTGGATGACTAAAAGTACAGCATGGAAGAAAAAATATTTGTTTGTTGAGTAATCTGCTGAAAAGAGGAGACTGTCAGCATTTGCTAAATATAAAAATGAGTTAAATGCACGTCTTTCTCAAGGAAGCATCTTTTTTTTCATCTTTTTTTTTTTTTTAAACTTGAGTTCTTATCATTGTTATCAGTAACTAGAACATTTCCTCCTTTTGTAGAGTTAGGTAAAAGATAAAGAAATACTTAGACCTTTCATCTTTGCTGTCACCAAGATCAGATGTTTTCAACACTAGTCCTGGAGAGACATTGGCCCAACACATGAAGAGCTTTACATTTACCTTCTGAGCTGGATCAGGTGTGTTGCCAATAGATGCTCAGGAACGGGTTACATATAAAACTGATGTTGGTGTCGTCCAAACCACTTTGGGCTGAATCCTAAGACCCAATAGCTCATTCATTCACTCATTTTCTGTAACCGTTTAATCGAGGCAGGGACTCACCCTGTGCATTTTGTTTAAAAAGGCAGACGTTTTATGGACACTTTACACTCTAAAACCAACCCTTCACAAATGAACAACTCAAAACAGACCTGCATAAAACACTACAGGTCCATTTCGTGGTTCAGTTATATTTATCTAGAGTTTAGTACAAAACATTTGAGCCAGCACATGAGAATTATAAGTGAATAATTGAATCAGACATGCTGGATGAGGAAAGCATCCAGACATGCTGGATCAGACATGCTGGATGAGTAGAACACGCACACAAAAAGTTTATATGTACATATAAACTTTAAAATATTATGATATACTCAAGATATACTTAAAACAAATGTAACTGACCTTTTTCAATATTTTATAGTCATAACACCTTATTTAGACACAAATGCTCAAACTATTGGTTTTTGAAGACGACAATATAAGGCCTTCTTCTGGTTTATTTATCACTAGAAAAAAAAAAAATTTCAACAGTACAATGATCCCAAACATTCTTCAAAACTGGGCTAAAATTATATCCATTCCAAACAGAAGCAAAACAATTTTAGAATTATATCTTGGCCTCCCCAGTCTAGAAACTTTTCTCCCGTTAAGCTGCATAGGACGAGCTGGACCGACAAGTTCAAAATGAGCGTCCAGCAAATGAGGCTGAACTATCTGCATGCTTAAAAAGGTGCTGGGAGGGCTTGGACAAAAGAAATTTCCAAAAATTCCTCAAAGGGATGCCGCAAATCTGTGCTGCTGTGATAAGGGCAAGAGGTGGTTATTTTGGTGACACTCAAGCAGAAGCTTTTGCATCATTTAAATTGCGCTTACAGTGTACATTGTTACATCACACTTCAAAACCAGTCACTGTGATTTGTTTTAAGTATTTCTAATGTTTTCATGCAATAAAAGTCTGAGGGTGGACCTATTATGTGTGTGTGTGTGTATATATAAATACACACACACACACATAGATATACAGTATAATATGTCATATTATGATAAATAATGTATGTCACTGCTCTGCCCCCTCCATCCCACCCTGACCTTCCTCCTGACCACTCCAAGTACATAACAATATAACAGTTCTCAAAACGGATCAATCAGAACTGCTTCAAACCAGGTCAGACCCAGAAAGAACCAGAATGTTTCAGGTCTCCAGTGATTAAATAATCAGAAGTTTTCTGTTCTGGGTGTGTTCAGTAAAGGGGAGTGCCATAAATCTCCCTGAGACGTCAGTAGTGCGTACTTGAGCAGGCACAGGGCCTGTGCAGCCTCATTACAGACGCCTGTACCTGAGGCATGTTTCAGCCTGGTGAGGGTGTGTCCCTGCAGCTTTTTTTTTCTGAGCCTAGAAGGATCCGCCTCAGCTGGTCTCGGGCAGAAATTTCACACGCATTACGTCACGTTGACCCGTTACCCAATTTCTCACACAATTCCGCTTTACATTGGAAAGCAAAACAGAAGGAAGCAACAGTGCTATATATATAAACACTATATGAGCACTGTTGCTTCCTTTTGTTTTGCTCTCCAGTGTAAATCGGAACTGTGTGTGAGAAATTATATATATTATAGATATAGAACGAAAGATGTATATATAATGTTAAATCAGAGCAAACTCATCTTGTCTGAAAAAAAAAAACTGTCCCAAATACAGAGTTTCTAGTTTTGGAAAACAAATAAAATTTTAAAAAGATAAACGATGAACTATGGTTGAAGAAAGTGATATTTTTAATAATACACTAAACACATAACGCATAACCTTCCGTACCACCATAAAACTCGTGGTTAATATATAAATATAATCCACGACATACATACATACATACATATATATGAGATATATATGAGTGGAGATGATTAGAAGGGAGGCGCGTGTCGTTTTCAGTTTTTGAGCCACCACGTTTATCTGGGACCCTCTGAGTCACGACTGACGGGAAAGCGTTCAGAGAATGAATGGCAGAAACACGCAGCTGCTGATTATCGTATCTCAATGCTGACCACAGTCACACTGTACATTGTAAACCATGAACAAAAACACATTTGACATGGGCGTTATTTAAAAAAAAATCAGAATATTCAGGAATGTTGTACTTTATGAGACCACACAGACTGCTGTGGCACGGGTGGTATTACTCAGTCAGAGGGTCATTAAAGCATCTGTGAAACCTGGTAATTAAAAATTTTCGCATCATACAGCTGAATCACGATCCACACGCTACTTTCTCTTCCCTTGATGTGGTTCTCCCACTTCCCCTCCTCACTACAGAGCGAAGACCTGCTCGGATTTACTCTCAAGTTTCACTCATCTGGTCGGAATGTATATGAACATACAGGAAATCAATAGAATGGCTTAACGATTACATCGATTATTTTGAAGTAAGAAGACAGATTATGAACAGAATACAGAAATAAAGTTTTTACAAAACTGATAGTAAACCCCGTAAAAGCATAAGAAGAAAGGGATTCCCGGAAAACTCTAAATATGGTCATATACGTCACGTCGCACGTGATCGGTTGTCATCCAGTTACCCGACAACACCATTTCCCGTAAACTGGGAGGGGCGTTAACAACATAATGTCTAGTCCCAATTATTACAACTTCAGTAACATTCAGACGTTCTGCCTTAGCAGAGGTACTACAGACACAGGACAAGTTAAACTAGAATTTATTTAATTTTTTTCACAAGCGGTCCATAGTTTCAAGGCTTAGATCGCAAGCTGTCGTTTTCGTGCACCCCTTCCCGGTGTCTGATGGACTACACCGTTTTCCCCGCAACCAGGTGAATATTTAAGTTTTGAAGCGTCGTGGTAACGTTCCTACAAGTCAGAGCAGTCAGAGGAGTCATACGATTTCTGGATCAGTTTCTCTTTCCTTGGATTACTGTAAGGCAAACGGCATACATGTATTCAAACTACCGGGGTCTTGGTAGAGGAACCGACCAGAACTTCTCCAGTACCGGTTCTGGATCTAGTTCTTCTAACGTGACTCTCACAACCAGCATTGGCACCACTCAGGGCCAAGAGGTAAGAAATCTATTCCGCTTCTTGCAGTGGGTCTTTATAGAAGTGGGTATACAGTAACTTATCCCACGGATGCTGGACTTAAATTGTTTTAAAAGACGAAAGTAGTAATAAAGGGGTAATAACAGTATAGTAACTTTGGCTCGATGTCATAATGTGGGGAAAATTGATGAGTCATTATTGCTTGTAACAGTGTTACCTCCCACGTTACATAAGAAATAACAAATTACATTTTCTATGGGGTTACTACTAAAATAATCTATAATCATTTACCTTCTATAATATTCATGTATTACTGTTGAGCAATAATCTATTATACATGTGCAGTACATTGTACTGTAAGAAGATCCCGTCTGTAAGATTCTTAGAGGAATTCTGTAAAAACTCTTGTAGTAATACTATAGACTTTTCATAAAGAATGAGTTGTGAAACTGCAAGCAAAACCCCATAATATAAGAGCCATAATATTTCCAAATTGTGGTCATAGACTTATATAATAATCCTTATGGCACCTCAGATCTGAAAACAGCGAATTATACTGATTCTGAAAAGTTTGTTATATGTTAATAACAACACTTTTGTTTCTACACTTTCTAGCCAAAGTATTCAGCTGCAGGATCCAGTCAGTTTGTGCCCAGTCTTAATGCCATCACTTCAAGTCAAGACCTGCAGTGGTTGGTCCAGCCCTCGCTACTGCCCACACCTGGCCCATCCAGGCCAGTTCGTCACCCTTACATACCACAACCCAGGTTCGGATCCATGAACCCACTCCCACCCCAGTCACACCTACTCAGATCAGGAGTCATTAGAACTGCAACGGGTCCTGTAAGCTCTACGAGACGCAGACACGATGAACATGTAAGTTGAACTGATATCTTAAACTTTGAATGAATTATAGGAAGGTAAACCATAGAGACCATGGCTGAAAGATGAACCCATGTTTTGCTCAATGCTGCAAATATGTATCAAAAAGGCCTGACTCGTGTGGAGCACTGTTCCTGAATTACTATGATCCATTGTGCCCCTCCCCTCTGTGAATTCTGGGGAAAAAAATCTTGTTGAATGTAGAATCAGACGATGTGTAATATCCTGTAGTGAGTCTGATGGGTGTGCATGTCACATGGCCCTACACACTCACCACTGAAACACACCAGGTGTGGAACGGAGTGTTCAAATGGCCGTTTCTCAGAAGCATGAGCTATCTGCCTTTTCAGTTCAGTCTGTTCAAGTGGCTCCACCAGCCACATGAGCCGTGTAATTTGCTTAAATGAGAATACAGACTGTTTACACTTGCTGTCTATTGGCAAACAACAATCATGTCCCTCCCAGAGAAATCTGATATTCTTTAATTAAAGATTCGTATTCAATTTAAATTGGCAACGTGATTTGTGCCACATTTCGAATGTGGTGGTGAGTGAAATAATAAGACAGGAAATCAAATGACTCATTGGGCAAAATCATATGACTCACACCTGAGTCACTGAGGGGTCTGAAGGTGATTCATCAAAAATAACGGGCAAGATGCTATACATGTTGTATACAATGCAAAGGAAAGGGAACATGAGCCATGTGAATGATTAAACTGTACATGACTAACCTTTGAAACTAAAGATGGCCTTCTGTAAGGATGCTCCAGTGACAAAGTTTATGCATCCTCTGAAACTGAAAGTGACCTTTCCCCTAGATGGCAGTATTGCATTGATGAGCTGTTGGTAAATTCATTCTCTCACTGATACAAATAACTGAACGCATTGTACTGTCAATTTCATAATCATACTTAAGGTTAGGTTCCTTTATGTATTTATGTAACATTTTATGTATATGAAGCTTGTGTGACACTAGTGTGAGTTTATGTGCCAAACACAGTTGTAATGAATTTTTACATAATCATTTTCCAACATCTCTTACTCCTTTATAATTAAACGGGCTTTTTATTGCTGTGCCTTAAATGCTGATATATGTAAATGACCTCTGTTTAAAAAGCAGGCTAGACTGAAACACTCCTCATTAGTTTAGTGTGTTGTAGGCTGAATAAGTGGATAAATGGAAATGAGTTTCTTGACGTCAGTTCAAAATGGGGTGTTTTTATAGCTTAATATCCACATACAGACCATGCAGGTTGGAAAATGCACATCTTGAAACTTGTTTATATACACCATTAAACCTTAAATTAGAAAGGGGGGGAAGGAAATAGAGGTTTTCCATGATATGGGCCCTTTAATGTATTTTTACTTAGATAATCAACAACACATTATTTTTTTAAGCAAGGGTGTCCAAACATTTGCGTCTGTTTGTATTTATTCAATACACTGCACGTACTGTTCTTTCTTTAATAGGGATACACTGAAAATGAAGTTCTCACATTATTTTGTTTTCACTCTCTAGTTGTCCCCAGAAGAACTTGAAAGGCGGAGGATTAGAAGGGAAAGAAACAAACTGGCTGCTGCAAAGTGCAGGAATCGGCGTCGCGAATTGACTGACACATTACAAAGTGTAAGCCAATTTTTACGCATGCACTTATCACCCCACCTTGTAACTGATGTAACCGAATTGACAATTAATGTTCTCCTCCAAGTGTGTTGAGCTGTCCAGTGATGCTGTGTTATTGGTAGTTTTTACAATAACTAAATTAAGTAGAAAATTGGAAAACCTTTGTTTGAAGCCTACTTATAAACTGACCCAGAATAAAATTTCACCTTGAAAATTCTTTTACAGGAAACAGACCAGTTAGAAGATGAAAAGTCTCGTCTACAGAAAGAGATTGCTGATCTGCAAAAGGAGAAAGAGAAACTGGAACTGGTTCTTGAGGCTCACCGACCCATCTGCAAAGTCCAAGACTCTGATTCTGACTCTGACTCGAGTTCTGTTCTTCCTTCCCTGGGTGGGATCAAGATTGAGCCAGTGGATTCTGAGCTTCCAGGGCCCTCTGGAGTAAGCAAGAGCCACACCAAGCAGGAGAAACCCAAGCCTAAAATAACCATCCCACCTCCACCTTCAACCTGCGCTGCAAGTAGCATCAATCTGGAATCAGAATCCCTCCACACTCCTATCCTCATTTCCACTCCATCTCTGACCCCGTTCACGTCCAGTCTGGTCTTCACCTATCCCACTACTCCTCTGGATGCAAGTGCTGGCGCTTCTTCTCAAACACACGGTCATTCTACTGCCACTATGTCTCAGCCTGGTACTTCCCATTCCTCCCGACACCTAGAGGCGTGTGGTGTCGCCCATCGTCGAAGTAGCAGCAGCGGGGACCAGTCAGATCAGTCTCTCAACTCGCCGACCATCCTGACCCTTTAATATCCAGTTCATTTCTAATCTAAGGGAAAACTGCTTTGAACTTTCACAGGTGTCTTTAAAACTAGGTCAGAGGAACACCGGTACATTTGAGGTTTACTGTAGATACAAACTTGCAGGTGCATTTCATTTAGGCATCATTACTGGAGGTTATATTTCTTCTATAATGTGAGAAGAAAATGCGGAAATATGGAGAAACAGAATTTAGAGAGCATATATATTATGAAAACTAGCTGCAAACTATGGTTCTTTACTATGAGAATGAGTTACTATACTTACTTTTTATAGAGATGTGTGTATTAATGTATTAACTGAAGACTGATAGGTAAACAAATAGAAAGTTGAATGGAGGGATGTTTAGAAAGATATGTAATGCTGCATTATAACCACATATCTTGGATTTTCTGATTCAAATAGAAGCCTCTCACTGTGTCTGGATGCACACTACACTATTCCTGTTATTTATACATTTTATACCATTGTTTATATAATCTAAAGCTATGAATATATTAATGATGTATTTTTAAGTCATACAGTGTATTAAGCTACATCTTGTTAGAGGTTACAGCATGTTCTGTGCCTTACGTATAATTCCGGCAAATAACAAACAACGGGGTCTGGAAACATGCATGTCAATAATGATTACACTGGTTTCAAGGTAGTATTTGCATTCATTTACAGAGTATGAACAGAGACTTATGCAAACATGCACTTAAATATTTGTTAGATTCTAGCTGTTTACTCTCCATAGTTTAAAAACTTTATTATATTGACTACAGTGATAGTTAATTTATCTTTAATGTGAGTATTATTGTTAGCATATTTGATGCACTACTAGGGACGGACCATAGAATTTTAATAGATTTGTATTTATTTTTAAAAGCAAACTATATTTTTGACATGTCATTGATGACTGAAGAAAAAGTGTTGCACACTGTATAACATTTAAGGGAGAAATAATAATGTTTCAAGTTTTTTTTGTGTGTGACGGGGTGGCGGACTGGTTAAAAAAAACCTCAATCAGTCAGTCGTTTCATTTTGTGCCTTAAAGCATTACCATCTGCATTGAGACTTTGTGTGGAAATGTTTCTAACTGCTGAGTTTATTTCATTTTATATGCAGACTTCTACAGTTGCACTAATAAAAAAAGAAAGAAAAAAGAAAGTTGCTGCCTGATTGAAAACAGAAGTAGAGTACTGTTAACAGGCCAGAAAGGAGCATGCTGGGGGATGGGGAGGGAGGAAAAGAGGAGTCAATGCTGTTTCCTTTTAGGATGTCCTGATAGAAAGCGAAGAGAAATTCCCTGACTCACAGTCACAGTAAAACTGAACTGACTCACTAGAAGGCATTTCGACCTCATCCAACTATAGAGGATCATAATAAAATAGCTGTTTTTATAGGACCGCTTTTGTGCTGTGGAAATCATTTTAGTGCTGTAAAGTGCTCAGTCTAGTTTGTAAATTCCTGTAGAACACATGATAAAAAATGAAGTTCATGACATAAGACATACATAACCTGGTAATAGAATCGGAATAAATAGAAACAGAAAATGGAAAAGAAATGGCATGGGAAGAAAAATATTTAGAGGTCCAGAAAGCAAACTGAATAAACCCAGTGACCCTGTTTCGTACACAGAGCCTTCTGTTCTAAAGAGAGGCTCTTGCTCAAAGCTTGGTGAACATATGATTGAGATAGTGAAGAAGGAGTTTGTGCTGAATGAGCCAGTGAGTGCACGTGCTGATAAAAAGCACCTCTGTACACTCCACTTAAGAGTATTACTGTTCTGACTGTGCTGCTGTGCAAACACCCAGTCAAAAATATAACTTGGACCACTTTTTTAGGCTCTGAACATGACCAGACTTTTCATACATGTTGATCAACATTCCTTGCCTGGCTTGTGAATGCACACCTCAACCATGAAAGCCATGTAGATGCCTAGCACATCTGCCAGCATACAAGAAAGACCATCACAAAATTGGGTGTCTCAGTCAAGTGTATTTTAAAGCTCTCCCACTCACAATGAGTATGGCCCAAAAATTACAGCCAGAAACAAAGCCATCAATCAAAGTTATAAACAGAAAAAAATCCAGTCATTGAAGTAATACTGATTATAATATACCAATTAAAAAGAAAGTCTAAGCCAAAACATGTATGCATGATGGTCTTGTGGTAGGCAAAAATACAGTAAGTTAAAGAAAATAATCATAGTAATTATACATAGAACAATATCACAAAATTCACAAGTCATTGTATTGTCCACCAGTCGCCAGTGTGTAAACGCAGCATGTAGTCGAATAAAGTCCAATCAAAGCAACAACCAAACACACAAAAAAGTTTGGTATAGCAAGTGTGTGCAGTTAAATCATAAGGTTGGGTTAATGCAGGAAAGTTCAGCTGAGATCCAGTGCAGGAGGTTCAGTGTAATAAACTACACCAACCGGTACATCATAACATGGAAAAAAGTACACTGTTTCTGGATGTGCAGTTTCAGTGAGGCATTACGAGGCCTCCAACACAGCCAAACCATAGGCAATCCAATCATTTTAACTTGGGAGGCTTCACTGTGACCAGCACTCCATGTATTGTTTGTCTCGAGTCACCCTTAAAAATGATTCAGTGCTGTTTGTGCATGATCCCAAACAGATCATTTTATGGCTCTAAGCAGTTTAAAAATGTGAATCTTTTTGAGATTCATTTCAGCCCTGTCTAGTGCATCATTAAAACATCAGCCCACTTGAAATAGCCTACAAGTCAGTGCACAGTAAAACCTGGTGTGAGTCAGCAGTTTGATTGGTTCTTCCCATTTCAAAAAGTCCACCTCCTTCTAAACTCTCTTCTCATCTATATACAACCCCTGTTCGAAAGCACGGGGAAACATCCCAGTGGTCTCAATACTTACATTTAAATAATGGATGAAATTACAATGTGAGATAGTTAAAGTAAATAATACCTTTAAAGCTTAAAACTACTCCTATTATGTCTGAATGGTAAAGAAATATCATTCACATTTAGAAAGTCAATCTACGCCGGGAGAAAATCAACAACACCCTAAAGAGAAAGATAAAGAGAAAAGAACAGGAAAAAACAAAGAAAAGAATGGTGCCTAATGGCCACCGTCAATGTCAGAATTAATAAACACTTTCACATCTGTCCAGCTGAAGTAGTCGAGATGTAGGCCTTATTACAACAAAAACTGCAAAACTGCCTTGCTCCTCTGGGTTTGCCCACATCAGTTTCCTTCAGGTTGTTCTCTGAGAGGCAGAAAAAGTGCTATGGCTCTTCAGTCGTCCGGCGAGCACACCAGGTGGAGCTGGTCCGGACTGCCTACACTTCCAGTGCTCGAGCTGCCATCCCCCAGGTCCCGGGCCACCATGCATGGCAGGTTGAGCTCTGTTGACCCGCCTGGGCTTGAATCACTCCTGCTCACACACTCCTCCTCCAACACCAGGCACAGTTCCTTCAGATCCAAGTTCTCCTTCACCAGGCCATCCTGCATGCGTTCCAGGTCGGCCAGCTTCTTCAGGTAGCCGCCTAGGTCCTCCCGCATCACCTTGGCGGCGTGGTGGCCGAAAAGCTGCCACTCTCTGGCCAGCTTCTTCACTTTCAGCCGGTCGTCGTCCAGAAAGCAGCACAGATCCCGCAGCTCTTGATTCTCCTCTTGAAGCCTCTGGTTGATGGCTTTGAGCTCCCTGATTTCGAGCAGATGTCCCTGAAGCTGTTTGTTCACTTCTTTGATGAGGCGACCACGCTGTATGAGTGCTGACATCTTCTCTGACTCCTCTTTCCGCAGCCGATTTACAAGCTCCTCTTTAGAGCAAGCCAACAAATCCTCATCAGACATCTTGGCTAACTCTCGGTTCGGGATTTCACTGTCGCTCCCCATCTTGCCTAAACTTTCAAGTGGTCTCCTGAAAGACAGAATACAGATAGGACTGTCCTTTTATAAAAATAATACTGTTGAAATCTGTAAACCAGTAGAGTATGTTGCATATTAGGTCGCAGAGCAGTTGGCCAGGAACTTCTCAGCTATCACATTGAAGAGGCACATGTAATGTCAGTCAGGCTCCTCCAACATGGATCTCTCTCATCACACTGAGCTTCCAGGCCTTCAAGATAGGGCGCATACCCCTCAAGTCCCACGTCCTCGTTGCCTACAGGGTTACAAAATCCCCGTGGAGCATCCTCAACCTCATTTAAGCCTGCTGTAGGCCTGAATTAAACCCCAAGCTCTCTGTAGCAGGAGTCTGGTGATTTGTTTACAATGCAGCGGTTAGGGACTAGCCTGTATTAGCATCGTGTCTCTGGCTGTTGCAGGCTGACTGCTGTGGAGGCCGGGGAGGCAGTGCTGGTAAACGGCTTTACTTAGCTGTCTTACGTGGTCCTGAGAGGTCGACTGGATAAAGCAGAGGTTTAGATTAAAAGGTGAATATGCATCCTTTATCTTCATCCACTGTGCTGGTACGAATAACAATGTCCGTCCGTCTCTCTCTCTCCCTCTCTCTCTCTCTCTCTTCTCACACACATCCGTCTCTCCCCGCCCTGCCTCTCCTCCTCATTCCACCGCTCTATGGGGAAATGTGCTAGCACCGAAAAACGTCCTTCCCACGTATCTCAGGCGAAGAAAACATCCGAGAGCAGATAGCTCACCGAAGTGTGCAGAATAAATGCAGAAAATAAGGAAAAAGGAATAAAAACATCTACGTGTGGAGCAGCCTCGTGGAGCTCAGCTGCAGACTGCAGATCATCAACATATAAAAAAAGATGAAGAGTCCGGTTATCCGCTGGTGTTTTTAATAGTCATCCGTTTTTCCATCCGCGATTTTCAAGACGGAGAATTCGCCGTTTTCTTCAAGGATGAACTGCCTTTTCTCCAAACGCGACCATGATAGTGGAGGCAGTCTCTCTCTCTCTCTCTCTCTCTCTCTCTCTCTCCCCCTCTCTCTCTCTTTCTCCCTCTCCCTCTTTCTCTCTCCCTCTCTCTTCCCCCACCCC
>JBBIGA010000032.1:2797808-2809592 GCA_037576975.1 Alestes dentex
CTCAGAACTCTGGTAGAACAACGTCTCAGGCGTCAGGCGGCGCAACCAGAACCATCTGATGGAGGAACTTTCTGTGAAGGAGATTTTAGAGGCGGATGTCACCTCCACTGTGAACAGATCTTACTTGGTGAGTTTCTTTTAAATTACGTGTTTCAACCCAAATCCACTCTGAACCACATTGTTTTTACCCATTTAATTATGTATTTTGATAAATAATAGAATTTCCTTTTTTAAAGTTGTGACAGTGTTGCTGTTTACTCATGTCCCTCCGATCAACCGGGCCCTTTAATTTTTTTCGATGGAGCTGTGAAGCTAATGTTGCTAACAATTAGCATCATGCAGACTGCCCCAAACAGGCTCAGTCATCACATGTGTGAGCCCCACCTTAGTTTATAATTGCCCTAAAAAATGGAAACTGGAAAACTGACCTGGTCCTGAGAACTAGTCACGGATGAGCCCAGAGTGGGGGACTTCACTATTATCACTCACAAAATGTTTTTGATGTCTAAAAGGAGGGTCTGCTTAAATTTTTCAGTCACTGAACATGACGGTTGGCTGTCTGGCTAGTGGGACGTCCCACAATGGACACTGTGATGATTCTTTTCTAATTAGCACACTTTGAAGAGGCCTGGAGAAGGGGGTGGGTGGGGTTAGGGGGTGGAAGAAAGAGAGTGAAGGAGAGGAGAAAGAGAAAGAGAGTGAGAGATCACTCCCTGATGGGCTGAGTTATTCTGACAGGCCTGAGGAGGGAGGGGTAAAGGACACATTGTTGCTTGAGTTAACTCAAGTGGACGGAGGACGTTTACTGCCGTGCGGCTTGAGAGCAAGTAGTGGCCTCTCTCTCTCTCTCTCTCTCGCTGTCTCTTTCTCTCTCTCTCTCTCTCTCTCTCTCTCTCCTTCTCTCTCTCTCTCTCTCTCTCTCTCTCTCTCTCTCCCTCTCTCTTCCTCTCGCTCTCCCTCGCTCTCTCTCCCTCTTGCTCTCCCTCTCGTTCCCTCTCTTGCTAATTTTTGTCCACATTCCACCAGCTTCTCTCCCAAGATATAAATATCTGGCTTTGGACCAAAGCAAAAAAAGATGGGTGAGATGAAGGGTGAATTGAGGTGGGAGGAGAACAAAAACCGGAGAGAAAGTTGTGAGCTGTGGGGGGGCGAGTTTAAATGAAACCAGGTGTGTTGCAGTCCTTTGTGTGTAAACGTGTGAGTGTGTACACGGGGTCTTCTGTTGGTGGTGAGGAAGGGGCGGCTGGTTGTGTGTATGTGTGTGTGTGTGTGTGTAAGAGACTGAATCTATGCACTGTTCTGCTGGCAAACCGGACAGTTTTGGAATTTTGGAATTTGGGCCACAGACCAGGAATTTTCATCCTGGGGGGTGAGGAGAGGGGGTTGTGGAGGGTGTCTGGGGGCGGGAGGACGGCAGCGCAGGGGGCCTAGAGGGGGGGTCAGAATGGGCTGTCCCTCTCTTCCGTCTCGCCCTCCTCTAACTACATTCATACTCCAGCTGTCCGGCTCCACACTCCACTCACTCAGGCTGAAGAGGCAGAGCGAAGAGGAAGAAGAAGAAAAAGAAGGGGTTACTTCACTAAGAGAGAGAGAAAGAGAAACCACCGGAAGAGAAGACGACTGCAAAGGAAGACAGAAGGAGACACACACACTCCAGAGGAATCCACAAGAGGAAGAAAAAGTATCGAAGAGGTGTCTTGTGAGTATAGCATGTTTCAGATTTCACATTAATTAAACAATAAAATATTAATTATAACACTCTTGACTCATTTATACCAATGTTGAGTGTGAGAGTAAGAGGACATCAGTGCCAGAGCAACCATATGAAGTGTAAGAAAGAGACAGTAGGAAATGGAGAGTGTGTATGTAGGAGAGAGAGAGAGAGAGAGAGAGAGACTGACTAAAGGCAATGTTTCCTCACCGAATGATTCCCAGGCTCTTTGAAGGGCTCTGTACGTCACGCTTGCTTTATTGCTCCCCTCCAAGCATGCACGGCCTCAGAGCCCTGGTGCTACTTTACTCCGGCCACAAAGCGCTTGAATGACCCAGAATACCCTCACTGTGCAACCTTCATGCAATACCATCTCTTACAGTCAGTCTCCCTCGAGAGTAGTCAAGACAGTCGTGAGTTTATTACTTCAGTGTCTATTACCCAACCATCAAGATGCTGTCACACTTCAAGCTTCATGTACACTATACGGTTGCAAAACTTTCCAGCCTCGCTTCCAGCTACTATTTCACAACTAGTCTAAATGTCACTCATTTCTTCTCTGACCCCCACTAGAGCAACTTTGGGCAGCTTTTACAAAAGGGCATTTTTCAAATTTTACCTCTAGGTTCTAGTATGAAGGGCTGTGTATTTGTGTCTGTTTTTTTGGTTTCTATTCAGCAGATGATGTAGGAATCCTGTGACATCTTTAACACATACAAAAGCTGCTCTTTGGGACTTCAGCTATGCAAAAAAAAAAAAAAAAAAAGTAAAGAAACACAGGTGGCATAATGAAGAGAAAACACACACAATTAAATGCCCAGAATGACATCACTGCTGAGAACAGTGGCTTACTATATGAACACAGACCACTTCTATATACTGAACAAAGTTCCATCACTTTTGTTTGTATATTTTTGGAATTACTGAAATGTGGCTGCATTATTTTATATGACCTGGTACTGACTTGAGCATTCATTCAGTGGCAAAGAAGCATGTCGGCCTATGGGCTCAGCAGGGCTTCCTGTACCTTCAAGCTGTATTCCATGCATTATTGGCTCCAAATGTGAATGTGGTAATATTTAACACCTAATAAATTAGATGTGCATTATAATGTCATTCAGATGAATCCACACTTTTGTAACCTACATATTCATTTCATACTACTGAATAATGGGCCTAGAGTTTAAGGGGTTAAGGACACGGAAATTCTTTTGAAAAATCCTCATACACATGCATATGTTTATATGAGAAGTCAAGGTCAACTGCCCTCATGTTGCTGAGTGCTGGTGCTCAGTGTGGTAAAACGTAAACATGCCACAATAGTTTACACTGGTCAGTGGTCAGTGGGGCTGGGCGCTCCTACAATGGCAGGCCCATTTGCTTTGAGGGGCTGTATAGTCCAGCAGGTCCAGAGCAGGGATGTTTTGACCACCATGACAGAATGTCAGCTTCATGCCCAGCTGAGCACAACTGAACAGAACACGGACACATCACCCATCGGTGCATCTGTGTTTGTGAGTGGAAAAGAGGTGGGAAGCATTTGTCTCTGTATGTGTGTGGTCCACCCACAGTGTGTCCATGAGTGCAGGACTTTATGACCTTTCTGATTGGTGGTTGTATACTCGCCAGGTTTAGAGCAGACGACAGGAGAGGGACAAAAAAATGTCAGTGCCGTCATGATGATTGCATATCAAATTAATACACTGCAAAATGTGACATTTTAGAAATCTGCGTGTGAACCTTTTCTGTTCAAAAATGTTTTTACCAATATAAACCTGGATTCTTGCAGAGAGGTTTCAAGTAATTGGTCGAAACTGTATATAATTCCATATTTTTTATGATTCCATATAATTGAGAAAAAGTATAATGGTAAGATTGAAGTTAAAATAAATTTCATGTCCTGCATATTAAAAAAAAAAAAAGAAGATTCAATCTTATGAGTTGTTTAAGCACAAGAGATTCTGTGTAGGGTTTGCGTGTTCTCCCCATGTCTGCGTGGGTTTCCTCCTACCACAAAGACATGCATGCTAGGATTAGTTCTACTGTCAGTGGCCTTGACCAACAAAACACTGCCCACTGCTCCTAGCTCATTGTGTGTGTGTGTGTGTGTGTGTGTGCTCACTGGCTTAAATGCAGAGGCTACATTTCACTGTCCATTGCTCACATTGTGTGTGAGACAAATAAATTATTTATACTTCCAACAAGCAAACATACACAGTTAAAGCACAGCACATGGCGGCAGTCCTCTCTCTCCAATCATCTTTACTGCTGTTTTTGCCAATTCCAGCAAGGCTCTTGTGATTCAGGGGTCTATCAGATAACTTGACAAGAAAATAATATAAACAGATAATGATGTTATATTAATAATCATATTGCTTAAAACAACTTGTTCCCAAAAATATTACAAATGTTTAATTAAAGATCCAATATGTCTTTTGATAGATTAAGATATTTAAATCTACAATCTAGCTTTTATTACATTTTATTGTAAACATGGAACAACAACAATAATCCATAACCCACACTTTTCCTGTATTTTACTTTCCCCCTGAAGTGGGTTTATATGCCTCACAATTAAACAGACTGCCTTTGTTACAGTGCTTTTAAAATTGATTTATGTAAATTAGCTCTGTTCCACTTGGCTCCCTAATAGTGTGCTTCATTTGTAAAGCAGTCCAGACCAAAATTGTTGTAAATTGTTGTACCCTAAATATGCAGACATAAATAAATGCACTGGTATTTGTGACATCATAAAAGCGGTGAATTTATAACTTCAGCTGCACAGCTGTAAGCTGCAGCTTAGTTACCATATGTAGACTATATGTACTGGGGAGTTTGCCATGGTATGAGTGCTTTAATATTATAAACAAACTTCGCACAATTGAAAGGCAGTGTGTAAAGACGAAAGGCCTTAGTCACTGACACTCCAGGTAGCCCAGCTGCCCTGGCTGTTGAACTCTAAGGGGGTTTCCTGAGAATGTGATACTCTGGGAAACACAGCTATGGTCCAGCTGACCCATCTAGAGAGCGGCGCCCACATCCTCGCCACTGGCATTCCAGAAAGCCAGCGGCCACTTGGGGCGTCACAGATGTCTAAATTAACCTTGTCTCCATACTGCCCATACCTTGGCCTAGCATTCGGCATGGTCCTACCCTGGCCTTGGGTTTGCTATGGTGGTTGATTTTTGGGCTTTCCCAAGTCATGTGTGTACTGCAGTGGCAGTCTGGTCTGGGCAGCTATGAAAGTGAATGAGAGAGGTGGAACATACGCCCGAGAATAAGGCCATAGTGGGGACGCTTGGCAACTGGTGTGTAGGAACAGATGTCCAGTCACCAGAATCGGAAGCTATCATCTGGACTAAGAGTATAGAGTACAGAACTGCATAATACGGTCAACATACTAGTATTGTGATTATATTGCTATGTATTAAAAATGTCTTGGTCAACCGACAATGTCGCATGGTTGAAAATTATTTTGATGAAAAATACATGACTCCTCAAATCATCCAGGGAAGGACTAGTAGGGAGTCTTCACAAAGTTATTGTCAAAATACAGTACATTTAGACAGAGGGATTTGCATGTGTTTTTTCTCCCCTGCTCTATTGTCTTATACTTTGAAACCCACCATCAAACAGTGTTTCAAGCTGGTGTGATTATATGGAGCGCTGCAGTTTTAACCTACATTGCTGGCCCCTGAAGAGCTTTTAAGGTCTGAAAACGAAGGCGAGACAATCAGTGAGCAATTTAGTCAAAAACCTTGTTTCCTTGTGCATCCAGCCTTTTAATGACATTAGTCCGGTCATGAGAAGCTTTCATTTGAGACACTCTTCCATGACTTGCCAAAGTTTTTTTTTATTTTTTTTTTTTATGTCAGAGTCATGCAGTTTGATGGCCAAAATACTTTAAATCTTTTTGAGGAACACTGCAATAACACTGCAATTAAGTGAAAGATCCTGTTTCTTAGAGCATCCATCCTTTTAATGATATTCAAGCATGTTTGCATTTGAGGCTTTTCCAGTTTCTCTAGAAGTAAGCCATGATGAACAACCTCTTGTGGTTTGGGCCAAAATGCACAAAAATTACATTTGGAGGCTGATGTAACAGACGCAGAATGTGTGTGTGTGGATATGCACGTCGGCCTGTGGCTTGCTGTTTGTCACTTTGAGTCAACATGACAATACCAGTAGACAGGGTAGGGCTCTCCACACCACCTCTGAGGTTTGGCATGGCAGCTCGAGGAGCAAATGTCAGTGCATGTGTGTATTTTTGGAGTCAAGATAACTCCTGCTTTCTGTATGATATACATGCGAGTGCCTTTGTGAACGTGTGAACGTGCCTTTGTTCATGTGTCAGTAGGACCGGGGATATAATCTTTCCCCATGCTATTTTCTGCACAGCACAAACCAGCTAGCAGTTTTGCACTACACAGAAATGTTTTATAAGTGTTGCGTTTGGCCGGTATTCTATTTATTCTTCAGCTGAGAGACCTGAAAGACAGGACTTATTCAAACTAACAGCTCTACTTAGAAATCTCAGTTCTCTTACTGAGAACACTAAATGAAGCACTGTCTAAGAGGCCTTTCATACAGATCCTTCTGCTGTTTCTCTAACCTTTTCCATATAATGATATCACGCATGGTATGAAAAGTAGGTTATTTTGCCTAAAGTCTAGTCAGGTTTTAATGAGTGCTGGTTATGTAAAATACCTGTAATCCACACTGATGTCATGCAAGTGTCAGTAAGTGAGGCTAATTGCTTGCAAATCCAGTTCAGCCACCAGGGGGAGGTAGGTTACCATATTCTTACAGTGGCCTTGTGTTACAGCTCCAGTCGAGATGTTCAAACCCATGTAAATTAAGCCTTTTCACCCCAAAACATACTAACCTGGAGATCAAGCTCGAATGTGGGATAAATAACACTATTAAATGTTCTCTGAATGAAGAAGGTATGAAAACCAGTATGAAACACACCCCAAACAGTGCAGTGTATACTAGCTGATGCTGACAATGTGCCCTAACTTTGAGTGCCAAGAAGCTGAAAACATACCCTTCCTCTTTTTCTCTCTCTTGCAGGTTCCAGTGTGATTTCAACCCTGGGTTAAAGCCAACAGCTGCTTTCATTCCTACCTGAGGCCTTGCAGTGTGTGCCAACGTGTGTGTATGTGTGTGTGTATATGTGTGTGTGTATTTGGACGTGTGTTTTTGTGTGTGACCAACGCCCTCTTTGTGTGAGTTTTCTCTGAGCTCCAAAAGAGACAGGTGAAAGTGTCTGCGTGCGAGGATGCGCTCCATGTGTGTTTTGTTTTTTTGCGTGTGTGTTTCGATGTTCCTCCACCGTGCTATTTCACAGCCGCCCACAGAAAGTGACACCTACACGGTAAGGAAGGAGGAAGCTGTTTCCCAGTCTCTCGCTCTCTCTATCTCTCTCTCATCCATATGTCTACAGTCGTACAGTAGGTAATCATTTATATTCATGCACCTCTGACTGAACATTCTGCTGCAGGAGTGCACAGATGGCTATCACTGGGATCCACAGACTCAACACTGCAAAGGTAAAAAAAAAATCCCTATTTCCCCATCATAGTGCAGATAAAATGTCCACATCACTACAACAGAACCCAGAGCTCAACACTTCTTTATATTCCCAGAAATCAGTTCAAAGAGCCATGGTATTGAAATTTGTTTTTCCTCAAAGTCACTTACACAGTACAACCTTAAAAACAGATCTTTGAGGGCTCTATATTAAAGGCCATGGTCATATACACAGAAGTACAACAATTCAAAGAACATATTGAATGTTTAAATGTTTTTTTTTTTTTTTTTTTACATATCTAAATTGTTCTTTTCTATGATGGAGAAACTGTTGTTCACTGTTCTTTAAAGGGTCCTTTTTTTTGCTAGCAGTGCACCATTGGTGTCATTATTCATTTTTACCATACCACATCCCTGAACAGCTGTCTGTCTTGTTCCTAACTGAAGTGGCGTAGGCTAAAAAAAAAAAATAAAACCCTGTGTCTCCATTTTTTGTTGCCTTTTTTGTATCTTCATGGAATTTGGAAACTCCAGCTGCCATTTGTGAACATTTCATTACTTGAAAAAAATCTTTTCCGTTAACCTTTATAAGAAGGTATTTCCCTTCTCCTCAAAAGTTACAAGGCTTTATTCCAACAGCAGCGATTCGCTTCCTGACAGCTAGGACCAACGTTAGATTTAACTACACCCCGGCAATGTATCATCCAGCATCGTCCAAGAACTCTGTTACTATAATATGGTTACGCCTTTTATCATTTTAATGCACATGAGCAGGATAATTGGTTATAGGCAGCAAAATGGGTAGTCATATGTAAATTTATTTATGGTTGTGACATCATAACCATGATGAAATTTAAAAGGGACCGCTTTTCTAGCTTAGATTCCATACAGTAACTATATACATAATGCGTAGATTAGTGAATGGCATGTTTTAAAACTTCATCATTAAACAAAAAAAACCTTGGTTTTCCATGATATGGTCCCTTTAACAGAAAGGAATCCAGTGTGCACTCTAAAAGAAGCCCAAATGATCTGACCACATTTCTCCTCCTCAGACATAAATGAATGTGAAACCATCCCAGAGGCGTGTAAGGGTGAGATGAAGTGCTTCAACCATTATGGTGGTTATCTGTGCCTGCCTCGCTCTGCCTCAGTCATTCCAGCCCCTGACCCACCCAACCAAATACCTCCTGGACTGGACAATACGCCCAGCGAGCCTTACAACCACTGCCCCACTGGCTACGAGCCACAGGGGGACAGCTGCGTGGGTGAGTGTGTAGGCGTGGGAGTGTGTGTGTATGTGTGTGTTTGGGGGGGAGCAGCGTGGTTGTGGGTGTTTGTGAACAGGTGGCAGGTGGCTGTAAGTGACTGAGCGAAGTGTGTGTGTGTGTGTGTGTGTGTGCGTGTGTGGCTGGTAATTATGAAAGCTGTGTGTTGAGGAACTGCTGAGTAAAGGAACTGTGGGGGCGTTTACATCCATAGCTGGATTTAAGAAAAGACTGGAAATTTTAACCCAGGCTTTTGGGTTATGTGCGTGGGAGGGTGTTTATTGAGGGGGTTACAGGCGACTGCATGATTCAGATAGAAACAGGTGGTACATGGGGCCAGGGTCATCTAGTTTTTGGGCACAGTCGTGGGAGTATTGCAGGGGGTTGGCAGGGGGCTGGTTTGCAGGAGGTCGAGGGGATTTAAAACCTAACATCTCTCAGCTGCTATCAACAGTCAAGAGCTCATTAATACACAGCATAGTTGCATTACTTGTAAGCTCACACAGCTAGCCTATCCTTCAAGCTGTTGGCTTATGAAGTGCCTTCGTTACTGCAATAACAGTACAGCGCAGCCAATGTAACACAGTATGTTTCTACAGGGGTCTAAAACTGTGACTAGACAGCCATTCAGTTATGATTCCCTGCATAGTAAACAGGAGGAACTGTTTACATAGTGGAATTTAGATAATAACACTTTGTAGTTTTACATTACAAATAGCATTGAGAATTTTTTTTAACACATTTTATATAATATAATTAAATAACTGGTAATATATAATGACTATCACTGATTTTAACTGATATTTCTCACCTAATATAACTTTCCAAATATTATGTTAACCCCCCCCCCCTTCTCCAAAATACACACAATAGATGTGGATGAGTGTGAACGTAATGAACATGACTGCCAGCCCAGCCAGGAGTGCATCAACACTGAAGGCTCTTTCACCTGCCAGTGCCCGGGTGGATACCGCAAAGAGGGAACAGAGTGCATTGGTGAGACACAGCTGTACACATAAATAAATCTAGCATATAGCCAAATCATGGAGCTCACTGAGCCTAATATGACCTTCATATGTACAATAGAAAGAAATGAGTTCCATTCAATGTCATTTTTCCATTTGAACACATATATGGATTAATGTTTAGAAAGTATAGAGTGTGAGTAAATCTGCTCATAAAAGCCTTAATGATCATTCATTTTAATAAGTGGTTCCCAAACCTAGACTGGCTAACTAGGCTCATTGGAGTATTTTTCCTCTAACACACCCACTTCAACTCAGGAAAGGCTTGTTAACTAGCTGATTAGTTAGATCAAGTGTGTTGGAACACAGTCCTGCATAGTCCTCCAGGACCAGGGTTTGGAACAATCACTGTTGTAAACGAATAACAGACTCAGGTGGGACTTTAGGCCACAGCACAGTTCCATTTCAGTCTCACCAGCCTGGAAAACTTAATTGACGTAGGCTTGGTCCTGGAATACCCCCAGTGTTTCCCCTGCTCTAACATACATGATTCAACGAATAAATGATTTACAAGTTGAGTTAATGTTGAATGTGTTAGACAGACATCCTCAGGGTATGGGTAATCAAGCCCTACTAGTTTAAAAGTACTACTCTTAAACTTGTTAAGCAAATAAAGAAGAATAGTTCAGTCATCATCTTGTCCCTGGTGATGCTGATGAAGGATTAGGGAACACAACTCTTTGCTTTGCTTTGTGTTGTCAGACATTGATGAGTGTCGGTACCGGTACTGCCAGCACCGCTGTGTTAACGTTCCCGGGTCTTTCTCCTGCCAGTGCGAGCCTGGCTTCCAGCTGGCTGGCAACAATCGCTCCTGCATTGGTGAGTGTGCCCACGCGCAGCCTCCCCCGCACATAACCAACAACACCGTACCCTGAGTCATAGGCCAGTCCAAACCCCCACCCCCCACCATTCCCTATCCAACTCTCCACATACACTCAAACTGCGTACACAATCATTCGAAAAATCCAAGCCCACACGCTGTTGCACAATGCCGTCCTACACCTCAGCTTCTCTGAACGAGGGCCAAAGTCAAAACAAACTGTTGCAACACCTCCAATTAGGTGAATAAGGGACGCTGCAGTGGCTTGGGGGAGTCATTTCTGTGGTATGCTGAAATACGGGGGCGCATTCTTCTCCACTGTCGGTTTATCTGTGTTAAAATGCGTTTTGAGGAAAAGACTCACAGCAAGAGGAAGAATTCAGTTGAGCTTTTCCTGTGTGATTGTACCCATACTGGGCCTTGTGCATCATGACAAATACTGATGTAAAAACACTTTTTGCCTGTATGAAGGGCATCTGGCATACATGAGGCACCTCAAATATGCAGTCCATTACTCATGTTTTGCCTAAAATGTCAAGGAGAAAACAACAAGGCCGCTAATTAGCATTTGCTGAGTGCCCTATGACTGCATGATTGTCTTGAAATGTGGTTTCTTCTCCATGCTTATCATGTGCTCTTGCTGTGTCATGTGCTCTGTGGCTTTAGATGTGGATGAGTGTGACATGGGCGCCCCCTGCAGTCAGAGGTGTTATAACACGTACGGGACGTTCCTCTGTCGCTGTGAGCAGGGCTACGAGCTGGGGCCCGACGGATTCGCCTGCAAAGGTGAGGGGTTGAGCCAGAATACACTTAGAATACACACATCATTTTACATCTCCTTACAATGCAAACCGACCTTACCCACTGGGTGAAAATAGTAATGGCCCAGTCAATCCTTTAAAAATAAGTTTCTATTAAAATTATTACAACAAAAATATTAGGCATTTTTCCCACAGAGATATGTCAAGTTCACATTATAAATACGCTGTTACATGTAAATGTGACATTTTTTGTAAGCTGGATGAACCAGGGGCACCAACAGGGGCTCATGAATAGGTGGGCTTAACCTTTACTAGTGGGTCTTGTGGTTTGACCCCTGTGTCTTCATTATATAATAGGCTTTTAAATTGTCAAACGAACAGTGCACAATGCACATGTATTTAGGGGGGCTGCGGAACATTTAGGAGGGGTTTTATCCCCCCTTAAACAGGCCAGGGGACACCCAATGAACACAAACACTGAATCTTTTCACTCTGACCTGAGCCAAGAACATACACATGGACTGAGCTGTTGAAACCATCTTTAATATTTGCGAGTATCACAGCATTGGACCATATGACATGTGTGCATTAGTTAGCATTAAGGCCTGTAATGTGACTGTAGTCTTAGTCAGTCTGTCTCTCTCCACAGACATAGATGAATGCAGCT
>JBBIGA010000032.1:2810464-2823190 GCA_037576975.1 Alestes dentex
TTTGACCCCTGTTTCTTCATTATATAACAGGCTTTTAAATTGTCAAACGAACAGTGCACAATGCACACGTATTTAGGGGGGCTGCGGAACATTTAGGAGGGGTTTTATCCCCCCTTAAACACAACACAAACACAAACACAAACACTGAATCTTTTCACTCTGACCTGAGCCAAGAACATATACATGGACTGAGCTGTTGAAACCATCTTTAATATTTGCGAGTGTCACAGCATTGGACCATATGACATGTGTTCATGCAGGTCCTTTCTAGGCAGTCTATCCACACTAATCCCCTGAACAAAAAAAGTTAGCATTAAGGCCTGTAATGTGACTGTAGTCTTAGTCAGTCTGTCTCTCTCCACAGACATAGATGAATGCAGCTACTCCAGTTACCTTTGCCAGTACCAGTGTGTCAATGAGCCTGGCAAGTTCTCTTGTATGTGTCCAGAAGGCTACCAGCTTCTGGGGACACGTCTCTGCCAAGGTCAGCTGCTGCTTTTCTTCTTCTCCTCTTTCTTTCATTCTTTTCTCCTCTTAAAGTAATAAAAATTGAATTCACACAATTTTCCACAAATATGGCCAAGACATGTTTGGTGTTTGCTTCTTTTGCTTTGCACTGTAGCTATGAGGTGAATGCAGCTAACAGTTAATGGAGGCCTAGGCTAAAAGCTTATAGGAAGGTATGCTTTATACCTAAAACAACAGTAGTAGTATCAGAAACCACATAAACCAATCTATTTGAGATTACTATTAATTGTGCTATACACTTCCCTTACTCTTGCTCACATTGCTCTCACTAATTTACTATTGTTTAAAATTTTACTATTGTTCTTGTCTTTTGATTCTATTGCTGTGTAATCCTGAATGCAGATATAAATGAGTGTGAGACGGGCACACACCAGTGCACTGAAGGTCAGACCTGCGTGAACATTCATGGTGGCCATCAGTGTGTTGAAACAAACCGCTGTCAGGAGCCTTATGTTCAAGTATCGGACAAGTGAGCAAGCAGCACACATGCACATGCACGTACTTACGCTCTCCTGGGCCTCTTCTGTTAATCTTGCAGTGTAAGACGCATCTGCTCGAGGCATACCTTAGATGATTTCTGAAATTACCTTGTTTGTTTTTCCATATCTCTAGCCTGTTTCAGCCCCTGCCTCTGAGCACGCTTCAATATAATCAGCATACTTCCACAAAGTCTAAAATTGATAACAGGTGGCCAAGGCAGGTTATGTTTTTGAAGAAATGTCTGGAGGTAAATGGAGGGCATCCAACATTTTAAGCTAATTTGTCTGGCATGCGGCGCACATTCAATTGTAATTTGGTACGTTTGTGGCTTAAATCATCATTAGTCATGCAACATCTTGAAGTAGTAGATGAGAAGAATACTATGACTGTGAATTAGTTCGCTTCCGACAAATAAAGATGTGAGCTGGGCCATGCAGTAATCCTGACAGGATTCCACGAGTCATATAATTTCAGATCAATTCCTGATTAAAAAAACTGTACTTCTGAACTACTTTTAAATGCAACTGTTGTGGGACAGACACTTTACTGTAACTTTCCTATCTCCTTGTAGTCGTTGTGTGTGTCCCGTCAGTAAACCTGGCTGTCGGGACTTGCCCTTCTCCATTGTGCATCGTTACATGAGCATCACCTCGGAGCGCTCCGTTCCCTCCGACATCTTCCAGATCCAGGCCACCAGCGTCTTCCGTGGAGCCTACAACACCTTCCGTATCCGTTCAGGAGATGACAATGGAGACTTCTACATCAGGGTGAGGGACAAATTATTAATGGTCACGAACTCCCTTTTAGCGGATTTTCTGAAAATTATCCTATTAGATTTGGCATTTGGCTTATGTCCTCCAATCTATTTTAGACATTCAACCAAATCTACAGGCAAGAGTCTGAATGGTTACTTTTCAAAAACCTGGCCCTGCCTGATGTTAAAAATGGAAAAAAGCCAGTGTTTGAGGACAATGCAGTTGTATTTTGGTGCCAGCTTCTCCGTTTACTGCTATTAATAGCCTGAGGAGAAGGGGAGCACTTCAAGCAAGATTGCTGATATATTGTAGGTTAGCGTATGTGCCAAGCTGGAGCTGAGTGTGTGGAGTAAAGTAGATTGCATGTGCCAGGGTAGAAGAATTACAGCCCTAGTGCAGCCTCTCACAAAGTCCATTATGACCAGTGGAGCAGAGATTACACTATGCTCATAACAGGCCATTATTTCCCATGAATCATTTCACAATAATGCTGAGTTCTAAGCAGATCCTGTGGTCTCTTCCCGCAGCAAATCAACAACATCAGTGCCATGCTGGTGCTGGCCCGTGCTGTGAATGGACCCAAAGAATACATTCTGGACTTGGAGATGGTTTCGGTCAACCCCCTCATGAGCTACCAGACCAGTTCTGCTCTTCGCTTGTCAGTCTACGTGGGGCCTTATGCTTTCTAAGAGAGAACTGGATTTAGAACGGATGTGGGGGGTGGGTGGGGTGGGAGCGGTAGAGGTGTGGACGTAAGGACGACTAACATATCAAGTACAGACAATGGGGTTTGGACTGGAGATTTGGCATGATGAAAGGAATACCTGACCTATGTCTGGAACATAGACAATGTTTTGCCACAGTTCCCTGTAAAAGAACAGAAAACACAGTGCTTTAGCACTTGCCCTTTGTCATCTTGGCCTTTGTCATCTTATGTCATCAAGTGCATTGTAAATCAACGGGTTTTCTGTAATGTACAGCAGCGGCCCCCAACCAGGACCCCCAACCAGGGCCAGTTTCATGTAAAACAATATTTTCACGGATCAGTATAGATACAACTGAAAACAAAGTGCCTTTGTTTTTTACTCATTTTTGCTAGCTTGTGGGCTAAATTTTTGATGTATTGTATCACGTAACCGAGATGGGCGTTTTTTCCAAAATAAAAGATCTTTCAGACTCTGATAATCAATAAATATTTTTATTCTGTCTTTCTGTGAGGCCCAGTACCAGATGACTCACGGACCGATACCGGTCTGCGGCCCACTGATTGGAGACCTCTGATGTACAGAAAAAGAGTCAAAATAATCGACCATATGCTACAGACACAGCAGAAAGAGATAAGGGTGTAAAATGCTGCAATATTCCTTTATGTTTGCCGGAAGAGCATTGCTGTATGCCAAACAGTCTTGTGAGAAACTGAACAAAACTACACAACTACTATGTTACAAAGTCTTAAAGACAGGCACTATGGTTTGCAGATCTATTCACACAACACATGGCCTTACAATATTGTGTTGTGTAAGAAATAAAGAAAACCAAAGAAAGCAGCTGCACTATGATTTCGAAACCTGCTGTATGACTTATATAGGCTTTCATTTTCTATCATCTGGCCTTTCTCTTCCCTTTCATGCCACATAGACTCATTTTCAAGAAGGCTACTTTTTTCTGCCTCTAGGTGCAAACTAATTCCTCTGATCAGTTCTTCAGCCGTAGCTCTCGCTGATGGACCAGCATGGTTATGTTTGCCCATGTGTTCTTGTCCCCTTTTTCAGATATATGTAGCAGCGTTAAAGCACGAATACTATATGCGCTTTGCATCCTGTCACGATCTCAATCGATCCTCCTTAAGCTTCGTGTGCATTTGGAGTACCTGCCATTATTCAATAACCACTCAGTCCTCATCTACATCTCTACATCTTCTACCAAGCCAAAACCATCACTAATATTCATGTTATTGTTATTTTTTTTTTGTTAGTAGTTTCCTACCATGCTGTCAGTGTTGTACTTTTATGTCCTGGAATTATTACTGTAATAAAAATGATAATACCAAACCAATCTGACTGCCGATCTGTATGTGTGTCTTGACTTGATTTGCATCAGAATCTATATTTAGCACTGACGCTAATCCTGGTTCTTTTCATCTCTGCACTACTCACTCTGTGCACGTGCCACGTTTAATCTGTCCAGCCTTTTTCTTCCCTGACTCATCTGACCACACTATGGATTGAAATCTTTATGTGGAACCTGTTGACCAGTGCTAGTGTAGCTGAGCCCTTCAGCGTTGCTTGCTGGGTTACAATAAACAAACACAAACAGATGCACAAACAAACAACTAATCTAATATCAGCACAACCTTTAGGTCAAGTCTTAGTTCATCTTTAGATCTGCATTCTTGGCATCATTCAGCCAAAGACCATTTGAGCTCAGGCGTAATTTGTTTTCAGTGCTGCTTTGGCAAAAGCTGCTAAAGCAGCTTAGGAGAGTTTTTTGGATCGGATGCTGCAAGTGAGCTGCGAAGAGCAATTCCCTGGAGCCTCAGCAGCACAATGCCTTATGGGGGATCCCACTCAGCTAGCAGGGATTCCTTTCCTGCTTGGCAACAGGCAGCAGTTTTACAAACACAGATCCAAAGCGACAAGAAGATCCCAGATCATAACAGGATGACTGTAGCTGGAAATCAGTGGGATAATGGGATAATCAGTGGGATAATCTCACAGGATAAATGTGTGTGTGCATGTGATCAGTGTAACCTAATGACAGCTGTGTCCTAATTGTCAAAAGAGCGGTGAAACCGCACACTCTCCTGGTGTGGTGGAGCCCCATCCGATACCTACAGGAAAACCTGGAGTGGTGTTTATGGCTCAGAACCAATCATCAGTACCAGAGCTCACTAGTGCACTTCGAGCTGAATGTGATCAAAGTCTTATAACTATGTTCCAACATCTAGTGTAGCCCTAGAAAAGAAGTGGTTCCAGCAAAGGTGACTGTAACAATGTGTAATGCTGACCAGCCTAAAAGGAGAACCCAACAAAGTCCCCCTGGGTATAATAGAGAGAATTTGAACCCAAGATTAAATATAAGTAGTGATGCCTATAAACCAAAGCTAAATATATAAGCACTTCTTGAGGTCCTGCAGTGGCAGGCAGTATGTATTACAGCCTCTTTGTGTTCCATCGCATTCAGTGGCAGGAGCAGTCACTGGCAGCCCACCTGTCTCAGAATAAAAAAGGGGGAATGGAAAATCCCCAATTTCATGCTGAGCGACCCACCAGAAGCCCACACTCTCCCAGCATCCTCCCAGTATACACCAACACATACACATTCACCCTGTTCTTGCTGTTGATGACTCATTCTCCGCAAAATTCTTACATAATTATGGCAGGCAAATGATGACACTCGTCTGCCACAGGGGGGCAGTGTGGCATACTGATTCAAAGCTGAGTCAAAAATAGGAACAACCTGAAGTGATGGAATCTTGCTACTAGTTTTGTAACCTAATTGACCAGTGAACCCATTTTCCCTTTTTTCCTTCTTTCCATGAACCACTGAGTTAGACTACTGTATAGTGAAAGGTTACAGACAAAGATGGACATATGTATAAATATTTTTGCCCATGCAAAAATATTTATGTGTACTCAGACAGATGTACAGTAAAATGACTGATTTACACATTAAGGAAACCACACTTGATTTTCAGCATCACAAGATTGGTATTCATCCCCACAAACACACACATACAGACACATCCATACTCCAGATGGTACCGGCAGAGCTGTTAGATCAGCACCTCTTACTGGGGATCATGACAAAGAGGTGTAGTTTCAGAGAGAGAGAAACAGAGAGAATGAGTGTGTGTGTGTGTGTGTGTGTAAGTGTGTGTGAGGGGGGTGGTGTCCGTGCGGAGGATGCGTGAGGACGGGACATACTCGTGCCATTTCCTGCTGGATCTCCGGCAAACCACACACCCAACCGTGAGCACAGCAGCAGGAGCAAGCCGTGCTGTACCCGCCCAGTGGGCACGCGGAGAGGTGGGCAGAAGGAGCGGTGCCAGTGTGCCTCCGCTTGCGGAGGAGGCTGTGAGCGGAGAACTGGGTGTAGATTCGATTTAAAGATGTACTCAAATGTGTACAAAGTTTAGTGTGTGAAGAAGTGTGTGTGTGTATGTGTGTGTGTGTGAGAGAGAGAGCGAGAGCGAGAGAGAGACAGAGAGAGAAATAAAGAGTAAGAGGAAGTCAGAAAGTTTCGGCCAGTCCCTTCCAGACTGTAGGGGTGTGTGTAGGTGGGAGGATGGGAAAGGGCAGTAAAGGAAACTTCAAAACTTTAAAACTCTCAACTCATGTAGCTACACTGCAGCAGCGGATTAGATAGGGTGGCCAAGTCCATATTCATTCCAAGTATCGGATTGTCCATGTCCACTTTTCTAGATGAGTTCAGAACTCATCTAGAACAGTTCTTGTACCTAATTGTGCTTCAATAGGTGACCCTTACTGAAGCTTACTCTGAAAAACACTGTTCTAACAATACTTTTCAGTTTCCAAACACTAGTGGCTCCCACAACATGGCGGTTTGTGAGAAAAATCCCAAACGTACACACACGAGCCCAAAATGCAAAAATGCAACAGGTCTAGTACATTATAAACATGATGTGTTACACCCCCTGAAACAAGTTATAAAACAGCTTGGTACAACTGGGTGTACTAGGTAGAGTCTGCTGAGGAGGATCACAAGCTTATCCACTCAAACGAGGAGCGAATATTTATTGATAAAGATGGATTTTTCAAGATGATAAAATCTCACTGATTTTCTGGGCGTCTATGATTGTAAATCAAAGTCATTACACTCTCCACCAAGATCTGACTTATTTTCTCAGCCCCTTCAATCACTGCTCAGCAACCATTGCCTCAAGCCTTTGTTATCAGTTGTTGTTATCAGTGTGTCAGTGTTTGAATTTGACGCTAGGAGTGGTCAAATCTACTAAGGAGGGCCAAGTGGTGTCTCTGACAGAAGATTTAAGGAATTAAAGCTAAAAAAAAGGAAAGTGACATCCTCTGGAAAGCAAAGATGCACAGTTTCAAGAGAAGATGCCTGAGCCTCTTTTCTTAATGAGTGAATGTGGCTCAAAGCCAATATACCTGATTTGCACAAAATCAATTACGGCTCTTTAATGTAGCAGCTTTAAACTGATCTAAATTGGCAGATTTTTTTTTTTCTGAAGAATACAAGTTTAAAATATTCCACTCAACCACCTGACAAAAACCTAACTAGACATGTACCCTGCAAGTGGCACTCAGGCTCGGATTGTAGCTGGGCCATGTGCAGTCACTGGTCCATGGTTTGGGAGGAAGTAAATTCACTGAAAAGAAGGACCACAAAATCCCTGTTATTATTTTGTAACATACCAGTCAGTAAAGTGCCTGGAAAGTCTTGATGCAAAGTAGTGCATAATTCATAGACACGCAGAGAAAGGCCTCAAATCCATTGGAGGATGTGTGTGCTGGCCTACACACTTGGATATAGATGGCATGGATAGGTGATAGGGGGAGACCTATTTTATTGGATTTTGGCTACGATGAAATTTGGAGAAAATAGAAAATTAAATAAATACACAAGCATGGTGAGTCTCCATCGTGGGCAGACGTAAGAGAAAAAAAAGCTGATATGATTACTTGCGGCCTTTAACAACAGATTCAGCATTTCTACCCACCAGCAGCTGCCGACCTCAGCTGTAACCTCAATAGTTACTCACAAACAAAGAAACAACATCAGGGCCGCATTTTGTAGGCTGGCCTGCTCAGCACACAGGACACAAGATGTATATGCTAGGAAAAGATTAGTATGCTGAGAGAAGTGAATCTTTATTCCACATATTGTCTTCAGGTGTGTTGGGGGAATACCAGATATAAAACACTTTACAGGTAGAGCAGTCCTCCCGCATGGATGCATAGTTTCAGTTTTCACAGGCAATAGTTTGTGAAGTAGTGCAGTTTTCCACAAGCAATCAGATTTGCTGAATTTTCCCATTATTCCACAGGTAGTTGGTCACTTCAGACATGTTTGGCGTCCAGAATTTTTTTTGTTTTATGATTGGTTACTAACCTAATATAGTTACTGAGTGCTGATTATTTATATCCCTCAGCTTATTAGTGATTTAAAAGCCTAAATCATAATACATTTGAATGACATGCACTGTGCTAATGTGGTGGCTATACCCTTCCATACTTGTTAGCAATATTAGCCGCATAGTTTCAGTACAAAGCTAAAGAACCAAACTTTAGTCATCTAACATCACTGATTGAAAGAGTTGTGGCTGATTGCTTTGTCACTGTAATATTGAGCGAGATAGCGAAACATAACACTACTGACATTTTCTCATAATGTTGAATACTGACCAAACCTATCAATCACTGGCAGAGTATCAGCATGTTTACCAGGTTGGTCATAACACTGCTGTGGGAATAAAGGGTGGAAATAACCACTCTGTCTCAATAAAATGCTGTTGCCCTCCACCCACTCATTCAGCTCCACAGTCGGCTTTTACAAAACAAGCACTCCAGAACTGTGACATAAGCAGCGTTAATTACATCACAACAGATATGGGAGATCATAAATATTTCATAATTATGCACGCATGTTGGGGAAAGGGGGAGCTAACACACCAAAATTAGGAAACAGGAAACTCTGTTTTCTATTTTCAGCTGTAATATATGTGACCTCAAAATTTAAATGTCAGGTAAACCGGGCAATGTGGGCAAATAAAAAAGGCTAATGGAGGATCACAAATAGAGATTCCAAATATAGGCTTCTGTGTGGTTAATTTACGGGGCAACACGCAAGCCTGTGCAAAGAAAACACCCATCCAAATAGACTATTACAGATCACAGAGTTTGCCCCCATTAATGTACCTAATTAGGCCTGCATCTTCATTACCATAGAGTAGCTGGGGGGTGGGGGTGGCTGAGAGACACTCCTACGGGAGAGAACATGGGAAGACACATGTTGGTCAGCCATAATTGAGCCGTGTGCTGAAGCGAATTGCTTTGACCTCTGACTATGGCTGGGGTGTCGTGATTAAAGCGTTGTCTAAATTACAATGACTTTGACAACAAGAGTCACCTACCTTATTCACCACTGATTGGCTGTTGTAAGGAATCTAGCACAGAAGCCAATGCTTCACGGGGCTCAGTGAACGGAAAGTCATGTTTAAATGGGAAAACCACCTGTGACCACAGAAGGAGCTTTTCTCTCACATGTATAGCACAGGCACAAGACACAAAACGCAACCCAAGAGTGCTGCCATGTTGTCTACCACATTGGTATTGCACAGAAAAGCCACATTATCCAAACGCCCTGCTAAAGCTTCATATTTAGTCTCATTGGGTAAATTTTTCTTCAGACCTGTTTTTCCTAATGAGACAGACCTGCTTAACCTGACCCTCACTGCAAACCTTCTTAATCTTCATATGGATATTGGTCAAAGACAGGTATATATATAACCCTCCTTAAATTTCTTCTCTCTGCGTAAAGGTGGTTACTATGATACGGCAACATGTTGCTACAGATGAGTGGGCAGGCTAGCAATCAAAGGAGAGATACTCCAATGGGAGGAAACGAAGAACAGAGGCAGAATAAGAATAAGAATCTAGCACTTTTTTAAATGGATGCTTTCAGTTCTCTGCTGCAATTCACTGGAATGTTCCAGGGAGTCATTGGATGAATGAGCAGTGGGTGAAGGCAGAGTGATTTCCTCTCACAAATTAAAACCATTTTTGTTCAGTGTGCAAGGCCAACACCTCCAGCCCTGTTTTTGTGCTTTTCACCCAGCATGACAAATGACCAAAACTGACCTTCTCTACGTTCAGTTGTCAAGTGTCAAGCTTAAAATCCAGGGCTGTGTTGGATTCGATTAAGCCTTAAAGCATTGCTCCTATAGTTGAGAGTCCTGAGAAGGCTTTCATAAAAGACTATGTCCCACACAATGATGGTAAATCATTGATAAAAAAGAAGGCTAGTTCATGGCAATTAGCATTAAGAAAATAGTGAACGAATTGGACCCTACTTTCATTCATTATTGGTCATTTACGTATATGTGGTTTAAATTTTTACCTGTATGGTAGCCAAACCAGAATATGGCCAAGTTCAGACTAGCTAAACAGCTTAACAGATGTTAACAGACAGCAAACAGAAATTGACCGTTCAATCAACCGATCAGGTTTTAATCTAGAAGAAAAGTCAGTGACTGTGAATATGAGCAATATTTTGACCAGGTTTCAATTAGTTGTTATAAATACTGAAATAATTGATGCAAAGCAGGACCACACAAGGTAAAATATAGGCTACTATCTGTTACAAGCTTCTGCTACACACTACGAAATGTCTTTTACAAACTGCAAATGTCCATGTTTAATCTAGAACATACTAACACACAGTCATAAATCCTAGAGGGGAGGCTAGCAAAAATATGCATTATCATTGAATAAAATTAGTTTCTGGCTTCTTTTAAATATTATTCCTTTGAAATTCATGGCTCAAACTGAAGGCCTAGCACTAATAGTCACAGCACTGCCACTTACAGTTACATATATTTATGTATGCGCACAGTGCTCAATGATAAAGTGGCTGCTAAATGACTAATTACTGCTGAGGAAAAAAAAAACATTGTCATTTTATTCATACATATAAAAAATGGAGTGAGAGATGATAGAACATCCTGATGGCAAATGAATGAGTAACATGTGGCAGGGACTGTCACCATGAATGTGTCTGCGTGTGAACATAAGGTGTCAAAGAACCGTTCATTCTGCCGCCAAGCTCCATTCTATGTTGACCAGACTATTTTATCAGCGCACTGCAAAATGTTTCATTGGCATCCTTCTGCTCTGTGAACACCCACTGAGAGCAGACAAACTGTTTATGCAGTTTCTTTCTTTTATTCATTCTGTGTGACACCTTAGTTTCCTATTTCATGTCTCTTGTCCACCCGCCTTTTTATCTTTGACCCAGACTTTTTCTACAGTTAATGTGGTTAAGTAATTGGTTGGACAGTGTAGAGAAAAAAAGAGAGAAAAGCAGTAGCTTACTTTGCACTAGATGAGTCAATGGAGGTGATGAGCTGTCAGTCAGGTAAAAGACTCTCCATTCATACTTTACTCTCAATGAATCAGAGTCTGTCAGAATTAGAAGCACTGTCCTTCTCTTGAACTCCTTAATTCTGATGCTCTGGACTATTCAGATATAATTATTAGCATATAATATAATTATTTCTGTGATTAGGTCCGAATCTGCTACTATTTTCGTGAGCTATTTTCCTGTGTCTGTAAAGATGACAATGTTTTTTTCATATCAAGGCAATGAGTATTATTAAGCTTAAATATACAACACCAAGCACTGGAAAGCATTATCTGTACTTCAGACAGGCACACAATCCCCCATTCACTTTCCTGCTATCCTCTGCTTCAGTACTTTATCTTTCTAAATTGGTACAAAGGACTTTGCCTTATTATATTGCAGAAATCTGTGGCAAGCAAGATCAAATCTAGCAGAGGCACCAGAAACCTGCTTTGTGAATGTCACAATTGTGAAATGGGCCATGCTGTAGAAATGATCGCAAATCAATGAGAAATGTTGGTACCTGGGGGGAAAGTATTTTTGTTTTCAAAGAGAGGAAGCCTGGGGGAAATTGAGGAAGATAAAAGCAATAATCATAAACCGCCCTAGAGCTACAACAGGCACTAAAGTACCTTTTCTGCCTTGCTCTCATGCTCTCTCTCCTGTTCTTTTCCTCTGTCCTTCCCTGCCCACACTCTGTCCTCCTCTAATAGTTATGCAACATTCCACCGAACCTCCATCTTAGTTTGTTTTTCCATTGATCTTTACTGTATGCATTTCCACCAGTTCCAAAAAGGTCTACATAAATACAGATCCGTTTAAAAGAGGGTGTTAATAAGGTAGCCATTACAGCACTCAATGACTCGACTTACGTCAACAAATTTAGGGCTGTATTTTCCAGGGAGACATGGCTACCAGTCACACTGTGAGAAGGCCCTTGGAGGAACATATAGAGAGTCTGAAGGACAAAGCTAACTGAAAATTAATTATTCAGTGTGGTTTTACAACACCAGCTCAACCAAAAATGCCAAAAATGAAGAATAAAAACCAGAAAAAATGGCAAGTGGTTTGAGTCAAAAGGAACTGCAGGATGAGCAATGCCAGCAGTGTATGTGCCTGTTGTAAATCTTTGAGGTTGTTTTACATCATAGGTGGTGTTTTGCAATGCAGTGCCTTTGGCTTGGTATTAAATGAGACGGGAGAAGAGAGGGGGAGAGGGAAAGAGAGAATGAGAGAGAGAGAGAGAGAGAGAGAGAGAGAGAGAGAGAGAGAGTGACAGACAGCAAGGAAAAAAAAACCCTCTGCTGCTAGGAGGTCTACTGTGATGTCACATATCTACATCACATCACCATGGCAACCTTGCATCAGCACCAACTTAGAGAGAGAGAGAGAGAGAGTGTGTGAGAGGGAGAGAGAAAGAAGAGAAAGATAGAGAGACAGAGCACACTGTGTGCTGGCATGTACTCCTGCAATTCTGAGGCAAGCTTAATAAAAGAAAATGAAGAAATGGAAAGACAGAATATACTATAAAATGTGCGAACAATACATTCTTCCTCATTAATAGTATTAACAATAAATGGATCATCTACAGGGCTGCAAAATGTAACAAAAAATGTACTTACACAGTCATTCATAATTGTGCTATAATTAAACTTCAGAAAGATCCTGACATTTCTGAATGAATGGTACAGTTATGAATGGGCACTCACCATTCAGACCTCATGGTCAGACTCCTACTTTATAATCACCTTCTGTGAGTTCATGTGGAAAGCATGAAAGCCTTTGGGGAGAGAGAGAGAGAGAGAGAGAGAGAGAGAGAGAGAGAGAGAGAGAGAGAGAGAGAGAGAGAGAGAGAGAG
>JBBIGA010000032.1:2823290-2843417 GCA_037576975.1 Alestes dentex
GAGAGAGAGAGAGAGAGAGAGAGAGAGAGAGAGAGAGAGAGAGAGAGAGAGAGAGAGAGACTGACACCAACAACAAAAGTCCAACTATTCCCACTGTTCTATGCCCCAAGTTCTAAAAATAGACTGTACATGGAAAAAAAGAAAAACGTAGAAAAAAGAGAAAATGCACAAGGCTACGGGCTGGGGAAGCATCACTGGCTGAAAGAGGGAGAGAGAGATTGTGTGGGTGTGTGTGGGTGTTTGCTCACTTATATTAGTATGTATATGTTTCTGAGAGACTGATGGAACGTATGCTTGGACCACAGATCATAAACACACATGTTAAACCTACCTACAAAATAAAGGTTCCTAAACAGTTCTTGGCTTAAATCTGCAGTTTTTGGAAAAAAACAGTGTAATTATGTAACATTTTCTAATTATTAAAAAATTCTGCACCCAAAGGTATAAAGGTATTTCTCTCATATATCACATTTACCAAGATGTTTACAAAAACTGAAAGGTTCTTTAGGGAACCAAGTCATTTTTCTATGGCATCACTCCAATGAAAACCCTTTTTGACAGATTTCTTTTCAAGAGTGTATTGAATTATCCACCCACAGAAATGTACACGTATGTACACAATTCATGAAGCCTCATCTTTGTGGTACAAATACAGTCTTGCTGGTGTAAGTCCTGAGGCTCATAGTCCAACTGTTTCCACCGACATTGCCTGATCGTGACCAGCAATCCATCCATCTTATCTATAATGCTCAAATTATTCCCTAATTCACCATTTAACCCAGCAGCACTGCCTTTACCTTTGCTATAGACTACCTCTCTCATCTCTTTCACAGTCCATCCCTTTACTTCCCTCCTTTTCTCTCACTCCCAGCTTCAGCGGGAGTGGGAGGTGTTGCTAGGCGACAGATTAGCTCTTTTCTTTCAAGAAGCGGAGTGAAGACCTTGATTCTCTCTGGGTAAAAATAAACACCAGCCACGAGAAAGAATCTGGAGATGGAGAACAAGCATCCTTCAACCACAGAAGAGGTTGCTAACATTTTGTTTCTCAGTAAAGCATTTTCTGCAGCTCTTTCTCCACTCTTAATGGGCTTCCATTTCTGAGCAGGACAGCGCGTGCTGTTCGCCTGCTTCATATTTCTGTGTGTTCTTACTTAACGATAGTTCAGCAGTGAACTCCTGTGCATTTCAGAATTTCTTGTCCACAGGGCAGCCACAAGAGCACTGTTAATCTGCATGTTGGTCTGTCCTCTTGCACAATAGGAAGCTATCCATTCGACTGTATTCTTTCTGAAAAATGCAAATCAAATCACATGGACGTAAATGAAAATAATGAGCTGTTGGGCAAAAAAAACCAAACATTAAAATTCAAATGCACTCTCATTTGAAATTTGTATTGAATTAGACATTTAATCCTTACACTGCCATTAAAATATACTTTTCAGGATGCAAACACTGTCACTGGGATGGCACTCTCAAAGGTATATCTCTAACACCTTTGCTTAGAACAGATTGTACCACATTCTACTGCAGTTACATTTTTAAGTTGTATTGACTGCATACACCCTGTCCTGACAGTGTTTTTTCTCATTTAAAAAGTTCCTCTTTCCCTTGGGAAAGTGAATGTAATGAACCATTGAAACTCATTCAAAGTACACAAATGGACCTTACATCTAAGCTGCAACTTTGAGAGGGCATTTATGATGTTTGTATCCCTGGGAATCAAAATTTACCAGGGAATTACTATTTCTTTGGACCATACAGAGTTTCCAAGATCACGGATATATATAGATGCAGGTATTCCTAGACAGGCACAGGGCTAAGTATTACTTACTCCATTTAAACATAAAGTTACATTGAATTGTTGGGTCTGGTGTTTTCTTTTTCCAGTGATTAAAACTGACAACGTGCTCTCACTGTCCACCTTATTAGACATACCATCCGTGTTCTTCCATACAGTGGCCACTTTATGAGCTAGCTAAATGTTCTGTTATAAAGGTATTGTGGTCATGCATAGCAGTGACAGATATGGTAGAGGTATGCTTGATAACAGGTTCTGAGCGGTTCTTTGGCCATGTCTGAAAAGATGGAAGAAAAGCGAATGCTCTTTACCAACTGAGTTGGTCTTTCTGCAACCTACATTATTAAACTTCCGTCCATTGATCAGTTCTTTAGGGAAAACAAAAGTGTTTTTTCTATTGCATGATGTGAGGACATTTCTGGCACTTGTATTTTTAAAAGTGTATCAGGCACATTGCTTGAGTTTTTACACGTACCTGGGGTACTCACTGCTATGTTGAGAATGGTCCATCATACAAAACTAATAAATGAATAAATAAAATCCAGTCAAGATTGGCTCTGTGATCAGACACTGACCACTGATAGAGGACAGGTAGGCAGCTTACGCAAAATTTGACAACCAGGTTTGGGATGTTATGATACAAATATTGGGAATATGTGTTTAGAATACCAGAAGTGTCTTTATTCAGTACACATTACATTTCGAAAATGTATTGTTTTCTTATTATTAATACTTTTAAAATACAAATTAAATAAAAAAACATACAATCTTTAAACGAAACATCTGCTTCTGCTTTACCTAAAATAACAGCTGAAGTGAAAAAGAGTGTCTAACTTGTTCCAGGGTCTATAATATCCAAATAAAAACTATATTTAAATTGACACAGTTACATTTAGGAAGCTTATGACAACATACCTCAACAGTATATTTAGTTTTTTGAGGGTGCCTCGTATGTTTACCATAAACTGTCTCTTTATGTTCATTACAATTTTGGAACTTCATTCAAATGACTAACAAACTTCTCATGAAACATGTTAACAGAAGCATTATAAGAAGGACAATTGTTCTGCAAATGTATTCTGAATATGTATTTTATGTGCTGTTATGGAATATGTTGCTAAATACAGGAAGGATGGTGTATTCAGTTTACAGCCATCACTACTATTTTTAAAGATTCTGCTCAGCTCTGATAACAGTCTTGTAAACTAGCAAGGTGGACCTAAAAGATGGGTGTTTTTGATAAAGCAGGCAGTGAATGTGTGTCATGTCAGCTTATTTTTTCCCTCACACTTTCCTATTTTTCCTGCTCTGTGAATGCGTTTTACACATAATGTTTCCTTTCTGGACACGAGCATAGAGCAAAAAAGAGATTTCTCCATTAATAGTGCAATGGAGTCGACAACTAGGTTTGTCCAAAAGAGTAACATACAGAGCTCTTGTGTGCTCTGGCCTTCCGGTCTGCAGGGATGGTTGGGTTAGAAAGCAGAGTTATCATATGACACTGGGCTCCCTGGCGAGTCTGTTCCATGCTCTTCTAACAGTCATCTCCCTCTGCCACCATTTACTCACATCCGCTACTCAAGTGATACACCCCATTTCCTGGCCACCCACGATGCCCACATGGACCAGTGCTACAATGGCTGCTATTACCATAAGAAGCAGAACCTAACAGGTGCTCATCAGACAGCTGCTGCATGAACATGGATTGTCAAAGACTCTTTAGAAGTCCAGACTGGAAAAAAAGCTCAAGTTTTGTGTTTTTGTTTTACAGTCTGGTCCACCTACTGAAACTGCATTTCATTTTTTTCCCCATGATTTGACTTTAATCTTAATACAGAAGCATAAAATTACTCAGAATAAAATAAGTTCATTAGCTTACTTCTGAAGTTAAAGGGTCCATATCCTACATTTTTCTTGCATTTCCCCCTGACATCTTTTGTAATTTTATTCACTGAAAACAGTCACAATGTCAGGTTCAGACATTCAGATACTGGTAGAGTTCCAAAACCAAAGAGACGTCCGTTAAGCAAACAGTTCCTAATCATGATACCAAAGCATCAAGTACAAGAGTAGAATCCAAATAGTCAGAGTCCAGAAAGGCAAACCAAATCAGCAAACAGAACAAAGAAATGAGGAATCAAAGTCGAGAAAGACAGGCAGGGTAACAAGATACAACAAATGTTCGGTATGCAAGAATAGTCCATGGCAATACTTTGCAAATCTGAATGTGGAAGTTTGAGGTATTTATGTCCATTAATTAGGGTGATGTGATTATAAAGGTGAATTAGACCTAGGCATTAGGGGTTGTTGTAGGGAAGAGGGGCAGAGCTTTGGGATCAGTGTTCTGATGGGATCTGAATTCTTTTTACACAGCAATTACCCAACCTCCCTTACCCCTTAGAATTAAATAGGCTGGTTACGTTACTGTTCTTTTAAGGCTATTTACATTTACATTAGTTCTGTCCTGATTACCTTCTACTGTGCTTCATACAAAAAGCAGTTGGGATTGAAAAAGTCTTTATTACTCTGTTGTGGATGAATGGAGTCAAACTACTGGAAGCTGAATAGAACAATATCTGTGAATGTGTAGCTCTTGTTATGAAAACAGTAAATTCAAAGTTTTTCAGCCAAACTTGCATGCATAGACTACATGAACTGGGGAGGGCAGAATATGTGTTGAAACATTTATAGTGTTTTTGTAGTACATCAGTCTAAAACCACAAAACAAGGAAGCTTGATTGTCTATGATACAATGTTATCAGAACTATAGCACTCTCTATTCTCACATTTATGGATTTAGCAGACTCTCTTAGCCAGAGTGACTAATAGTTACAGGCTAATTAAGGATTTAGAGTCTTGCCCAAGGACTAGTACTCTTACTTACTGCTTACATGGGCAGGAACTGAACCTCAGTCTACTGAAGGTAGGTGTTATCCACTACATTGAGCATCGACTGCTCTTTCTTTTGCACATGACAGAATTCAGCATGCTGAACTTAAATGAAAATACTCCATACAGGGATGAGTCTTAGTATGTCCTTAAACAAGCCTTACATCAACCTGAACCCAACTCTCATTTGGCTGTAAATGACTTGCTTGGACATACTTAGACATTGTGTGTCAGATTCCTGCATTGGGGGTTCACAGCACTACAGAATCTTGGCACCTGACTGAACACAGCTAATTCAACTCATTCAGCTGTTGACAAAGTCTTTGTCAATTGAACTTGGAAGAATGCACCTAGCTGTGGCCCTCCAGCACCTGTTTGACACCCCTGCTCTGAACCATTTTATCCAAGAAGCAACTTATTATCTTTGTGTATCTCAACATGTTGGGGCAGCTGATGGCCTAGTGGTTAGGATATTGCACATGGGATCAGAAGGTTGTGGGTTCAAATCCCAGGACAGCTGGGGGCACTACTGAGGTACCCTTGAGCAAGGTACCGTCCCCACACACTGGTCCCTGGGCGCCCCTCATTGGTGGCAGCCCACTGGTCCATTTGGTGAATGGGTTAATTGCAGAGAAAGAATTTCACATGGTTCACACTGTGTGCGGTGCAGTGGAGTGACTATAAGGGGGCTACTTTACCGCATGGACATGTTTGCTGAAAGAGCCCTGGCATAGGAAAAACAATGCCTGAGTACATAGTCAATAATCAAAAGTAGTTTTAGCAGTTTGAATTCTCGTATAATGGTTCCACTGTGCTAATAATATGAAAGGTAGATCACACCGTGGTTCCATCTGTCTGATGTAACGTGTTTTACACTGAAGATGAGCACTGCATAAACATTTAGCCCCACGACTCAGCACCACGCACTTTGCTTTCCAGGCTTTTGACTCCATCCACCCCCCCACTCCCCCCAACCCACCCCGAACTTCACATGAATCCCGAGCTTTCTATTTTCTACCCCCAAAACACAAACATTGCGCTAATTATAGTAATGCTCTATTGTTGATGTAGTCTGTCTATTTTCTGTCAGTCACCAGGTAGCCATGCTAGGTGTATTTTTAGGGAGGGCAACACGTAGGCGGTCCCTTCACGCACGCTCCTATACTTACATGGGGCAGGGGGTTACAACAAAAAATAACAGAATATATATTTTTGTAACACCTGTGCCATGCTTTGGGATGAGATTTGAACCCCTAATGACCTTCCAAAAACTTCTAAACGAGGGCCAAATGAGTGAATAAGAATCTGCAACCTTGAAGCAACACGTCGGAAAGATCGGGCGCGCGTTAACTCTGATATCTGAGTCACTTAGGTTTTCTAAATATAGATCATTTTCAAAGCCCCGCTGTTCGGTCTGAGGTCTGTTCAATCGGATGGCAGGGTGACTGTACGACCCCCAGGTTCTCGACCTTTCCGGGACCCTCGTGTTGTCTCACGCGCTGGTTTATCAGCACCAGCGACCGACAGGGACGGCACGGGGCGACAGGGGAGACTGGAGCTCCGGGTCGGGCCGTCAGACAGCTGCTGCTGGCCGGTGGTCGCTCTCCCCAAGGACCCCACACGGTCAGTGGAGCGCGTGACCCACCTGCTCCCACTCGGCCGGCCGAGACTCCCGCGCTCCGAGCGGGAACGGCTCGAGCTCACCAGTCCCGCTCCCCGCGCGTATTACGCGCCGCCTGCGTCCTCCCGTTCGGAAGGAGCCCATTGGCCGAAGCGCCCCGCGTCGTTTCGCGCGCGCTTTCTAATTGGCCGAAGCCACGCCGCGGCTCCTTTAGGTGCACCGCTCAGTGTATTGCCTTATAAGGGTAGAGAGCAAGAATTTATGTAATAAAATAAAAAGCTGCTTTTATTCTGTATCGACTGCTTCCATGCAGCTCTCTCTCGCGCGCGCGCGCGCTCTCTCTCCTTTTCTTTCTCTCTTTCTCTTGTGCGTCAGGGGCAGTTTAGTTAAACCACACTTTTTTGCTCCTTTCACAAGATAAATTCACCACTTGACTTGAAACGCCCGTGAATACCGCCAAAAGACCCAAGCAGCCTGCGGCTCAGTTCTCCTGCTCTCCTGCTCTACCTTTACAGGCAGTTGTGCTGTAACGGTGCATGGTGTGAGAGGAGAGCGTGAAATAGATTTGTTATAAGAGAAGATCCTGCAGATGACACATAGTGACCTGCGTATACATGAGACACATCCATGAACATCTATGAACATCCGTGAACTATCTATGAACAAGCAAAGGCAAAAAATCGTATCAGAATCATGTTCTGAATCATAGCTGAACCTCGCAGTCAGGCAGCAGCGTTACATTAGCGATGTAACAGCAAGACATCTGTAGCCCGTCTCGTTCGTATGCAGCTCAGTTACCCCAACACCCCCCCTCTGTCCACCGGAGAGCGGTGACTCCGTCTACGTTTCTCACGCTGGCTCCGCCCCCTGCTCGGTTTTGTCCAAATCGGGCTTTTTGCGTCGCCGGAGCTCCCGATTTCAAGCCGACGTCATCAACGGGGAGAGGGGATGCTGACGTCGAACCAGAGTCAGAGCCAGAGTAGCAGGGTTGGGAGGGGGAGAGGAGTGAGTATCAGCGCTGCAAACATTGATATGAGACACATAAAATCACCCAGCCCCCCTCCATGCTACTCCCCCTCCCCTCTCCCTCTCTCTCTCTTTTTTACGTCGGTGTTGGCGCGTTGGGAGCCCCCCTACACCAGCGGAGTCCCAGCCTATATAAGTTACCGGCGAGCAGAGAAACTCCACCAGATTTACGGGCTCCCGACATCTGGGCGAGAGACGGCTCCAACACCAGCCGAATAACTGACGCTCCGAGCCGGAGGAGAGAGCCGCCGAGCCTCCGGTCCGCACCGAGCCAGGCGCTGTGGCGGAACCGAGGAGGAACACCCCGGACCGGCAGGAGACAGGAGCGCAGCCTGAATCTGGCCATGAGCTGAGATGACACTCCAGTGAAAACACACCTCGCCTCTCTGACCACAGTACAGGAAAGAGACCACCGCAGCACCGCAGTCCAGCAGAACTTCACCGAGCCACACTCACCTCCCCGAAACACCGGCCGCCATGTACCGATCCACGAAAGGAGCCTCGAAAGCTCGGAGGGACCAAATAAACGCAGAGATCAGAAACCTGAGGGACCTGTTGCCCATCTCCGATGCGGACAAGGCTCGTCTCTCTTATCTCCACATCATGTCCCTCGCCTGCATGTACACGAGAAAATCCGTCTTCTTCTGTCAAGGTAAATACTGATTGATGAGGCTCATTGTAGGAAATCAGTAAGCTTATCACTGTAGTGCTGTTTAACTGCTGCTGTCAGGAAAATCAAAGGCTGCTTTGGTGAGGAATATTCACACGATGTTGAGCAGGAGCTGCGAGATATGGCAACAGGTGGATCTCGTTACTCAGCCTTTCATATTCGTGACAAAATAACAGTGCAACATTTGATGAGAAATCTGTTTGCGAGAATTATCCTTAAGAGCGCTCCCAAGCTCACAGACTGCTCTCCGGGGTGCTGAAACACAACAGCCCTGTCCGTGGTGCTGAAAAGTGTATCGTATGACTGTGTACCGGGAGTTTACGTTTACAATGCATGTGTGTGTCTGCAGAAAGTGTACATAGATTATTCATGTCTGATCATCAATTCTTTCAGATGTATCTGCAACAAGCGGTGCCGAGGAAAGCGCGAGATTCCTCTCGTTTCTCGAGCTCTCAGAGCTGGTGCAGGAGATGCCAGGCTTTCTGCTGCTACTTACTGGGGAGGGGAAGCTACTTTACCTGTCGGACAGCGTCACTGAGCACCTCGGACACTCAATGGCAAGTAAAACAGACAGATACTGTTTTCTCAATCTCTAGAGTGTCAGTTGTACCATCAAGTGCACAAAGCATTGTTCTCAAGGAACATTCTGGTTCAACTTACAGGTAGATTTGGTCGCCCAAGGGGACAGCGTCTATGACATAATAGACCCTACAGACCACTTTATTATGAGGAGTAACCTGGTGCCTCCAACTTCACCTGAGACAGGTAAAACGGCTACACGTGTCCACACATTCATTGTTGAGTGTGATTCAGTAATTTATTTATGAAAGAAACTGAGGTTTTAATTGTTTACTCTCCTTCTTTCTCTAGACCGATTGTTCCGTTGCCGCTTCAACACCTCAAAGTCAGTGCGCAGGCAGAGTGCTGGTAATAAGCTTGTCCTTATTCGGGCTCGCTGTCTGTCACCACCACCTGGGCCCTCCTCCCCAGGATCCTACTGGACGTCCAACCCTGTATGGGTGTGCTTCTGTGCACCTCTGGAACCCCACCCACCCCGACCTGGCACCTCCGCTGAACAACCTTCCAGCCCCTCCCTGGAGAGCAGCTTCCTCCTAGCATGTTTCCGCTCACAGCACAGCCGTGACATGAGACTTCAGGAGGCCCAGGACAGGTGAAGCAACTATTCTCTATTCACTATTCATACGTCTTCTGGACACCTATCTGATCTGTGTGGAATAGATTACCATATCTGAACAGAAGTATTTTGTTCTCTTGCAGTGTCAGTGTTTACCTGGGTATGGATGTGGAGGCCCTGCGCTCTCGGTCCTGGTACAGCCTCCTGCATCCACAGGATCTTTCACACGCCTCAGCTCAGCACTGCAGTTTGTGTAAGTGTCACCTCTGAGTGATGACAGGTCTCACTGAAGTTTACTACTGAAGTTCAGTGTGTGTAGTATGATATCGCTTCCACCACAAAGCTGCTTTTCACTGCATTGACACTCACCATGACCAGCTCCCACAGAACATCCGTGTAGCAGAAGAACACATTTCAGAACACCTACAGATGTATGACTCAACATTTCATGTGGGGTGAAATATATCTTGATTCATCTCTTCCTTCATCTTTTTCTGTACAGTGAGAGAGGGAGGAGAAGGAAGGGCTGAGATGGTGGTTCGTGTGGAAGCTGCAGATCACTCATGGGTCTGGGTTTACATGGTTCTGCAACTGGAGACCGGAGAGAACCCTATCAGCAGCAACAACTATATCATCAGGTACAGTTCAAGTCTCATTAATGTGTAAAAGGTTATGTCTACAAATTCAAGTGTGAAAAAATGTCACTAACCCATTTCTTTATTCTTCTTGTCTTAGTGAGTCAGAAGCCTGGTCAGTGAGGCAACAGCTGACCACTGAGGAGACCCAGCTCTCTGTAGTGCTGAGCACCAGCACCAGCACCTCTCAACAAGACCCTGCAAGCTTGCAGAGTCCGGAAACCCTCTCCAGCCCAGACCAAGTGTTCACACCTGGAAGCAGTGGCCTCTCGGGTCAGTCATTTGACTTCAGCACAACGGTGTGCAGTGCTGGCTCTACAGAAGAGCAAGGTGCCAGCTCCTCAATGGAAGTGATGCCATTGGAGGGTGGTCCGCGCTCCAGTCTCTCCTCTCTGGAGGAAGAGACCTTCTTCCAGCAACCACCCAGCGAATCAGTTGAAAGCCCATCAGCTGCTTCATCCCCTGTCACAGTTGCCACAGTGTCAGACTTGGACTTCCTTACACAAAACATTCTACTTCCCCCAGCTTTCCAAGTAGATCCCCCACTACCTGCATTGCCCCTTCCTTTACCACCAGTGCCTACCACCCAGGCCCAGCAGACCAAGGAGTTTGTGTGCACCCCTCCATACACACCTCAGCTAGGCAGCAGCAGCTTCCCCTTTGGGGAACCCCTCTTCAGCTTCGATCCCACTGGTGCCACTACACCACCGCCACTTGCCCCAACTGCTACAATCACAACAACAGTTGCTCCTTCCCTTTCTCCATCTGCCCCCTCAAACACACAAGGCAGCCCTGCTCCTCCAACCACCACACTTTCCACGCTGCTGCCACTCACTCTGCCAGCTCCATCCACAGACATTCTCTTCCCTGTGGAGCCCTGCAGCAGCTCGCTGTATGAGAAGCTTCCTCCAACCCCTGACAGTCCAGGAGATGGGGACTGCACTGTCATGACTCTACCTGAGGTTCGTGGTCCACTCTATGTTGATGTCCCTCATGGGCCCCTCCCATACCCTCCTGAAGGCCTGCTAACACCTGAAGCCTCACCTGGAAAACAACCCAGTCTGTCTTTCTTCTCCCTAGAGCGGGAAAGAGAAAAAGAAAGAACAGAGATCTCCCTTTTAGCCCAGCACATAAGCACACTAGCTGAGGGGTTCTACTTGGACCCTCTCCTCTCTAAGCTGCTGCCCACTTCCATCTCTCCACAACCTCCCTCTCCATCCCTGGACACAGTGGGACTCGAATCAGTCTCACTTCTGGGTGAATTCTACCCAGTCAAATCCTGGAGAGGCCTGGACCTGCCCATCTTCCCAGATGATGACTCTCTGTTTGAAGAGAGTGTCTTAGAGACCCTCTTTAAAGACCTCTCCTCACCATCACTCTCTCCCACTCCTTCTTCTCCTTCCAGCCCTCCTTCCTCCCCCCCGACTCCTGAGTGCTGGCGTCCACCCCTGCACTTTGATGGGGTCTCTGCTGTGAGTGCTGGCCACTTCTGTAGCGTCCAATCGGCGCACTGTAACCATGCGGCCGGGTGCGGGGCTATGATGTCGCCAATCAACTTGGGCGACATGGCGGATGGGAAGGCAGCAGGCGAAGTTGCCATGGAGACAGAGGTAGCATCATCGCCACTGTCTACTGGTATTCCAGCGTCTCCACCACTGCAGCTAACAGCCTCGCCCGTCTCTCCAGTGCCTGCCTCCTCACCCGTCAGCCCCGCATCGCCTGGCCTGCCCTGCGCCCAGTCCCTCCTCGAGGAGCTGGCCGCCCTGGAACCCACGTTTGGGGCAGGTGCCTCGATCGCCCCTGGCCTGGGGCAACAACCTGAGTTGTATCAACTCCAAAGTCACCTGCCGCAACAGTGCTTCCACAAAGGTGAGAGCAGTCCTTTTTCGCTTTTCCATAAAGATCAAAATGGATTTACAGAACATGCTCAACCACAGAGAAGCATTCTTTAACCCTCTTTTTCTTTTTTCTCTTTTTTCTTGTCTTTCAGATGGGAGTGGAAGTGATCCTCCGTTCTAAAATAAGTCTGTGACTTACTTCATTAAGTATGGCATATTGTCATATTTCATGGAGCTACTTTTACTGAAAAGTGAAAATTATCTATATGTATAAATATATACATAATGTATATAAAGCCAAAAAGACTTGAACTTACTCATATCCACTGAGAAAAGTCATTCATATTTTGTTCATGTATTTATCCATGAATTTATGTCAATAATGGTGCAACATCTCAACAATGATGCAATATTCTTGCGTGTGAACCAAGTTGTGAAAAAACTTGGAGGTCAGTTTTCGTCTCTGCTTTACTGTAACATGAGCTTTTTCAGAGACTAAGATCTCTGACTTTGTAAGCGCAATTCGACTTACAGACATGCATTTGTATTCACTCGTAGTGAAAATACTCTATTGTGAACTCTGAAGACATGGAAAAAATAATCTTATCTTCATATTTCAATAAGTTATCGGACAGCAGCTTACAGCTCAACGCTTGTAATGGCAGTATTACACACACAAAGCCCAATGTGTGGAAAATTTACTTTACACTACAGTACAATAACTAGCAATTCCTACCTATGGCCAATCTTCAGTATTCAAAACCTTTCTTTAGCTGAGACACTTCGTTAACTGCGAAAGCTCTTATTTGGGAACAGTGATGCTAACAGCACTATTATATATGTAAATCCAGAATACATTGAGCTTTGGGTTTGTGGCTGCCATGAGATCTTTTTTTTTTTTCAAATCTGTGTATCAGTGTGCTGTACAAATGTTTCTTTAATCTGTGAACAAATCCCAGTTTGTGTGCAAGAGAAGTCAAGTTTTCCAATATTCTTCAACTGGTCCAGTGGATGCCATCTGGAGAAGAAGCTACCAGCTGACAGTGAGAAGAACAGAAGACTGTGTGTGATGGCACACACACACTCTGCTGGACTGACACTTTGGCCAGCCAGTGTTAAATGGCTCCTTGGTCAGCCATTTTCATGGGCAAGGCTAGACGCAGATGCACTGGACTTTTGCAGCATCAATATTTGTAATGCTTGCAATCTGTTGTTGCTCTCGTGTGCTTGGCACAACCAAGGCTTGCTGGACTCAGCCAGGCAGCATCTTTATACAGTGAATACCACGGTGACATCGTAACTTAACTGTATGCGGTGTAGAGTGGTGAACATGACTGTGTGAATGGCCAATTCTTCTTTTTTGAGAGGGGTTAAAAATGAAAACAAAAACAAAAAAACAATGTGAAGTTTTGTTTTAAAAAATGAAGTGGACACTAGGGATGGGGTACTATTTCTATTCTGTTACTAGTCGACATGGGTTGAGAATGGTTCTATTCCCATGGTGTCGACATGCTAACGTAGAGTTGTCTACGGTAAAGTAAAGGATTGATTCCTACGTTCTACCTATTTACAAGTCAAAAAAAGGATAATACTGTATGTGTGCTGTTATACAGAATGGATGCTTGGTGCACATGCCTCTAGATAGGCATGTGCAGAGGTTTAATAGGATGTACACATTTGTACATTTGTACAAAACATAACAGATCTGTACATATCAGAGACATTTTTATTGTATACAATGAAAAAAAAAACATACTTTGGCATATGCTATCTATGAAGAATGGACATTGTGGATCAGTGTTCTTTTGTGTCGCTGATAAGTGTATTTGGTTGTCAAAAACAAATGCATTTATATTAAAGTGCACTTAAAGCTACCTATGCCTTTTTACATTATTGTGTCCTTCTCCCTTTAAGCTCTTCATTAATTTCCCCTTTTTTACTCGCTTGGTCCCTATTGCCTGTCCATTGCTCCCATTCCCTCCATCACTCTGCTTCCTGCATCCCTCCTTCCTGCGCGAGCCCTCTCTCGTTCTTCCCCTGGAGCATGGACTGCTCAGCAACAGCACTGACGCACACTCATGATGAGACACTATCTGACTCAGACTGACGCACACACTTGACACAGAGGCACTCGCGCACAGACAGCCACTTCCCACTTTGACGCACACACGTACTGAATGCCACACACGCAAAAGCCCACCCCTCTCTCTCCCTTTCTTTCTCTCTCTCTCTCTCTCTCCCCTCCCAGCAGCCTACACTGAACGTACCTGCTATTCCGACGTTGCACGACAGTGCTGTTAGATTCCATATATGGGCTTTCCTGCTTAGGGGCTCCAATTTTACCCCCTCCTCCCCTTTCACACAGCATCCTTCCCAATAAGGAGAAAGAGAGTGTGTGAGAGATGGAGGGAGAGAGGGAGAGAAAGGGAGAGTGATGTGCTGCTATGCTAACAGCCTTTATGCACAAGGGCATCAGTAGGCCAATTAAGGAAACCTATATTAACTTACCCCAATTTCTTAGCAAAAGGCTACTCCCTCATTCTGACCCAGTGCAAGGATTAAACCACCTCTGCCATGACATTTATGCTCATTTCTCTCCTTCTCATTTACCTTCTCTCCATTTCACCTGCATACAGACCTTGGGGAGGTGAACAAGAATCAGTTTAGCTAAGCAACTGAGACAAAGGAACTGAACATTTCGTTCCATCCCCACTAGTACATGCAGACATATGACGGTGAGAGAACAAGCACAATGCCACAGAAACCTAGATTGGCTCTCCTGTGCCACACTGTGGTCAAAAAAGGCAATCTCTACTATCAAATGGAAAGCCAGTTGCAGATTTTCATGTGGAAACCAGTGGTGTAGTGGCGTAGTGTAGCTTGAAGTACTGGGTACACTGTGACCAGCGATTAATAACACTGGCAAGCCCAGCCAGCACACAGCCACATCCTTACACGGGTTAACTGCTTGGTTAGATGCACTGTACATACAATGGCAGTAAGATTTGTGATTTTTTAAGTGTGTGTAAGCAAATGCCAGTGATTTCTGATTGTATGTTATATAGCTAATGCCCAGGATACACATTGACTACACCTCAACTGTACACCTATACTAAATTTCTCAATACAGTCTTAGTTTATTAAAAACACATACTCAAAAAACCCCACATATTCTGTACAAGTCAGTCATGTTTGGCATGCTATGGATAACACTTGTTCATATACACAACACAAGCTCTCTGTGGTTTTACAAAATGAAAAGAGAGAAAAAAAATAATTCATGTTTAGTATCAGAGATAACTGGATGTAATTTCTAGAAACAGATACCAGGGAAGCCTTCACCCTCAAATCCAGCATCATTATTCCCAAGTGAAATGACATAACTGAGCCTTCCACGTAGCATCCAAAGATGGCGGCTGCCCTCTGGTGGAAGAGCATGAACATACACACACTTAAATAAGGTGCCACAGATGTTAAGCCCTAGATCTCATATGTACAGTGGTATTTTACTAAACACCATTAATGTACTGTTCACACGTAATATGGTCTGTCATTTTATTCATTTAATTCTGAATGTTGTCAGTAAGGATGTCTTGATCCTTTAATACTAAGCATTGGCTGATACTGAGTCTATTATGATACTTACACTTTTATAGGTTACAACAATAGCAATAATAATAAAAATGATAGTAATAGCAACAATAGCCATACTGGGCATATTTCAAATACTATAAATCATTTAAACCAAGCCAAATTTAAGTAAAGTAATCTGGCAATAATCTTTTAAAACCCGTTTATCACAGTGTTCTGACTGATCAATCTAGTCCATTGGCTAAGAGTTGCTTTAAATTGATCCAGGAATTGCCATTCATTTTGTATTGCATATAGAGTTCATAGGATAGTTATAGATAGTTTATACAGTTCATAGAAACTTTCTGGGATTTTTGTTGTGTTTTTTTTATAGCAAATAAATAGAGTTTATTTACTGCCTATTGTTTGACTGCATTTTGATGAAAAGCAGCCAGCCAAAATACTGGCACTGCAGACATTATCTATGTCCCACTTTAAAATAGTTTCACACAGCAGGCATTTAGCTCACTATAGCAATTTCAGAAACAGTCCCTCACCACTGCTTTCAACTGAGCTTGGTTTTAACGGAAAAAAACAGTTTTCCACCAGGAGGCACCATATGAACAAAGTTTGAACTATATAGTTTGTATGATTAAGCTGGTCATCTTGACATTTTAGATGCAGCACAATTGGCTGAAATGTGACTGCATCAGAGCTGATCTTCCGTATAGGATGGGGACATCACCCAACTTCTGCACTCTCTAAGTTTCCTTGAAGGGCAGGGAATCAAATGGCCTTAACATGAGCTAAAAGTCTCAAAATCATCCAGGATCTCAAACAGTTACTTCGTTTGGAAGTTTTAGACATTATGTTATTAGCAAATAGTGGCCTTTGAATTTGATCTAAACTTAATATAAATGTAATATAAAAGACCTACAGCTATTCTGTTTTTTGATGCCCGCTGGCTCCTGAGCATTATATGCCCCGCACAGCTTGCAGATCTTCTCTTCAAAATGTCAATAATTTGAGTGAAGAAAATGCCTGCAAATTACCCGCGGTATATAGTGGTCATGACTGACTAAGGAAATTCTTGATCTAATAATAAAATGCCTAACCCTGAGAAACTTATGTAAGTAAGTAATATAGTAAAACTAATTTCTGAACTGAAGATGCCCAACAGAGATTTTGTTCATCGTAGGTGCAAAAGTGTCCTTAAACTTTGTATGTCTGTGTAAAATATTGTCAGCAAACTATTACACATGGATTGAATGAAACAGCAAAATTTATATAGGGTAAGAGATCATTTACTAAGAATGAAATGTCATTGTTCAGAATCAAAACTTTTGTTGTTCTGCATAATGGAAAAAGCCAGCCACTCTTTTATTACTAAATGAGATACTTAACCTACAAAAAGCTGATGGGAAATGTTTTTCGCACTTCTACTCTGGTACTTTAGTTCAGCCACTTAACACCCATGAGGCAGCTGTGTCTCATTCATTCCTTCGAGGAATCATAAAATCAGACAGTTTGCAATGTAGCGTACGTGTAACAACTGGATGGCTGCTGGATACAAATGACAAGAGGTGTAAATTTTGTCTGACAGGTGTGGAGGCATACAACACTCCCAGGACATTTTATTATACTTTGCAGATTTATCTAGCTGGTGTACACAGACAAATGTGTCATCCTCCCACTTCTGTAGTCATTTGCTGACCACAGAACCGCTTTTGGAGGGATGTTTTTGAGAAGTGTACCATCTCAACAAGTGACACGAACGAGCAAAAATCCCCAGCAATGCTACAGTACCTAATACACTCAAACCTGTGGCGCACAGTCAGGGTTTATTTATTAAATAGTGAGTGGTCCAAGAACTAACAGCAGTCCTGTGGTTATAAATTGACAACTGGGCAATGTGTACCTTACAAACTGTGCATGTCAGCAGATGGGCCATCATGTTATAGGTACACCTACAGTATTTTTTTTTAACATGTATCATCACAATAGCCCATGTTTGGCTGAAATCTAGGAATGCAGAAGTGGTAAGACAGGAATGTGTACAGAAACCATAACATGACATCACACACAATCATAAGCCTTAAGCTAATTCCTATTTCAAGTTCCGTAATTAAGATAAGAGTTAGGTGATTATCTGTCAGGGGCTAGGTTTCCACCTCCCATACATAGCTCGTATGATCTATTTACTTTCCAAAATTAATTTCTATGACAATCACAAATAATAATCTTGAGTAGAGCTCATGTAGCCTCTTCCAGATGTACCAGCTGTAGCTAGTTACAGGGACTTCAGCAATAGGTAGTTACAGGGATGTGACTGGGGCCTTGCTTGGGGATCTAGGTGAAAAGGTGTGAATGTGATTACATTTTGTTGTAATAACTGATGTTTGGGAACATACAAGATCTATCTCTCCATAGTTTGTATTAAGCACAGATCTACAATGAATTAAATACCATATGCATCCACTTACAACAGGCACAGATTAGTCAAGCAATGCTATCTCCCCTCTCTAATATTACTAACAGTCCTAAACATGCGATCCAAGTACACAGATCATACACTGGTACTCAACTGGTGTCATCAAAAAGAGTGTGGCGAAAGACACCTTGGGGAAAGAAGTTCACGGTCGTAGTGCCATTTGACAGCATATATGCAAATATGAACATTTGCAAATGAGGATATTTGAACAAAACAAACTTTCTACCATTCCAGTCATTTGAAATGAAAGCTCAAACAGATCCCACTCATTCTTCTTGATGACTAACCTACATCTGACATGCTCCTTTAGTCCTGTCTGTGTCTCTCAGGCTTTTTCTCTGCCTCTCCTTACCTGTGTTTAGGAATACAATTTAGGACACTTTAATTATGTAGATCTGAATAAGACCTGATGACTTAATGGGAGTATTTTCATTCCGTTTTTTTGGACCTGAAAAAAGTTCTCACCTGATTGGGCTTATGGTTTGGGGCTTGGTGAGGCGCGTGGGATGGACTGTCTCCTCATAAATTCCTAAATCCGTTTATGGAATAGAGAATAGCGACATGAAATTGTCGTTATTTCGGTTTTTTCTCGTGCATACTCTTTTAATCTGTGATTTTTACTATTCACATTAAAATAGTTGGCTCATTAGCTGCTTCACATTAGTGTCACTACAACCCCCAAAAATAAAAGTCAGCTAACATTAGCTAAATGGGTAAAAACTAGATAGCTGGCTATAGTGATCAAAATTGACCACAAATTCATAATATATGTAGGTAGCTTCACTCTGCAGCTGCTTTTACTTATTTCACTCAGTATATAATGTATTATAAATAAACCCTAATGTTCATTTTAGTAAACGTTTAGCCACAATCCAGCCAAGACTCTCCAGGGACTGCAACCGGACATCACTCTGCAGAGCGAGTAGCACCACAGAATCCCCTCGGGCTCTAATATGATTGGCTTATAATTTACGAGGTCTGACATGATTGGCTGAGACAGGCGTTCTGTTCTTCCCCAGTGCTGCAGGGCCGGCGACTGGCGTTCAGAGCAGGAGGACTGTTTAAAGAGAGTGGCACGCCTGGCCCAGAATGGCTGTTTTTCCTTGAATTTACCACGAATTGGACAATTACGTCACATTAGTCCATTTGTTCATATCTGGAATTTTTAATCTGCTTTATTTACAGTGTTTTCTGATCATTAAATACAGATGAAAATGCACAAATGTCAATGTTATTGGCATTTCTGTTCTTCGTTTTCACTATCTGAGGTTTTAAACCCTTTTCCTCTGTATTTCCATCTCTCTCCCATTTCCAGAACTGTTCCTGCCACTGCTGGCACATGGTGTTCATGCTGCTTGTCCTCTGCACGAGTTCCACCACCACGGAGTCGCTCCATGTGCCACCTTCCGTTGTCAGAAATGCTATTCAAATAAATCTGACTTGACTTGAAATCTGCAGAATTTAAGTGATCAAAAGTCACTAAAACTAATGTATCATATTAAAAGACCCATATAACCGGAAGCTGGCATTTCTTAGCTTTTTCAGATGTGAGTATCTAAACATCACTTCAAACAATCTCCTGTCCACCCAAGTCCTTCTATGGAAACTAAGCTGCAACATTTCTGATGTGGTTCTTTTTGTGATGTCACAGAAACTTTTATTCACAACCCTTTGTGCGTCCTGGTACCATTTCTTACCCAGGTTAGTGATGCACCTGCACTCGGCGGTCCACGAGACAAAACGGGATTCATCACATCTTTCTTCCATTGCTTAATGTCCAGTTATGAAACTCATATGCCAATTGTAGGTGCTGTCAGTGGTGGTCAGAGGTCAGAATGGTACTCTGATCGGTCTGTGGCTATGTAACCTCAAACCTAGCATATCTCACAACTTGACAGGTATAGTTATGGTCAGAATGATTAGCCCTCCTAAAGAAATGATACAAAGTCCTTAATATTTCATGGAAATGACCATAACAAAAACTGTTAATACTTGTATTGCTTCCAGAGGAACAAAGACAAAATTTTCACAAAGTTTGACTTAGATATTTTATTGATGTGCTGAAGTTTTTTTTTAAATTGATGTGCTGATGTTTCATAGTATCTATAACAGCTGTATGATGCATCATTGCAAAGCACCAGGAGACAAAATCTGCTGCAAACAGACCTGGGCGTGGCCGAAAGCGCAAAATTTAAAAAACTTTGGAGAGAAAAATAATCAGAGATGTCAACAAGGATTCCCGGGTCTCTGCCAAGGTGATTGTTGCTGAGCTGGCCTCTTCTGGGGTTGATGTGTCAAGGAAGACATTTGTGAGAGCTCTTCATCATGGAGGATTTGGAGGTCACTGTCCAAGAAAAACTCCATTGCTGAGCCAATGGCACATCAATGCCCGACTAAAGTTTGCCCATGAACATTTGAAACATGGTGATGAGTTTTGGAAGTCTGTTCTTTGGT
>JBBIGA010000032.1:2871442-2884452 GCA_037576975.1 Alestes dentex
GAGAGAGAGAGAGAGAGAGAGAGAGAGAGAGAGAGAGAGAGAGAGAGAGAGAGAGAGAGAGAGAGAGAGAGAATGCAACAGAAGATGACACAGGCCAAAAAAACAAATTGAAGCCAGAGAACGGAAAATCTCTCTCTGAAAACCAGTGGAGCACACAGATGATTGTGACAAGAAAGATGACTCGGCTTCCCATTTCTCTTCTTCTCTCTTCATCTCTCTTGGGTCTGATTAAACCGTGCACTCAAAGATGACCCCCTACTAGGATAAAATGAGGTGGAGGGGGAAGGTTGCAAAAGAAAACGAGAGTGCGAGAGAGAGAGAGAGTGAGTCCCTTTGAATTTGCATGTTATGTGAAGAGGCCGGAGACTTGCATGCCAGAATACTTAAAGGGGACGGGATAACAAGATCATCTCCCCAGTACGATGTCGCCCCAATTACACGACAGCACCGCTCCTCAAATCTCAGTGTGTGAATTCAACAGCATTTCTAGAGTTTAAAAGGGCAACCATAAAGTTAAGCACTGGGGCCCAATCATTCGTAACTGTGAAAGATAGGAAACCTGCCAAATGATACAACCTGCGCCTGTAAAGGACTGTGTTTGGTGAAGAAAAAAAAAGAAAAATAAAAGATGAAAGGATGGTGACATGACAAAGGATGGAAGAATGTCAGCAGGTTAGGAACATATGGGTCTCAAACAGCCCAGAAAAACCTCCCAGGCTCATCTGGACATACGATCACTTGTGACTGGCGACAGGCTAATCTGGGATTTACTTTCGCTCATATGCAGCGCAATTACCAGAGCCATGATTGAACAAGCACCACTGTAATTATGTGAAGGGACGAGAGTGATTGTGCGTTTGTATGCGGGCTGTTCAGATAAGCCTCCAGCGGTGTGGCCGATGGTGGAAACAGCGAGAGGGTGACATGAGGGACGTGAACGGACGGCTTGGTGGGTGAGGGAGAGTGTGAGGGAGAGAGTGAAAGAGGGAGGGAGGAGAAGAGAGGGGAGGGCACGTACACTGCCTACAAATCACACACTGCAATCACAAACTCTCCGAGGCGACGGGCTCCGTCTAGTTCCCATCGACTTCTACGTTAACGGAGCCGCAGCTCGTCGTGCGAAGCAACTTCCAGCAGGGAGTCGGCGCCCACCGAGACACCCCGCTACTTCTCCCCGACTTGCCCTCCCTCCAGCCCGGCCAGCGGGAGCCGAGCGGCGTGGAGAGAACCTGGAGAAACAGTCCGCTCTCACAAAAACCCCTCCAGCTCACACGCAGGGCTTTGTTCGACCAGTTTTTTCCGGAAGAGTCCACAGACAGACAGGAAAAATACATTCTTTAATAGTTTACTCTCCGTCCTTTGAAGCACGAAGCGAGTTTTTGGACAATGTAGCCATTGAGCTTCGAGCTGCCTAAATGGCTTCTGTGGGTTCAGCGGAATGTGGTAATGTTGAGGTGCAGCGACTGCATCGCTTTTTCCAGGAGACGAAGGGATTTTGGACGAATGCGACTGAAAGCCCGGCATCTGAAGCGACCAACTTGAGGTAAAGAAAATAAATAAATAAATAAATAAAATAAAAAGGAGCTAACTGGTTGGTGAATAGTTTTCTTGCTCGTTAATGAAGCTCTGACAAATCAGGGGGTGAGATTCTGACTTTTTTTTTTTTAAGTTGAATACAAGTGTCAGGTTTGCTGCTTTAATGTCCATTGAAATAAACACAGTCCACACATCTACATGCAAATAAAAAAATAAAAACATAACTTTAGTCCCTTCGGTGTACAATCATAATTCCTTAACCACTTAACTGCTCAGTTCATTAGCAATGTGGACTGATTATCTGACCATTTGTTGTACTTAAATGTGCTTATTTAAATATGCTTATATGTAAATAAAATATGTTAAAAAAAAAAAAATTGACCTGTGTAAAAGATACCTGTCTGTATGTGTTCTCTAAGGACTACAGAAGGGTTGATCTGAAGGATTATGCCCTAAGTAGGCTGGATGCCATGCAGCAACCAGTGCCAGTTCATTGTCCTCCAGCACACCGGATCATTTTTCTAATAAGTGATCAGTGTGTTGATTATGTGGATCTATGCAGCCAACCAACTGCATTTCAGTGCAGGGGGCTGCCCACGTTCTTTACATGGGCACCCACCTGTCCTCAACAAGTGCACACGAACATAAAGCAGAACTGTCAAACTGTTCTGCTTTCTGAAGGAAAGTAGTACAGTTAAAAGGTTAGTAATAATTTTATTTAAATTAAGCCATCCTCTAGAGGCCAGTCTTTTGTTCTGTATAGAAGTGGAGGCCCCCAAGGAATCTGTGCCTGAATAATGCATATAAGCTTACACACATGGACGCGCATTCACCTGTGCACTTTTCCAAGCCATTAATAATACTTTTGCTAAAATAGGGCGCATTGCCTGTTGGCACTGCTGCTTGGTAGGCACTGAATTATGAAGTCTAGTCATTATTGATGTGCCTGGAGGACATGGCACATTCCCATCCAAGTGTCTTTACTCATATCCAAGTGAAGTATGGGTTGACAATTGAGTCAGAAAGATGAGCCTCTCTGTGATGAGCAAGCGTGCAAGGTTTCAATGTGATAACACAATGATCATCATGCGTGTTGTGAATGAGCAAGAGCTCTGCTCAGTGCCACTGCGTTTTGCATTTGATAGGACATCACTACTTTAAACTCCAATCTTCACAGACGGCAGTTTTGGAGCCCATTTCATTTCAGTGCTGGAATGCAGTTGCTGTAAAAGGAATAATAAAAAAAAAAAAAAAAAAGTCAGAGTCTCTGGTTCTAATCAGATATTAGCGACGGAGATGCTCTTTTCATTTTGCCGAGCTCTGAGAAGATTAATCATTCTACTTCATTTACCAAACAGATTTCCTTCATTTCCTCCACACCAAGTATTAATGCTTTTAATATGCATTTAATTTCTACAGTTCCCCAGCTATGAATACATTTCTATCAATTCCTATCTACCGCTATGAAATTCTATGATGTTTTTCCCCCCTCCACCCAGCAGGTCTCCAGTGCTTTTTGTCTCTCACTCATCTCTCTCCATGCCACTCTCGCCCTCCCACCCTGGGCTTATTTATGAACTATTACCATCATGCGCTAACACTTTATTAGGTCTGTAAAAAACCAAGGGAATGAATCATTGTCTCTGTCTCGCTCCCCATCTCGTTCCCACTATTGTAGTTCACTTTCCAGTGCACCCACTTCTTCATGTATGCCTCTGCACACACACACACACACACACCCCCACACAACATTCCCCCTCAACCTGTACATGCAAATTCCATACCAGTCAGAGCCTGCTTTCAACAAAAGACATACACTATGAAGAATTCTTATTAAGAGGCCTTAATTAATATCTCAGCATTACTGTTTTCCAATTCAAAAATTCCCACGTTTCCAGTGTTACTGATTTTTATTTTAAAGAGCCATCGATCCGGCTAGATCCTGTTGACATCCGCAGCAGAAACAAGCTGCTCCATAGACAGCTCTAAGATGACTGGCCCTTGAGTTCAATGGGCTGAGAAGGCGCGTATTCGATTAGGTCGTAAAGCATGTGATCATTTTTCCACACCAATCAATGGAATAGGTTTACACTGTCCTTGGTAGAATTATTGCTTTAAAGAAGAATATAGCATTCATACAAGATACAAGACTACCTGATTAACAGAAGTTTGATGTAACTGTGAAATAGCTGCAGGTTTTTAGTGCACCACACTACAACCCTGCAACCATTTAACACTGCAAATTCTACTGCAAGTGAAAGACATGTTTTTCTCAATTTTTTTTTTTACCTGTGCCTGTGAAAATCAAAATGGCAGACCAGCCATGAAGAAAATTAGCTTTGACAGCATGCATGGCCTCACTTCAACATAATTAATTAATAATAAATAAGGTGGTGACACCATAACTAGTCTTTGAGCTCAATGGGCTGGAGTTCTCTGTAGAAAACTTGGCAAAATTGAAAAGATAGAAAGAGAGACATTAAAACTTTCATGACTTCAGATAAATTAGTAAGGAGGGTCACCTCTTGGGACAAACACAGCAGCTTTGATATAGAAAAGCATGTGCTCATGTAATAGCAATAACTTAAGCAATGTAACTAGATGTCTAATACAACAAGTATCTAGCAGCAAATATCCAAAGTTCCACTTGGGGGGGGGCTTACATAATACTATAACTACACATCTAGCAAAACCACCACTTAGGGTAAAAACAGAACACAAATTTAATCTTCTTTTGGTTGTGCCAAGGATAACACAAATTGTATTATACATGGGAAATCACACACATCTGTCTGCTGCATTTTAGAATGTAATAAAACAGCAAGAGTCCACTGAAATAGCAAAGCTAGCCAGAATTGCAAACATTTCTCATCAAGGATCACATGCATAACTGGTTTGCCAACACCTTCATTCTGCAGATCAATAGACAGAACGCTGCAGTTCTCCCTGTTCAAACACTGCAGGATGATAAACGTGGCCACAGGGAGAACGTAAATAGTCCATTGTTGAATTACAGATGATGTAATTACTGAAACATGCACTATTCATAAGGAAAGCTACTGTTTGGTTAATCTGTGCAATCAACATTTAACCTTTTTGTGGGGAGATGACTCTCACACTAAAGGGGCGGGGGGTCTGTATATTCAAATTTCAGGCTAGACCTGTTGATTATGTATGCAGAACCATACTCAAAAGTAAAAAGTGTGTGACCTCCAAAAGTATCCCCAGTCACTTGCCTTAATGAGTGACTTTACTCTAATGGTGTCCTTGTTTCTCCTTCTACATCAGGCATGTTGCCCTCGCCCCAGGTGTGCATGTCTACCCTGGTGACGGTGAGCACTATGGCGGTGGTTGACCTCTACCTGCTGGAGCAGAGCATGCTGGGGCCTCGGGGCAGTGGGAGACCGGCGGTGTGGCCATGTGTTGCAGTGGCTCTGGGAGACCTGTGCTTCCTGCTAGCGCTGCGCTTTGTGTCAGCCGGGGTGGTCCAGGAGGCGCGCTCGCCTCGCCGGGGCTTTGCCAATGCGCTCTGGTTTCTTTTCCTGTCCCTGTTACAGCTCAAACTCTTCTTTGTGTGCCAAAACTACAGGCAGGAGCGACGGCCACCTGACCCACTGGCACGCAAGACCCTCACTTTGCTGCTCTCTGTTTGCCTGCCCTCACTCTTCCTCATCTTGACAGGCGCGGACCACATGACCCCGCTGCGCAGGAAGCAGGAAGTGAGAAGCCGGCTCCTGTGGGTGGTGGTGGACCTGCTGGACGTTCTGGACCTGCAAGCTGGTCTGTGGGAGGCTCAAAGCAGTGTGGGAGTTCCTCTGTGGGTGGACGGTATTGTGTTCTTTTACTGCTACGTGCTGCTGCTGCTCCTGCCCTGTGTCTCGCTCACGGAGCTCGGGGCGGCAGCTTTGCCGGGCCTCAGGGGGCCACGAAAGGAGGCTGTCTACCCCTGGCTGAGTCTGATCACCATAAACATCTTTACGCTGGCACTCCGGGGCGTGGGCATGCTGTGGTACAGAGACCCGAGGGTGTCCACTGTATTTCTGGGCAAAAACCTGCTAGCTCTGGCCGTGAAGCTCAGCTCTGCCTGGGAGAGACGCAGGCAGGGGGGTGAAAGAGAGCAGGGTGCAGGCACAGATGGAGGAGCAGGAAGCCACACTCTGGGGGCAGCTATGGAGCAAAGAGAAGAACAGGGACAAGGGCGCACATCTCCAGTGCCCCCATCCTCTCGGTACCACTCGCTCTCACGCACTCAGGGTCATGCCCATGCGACCCTAGACCCTGCAGAAACTTCCCTGGGACCTGCCTACATTTCCCATGAGCTCTAAGCAACAAGAGCAGGAGGCGTCCAGCCATCAGCTACTGAGGATGAGCAACAAGACTGTGCAGACTATTTTGGCCACCACTTGGAGTAACTCATCCTGTTAGCACACTTTGTACAAATGAGGGTTGATACGTCTTGGTTCTTTGAGACCACTGTTATATATGAAGGGATAAATGGGGCTCAGCTGAGAGAGTAATATTAACCAAGTGCCTTCGTATAAGAGCAACAATTAAAACTAAGGTTGTTTCTTTAAATCCCTTTCATCATGAATTTTAACCTGTACCGTGTACTGTGAAGCATGACCTCCATTAGTACTTCTGTAATAAAATGTTTGTTAGACACCTACCTCTTTCACATTACTCACTCACTGTCTGACAAACACTGAGTCTGCTCTTGAACAGGGAACAGTTCTCCAGTTTTGTGTAAACACCACCACACACAAAGGGATGTAAAGAGTGTCAGGATGTTACTGATATGATGCTTCATTCAAACTGCAATTAGTGACATTGGCCTTTAAAAACAGTTTCTTCTTCTTTCTGTTGTTTCACTGTTGAGCATATGCCCATTACTGTCTGCATTTACAGAACACCATTTTAATATACGTGAAAGACCACGAGACAAATCTGGGGGGAAAAAAAATGACATGGCGAGAGCTGATTCACTTTGAATCTCTCATTTATCGTAATTAAGCAGAGTACAAAGAGCAGCTCAAGAGCTCGTGCAATTATAGTACAAGCCTCATGGATGTCTGCCTGTAATATCAGAAATGACAAGGCTTCAGAGGTGGTGACAGAGTGTGTCCTGGTCAGGGAGACCAGACAGGGGTTTTATTTGATTTCTATCAGCCATCACTAATGCACTCTGCACTCTCCTCCCTCCTAACTAAACCCATTAATACTGATATTAATTAAAATTGAGAGTCATTTGTCAAAGGGCTAAGTGCTCGAGTGCACATTCATGTGACTTCATGTGATTTACATGAAGTATTTACAGAACGAATTTTAAAAAAGGTAAGCCTGTCTGACAATTTCCAGGGAGTGTGGCTAGTCATTATGACATTATGGAGCATTCCCCCAAGAGGGCCTGTTCGCTTCAGAGGGATTTCAGAGAGATGAGCATAGAGGGATGAGCCAGTCCTGGAGTCCATCTCTTCAGCTTTCATCTTTGCCTCATTCTCCGTTTCAAATACATGCATTTTAGATGCACCACCCTGGCAGGCAATTTTAAAGATTACTTCAAAAAAAAGAAAAATGGAGAGAACTACTAGCAGCAACATTTCTGCTTCTTCCTGTGAAGTGATGAGCACAACATTGAGCATTTTTCTGCTCACCTCATATAAACCATCAGCAGGCTAGGTCACAGCACATGTAGCACCTGTGGTACACTGTGTCTCACCCCTTCTTCTTCTGTCTTTTGTTTCTGTCCTCCATCCGGCTATGCTTATTTTTTTTCCACAAGATTGTAATTATTCTCCTCCGCCAAAGCTGTCAGTTCCTCCTTCTTTTCTTGTGCTCCTTCTTTTATTTCGCTCGTTTGTTTAAATTTGCCCCCTAGCCGACAGGCAGCCTACCTCTACTCCGCTTACTCTGTCAGGGCTGGTTAGGCAGAGGAGAGGAAAAATGAGGGAGGAAGAGAGGTGGAAGATTAAAGGACCAGTGCCTAAAGCCAAAAGGCTGCCAAATGCAATTTATTTACAGTTTGCTACTCATGTGCATACTCACATGCAAAGAGCAAAGAATGAACACGAAGGCAATAAATTCAAACAACTGTTGACCATGTTTGAGAACACAAACACACACGTAGTTTAAACATATGCCATTGTCTTGCTTGACTGCTGCTAATTTCATCTCATATTCAGGCCTGAACAGCTTCCTTGAGCTGGAAAACAATTCAGAGGCCAGACAGATGCGCCTCTGAATATAAGCACTGACTTCATTTATTATCATTAGGACAGGCATGGGGACTAATGGCATCATAATGGTTTCAGTTACACTCTCGCCTACGAGGTATCTTATGTGTAAACTGAGGTAAGCCTGTGTCAACATTGTGTGAAACAATATATTAGTTTCTTTGATGGGCAGGAAAGAAGAAAGGCAGAAGAAAAGGGGGAAAAATCTACCTGTCCCAGGATGGGGCCCAATGGAGGCCCTGGAGCTGCCTGTCCTGATCGAACAATTGCTTTTATCACGCCACCAGGATCCACCTTCTTCACCGCTTTGGCTGCCCTGGATATCTTGGACATTCTCTGTGTGTGTGCTGGGCCCGCTCTGTTCTTGCTTCTTGGCCTCCCTGTTCAGGAAAGGTAATTATTAAGTTCTCTTTTAAGGCATTAAAAATTCAGCACTCCCCGATCAATATATGACCAGAAGCGAAAGAGGACATTACACACAATCTCTCAGAGAGCGCTTGCTTTGGAGTGCGTGTTTCTTATCTGCAGCTACTCTCAACGAAAAGCTTCACCCTTCTGAGGTAAATGGCTGAGAAACCTTTGGGCCTGAGAGATAATGATAGAAAAGTACAGACATGTGTGTTCAAGGGGCTATCCTGAGTCGCTTCAGTGCACACAGAGATCCCTGCTGATCCATTACGGGCAGCTAGCACAGCTTGGGCCCAGTTCAGTAAGGGTCAGCGGAGCTTGGACGGCAGCCACAAGGCACTGCGATAGCTACCGCAAGCCCCGAATAGTAATAGCTTGCGAATGATACACAAGGGCATGGGGGTGGGGGTGGAGGTGGGGTTGTAACGCTTGGGGTGTTCATTCTACACTGTACTCAATTTAAAAATTCAGCCAATTAGTTGAGTAGTGCAATACTCTGAACTTCGGCTCCTGGAAGAGTCATAAACACACACCCTCCATAAGCTACTTACACAAAGACTAATTGCTACTTATTTGCGTAACCTGCACAGAACAGTGATTCTGTAAACGGGCTAACGGGGTACAAAAACCAACGAGCATCTTAAGCACCCTTTAATCAGTCACAGCTTGATCACATTAATGCAACACAGTAGTTATGAGAACCAATGGGATATTTCATCCAATAAGTGGATGGGGAGCACTTCAAGGAAAGCCTGAAAATTGCCAAAGTAATTAAAATGGCCTTTCGTCACAGCCTCTGTATCACAGCCTATTTATCTACAAGCACCTGATTTGAACGCTGAAAGGGAATGAACACAGCCTCTCATGCTTAGGAAGGTGAACCGAGGTCTGCTTTAAAGCTTCCTCGCAGACTTGTGCTCACAAAGGCAGGGACACAAGCAAGGAAATCTCTACAAAAGCAATGATGCAGTGCGAGTACCTTACATTGCAGGGTGCACGGGAACCAGGACCCACAGCTCCTTGCAGGTTTAATGTATGTGGCTTTTACTGCAGGAATGCATTTGAAAATTCCTTCACTGGCCTTCCTTCGAAATGCCAGGCACGTAGAGTGCTTTATTTTCATTCGTTTTTGCGCCGCTCTCCTAACGCATTTGCGCTCTTTAAGAAGCATGTTGCAGTTTGAATCAATTTACGAGTTAGAGAGTGAAAGCCTGCTGGCAACCCTCCAGTCCTGCAAGGCAATGGGAAGGGGGGGGGGGCTCAATCACTCTATAATATTCAGAGCCTGAAGAGTCCAATCACTGGTCTCAAAGGGTGAATGAGGCAGTTTATAGAGGGAGTGGGGTGTGACTTGCTCCAATTTAAGGTCTAGTTTTTTAAGACCTTGGCAAAAGCAGTACATGAATTGCATGAATTTAGTTTTCATTAATGTGGTTCTGTTGACGGGACAGGGATCTGGAGATGCATGGCAGAAGAGAGAGACCAACAAATCTGGACGAGTGCAGCTGTACTTGAAGAATGTTTAGCAACTTTGTTCATTGTTCTGTGATGCTTTGAAGCCCTTCTGTTGTGGAACAAGTTGACTGAAAATAATAAAATAAAATAATTCTATTTATTCTTCTGCCTCACACAGTAGGCTGGAAAGTATGTTTAAATGTCAGATGAGTAATTTGAAGGATGTTGGCGATTAGAACAGCTGAGACCCGGTCTAAACGAAATAAAGGTTGAATAAAGGACACTACTAATGCAAAAAAGGCACTTAAATTGTAATTGTGTAATTCTGGGTAACCTTTGCAAAAAAGACGCAGTTAGCCTGAGCACTGTCTGGCATATAGAGAAAAAAAAAAAGACGCAGTGCTGAAGACTTTTTTGAAGACTGCTACTTTGATGGCAGGTTTGGTTAATGATATGCACATGAATAAAGCAGGCTAGTGAGCGCTGGGGAGTTTCACATTCTGAATACCAACGACATTGGACTAAAACTTGATTATATTTATTTTTTGCCATTAATGCTTCGTCTCACTGTGCAGCTTATTGTAGACAAGATCATATCACCCAGATAATAAGCCATGCATATAAAGTGCAAAGCCTGTGCCGTGTTATTCAACTTGTCTCAGTTATTTAAATGGTAAAGAAAGGATGGAGAATTACAGAAGGATGGAGAATTACAGCAGTTAATGTTCTCTTTTGATCTGCTTTTATTTCAGACCTGAGTGATGGGTAGGGGAAGGGACACTGTGATTGGATTTAAACTGGTGGGGAAAAAAGGCAAGCGTTTTCAGAACAATGAACAATTTAGGCCTGAATATGTTGTTCTATTCACTCATTTATCTTTTTGTTTCTTTCCAAATTATTTCACTGAAAGGCTCCATACCTCATGGGCCAACAGTGCAAAAATCTCGTAAATCATTAAATCATCAATTTAAAGATGAAAAAGAAACAAATCAACAGCCTAATCATGTGGTTAATTGTATTTCCAGCTTAGAATGATGAGCTGTTTTCGATGAAAATGTGGAGTACTTGAATGATGTGCCGTTAACAGCAGGAGCTGATATTTGATTTATAAGCTCTGGGACTGAAAATGACAAAGACATTTTAAGAAGTGATTTAAGGAGCTCAAAATCAGTTCCACTGCTCCCATTCATTTGCATATATAGATTTACAACCTGGCATTTTGAAAACCGGCCAGTTCATCCAGTTTGCGCCTCTATGGATAGGCTTGTATTTATTTTAGGTCTGAGACAAATTGGACTTGCACACATGGGAAAACAGCTTTGTACTGACACAAGAATAACCAATTTGCAATACCTGCTGAGCAAGCAATTTGTGATTTTCACAAAATAGACTGAATCAAGAAAATAAATGGTAAAAGAAGTGTACTAAAATAGGCTATTCATGCATCTCAGAAAGAGTTCTTGTAGTAAAATTACTATGTGTACGATTAATGATGCAGGATGTACAAAAGCAGGCTGAACAACGCACAGAATGTACTGCAAACACAATGTGGAGGCTTGTACTTCTGTAGCAGTTTTATAAAGGCGACAGGAAACAGTCCTGGCACAGAACTGAAGATTGCTTTAGAAACTGCTACAGTAAAACAGTAATTTACATTAATTAAGTGACTCATTATCTTCCACTGCTGCGCTAACATAAAGCCTACTTCTACACAGTGAGGACTGAAAAGACAAAGTCTGCTCGTTTGTCTCCTGTTTCATTACAGTCTGTAATACTAAGAACACACGGGAGTAATTTCAAAACGTATCAAAATTAATCAAGTATTGAAACTATATCGCCAGAAATGCCCATCAGTCTCTTACAAAATTCTATATTTTTTGACAGCCACTACCAGTGAAGGTCAGAGAACTTTTTATCTGGGGCACACCAATCTGTGTCAGCACTTTTTAGTTTTTGCAGAATCAGAAACTGTATGAAGACAGCGGAGTATGGTACTGAATTGAATTTTGAGTATGGTTACACTCCTAGAATGAACGTAAAAGATTTCAGTGTTTGGTAACATTAAAAAAAATAACAAAAAAGATAAAAAAGTGCTCCATTTATTATAGAAGTCATAATTTGATATGAAGGCTTTTGACTTTAACATAGTAGCACAGCAGCTGGTACATGTACTAACATCCAGATGGATGCCAGGACCCAAAGCTTCACAGTAGAACATTACCCAGAGCATCACACTGCCTCCACCAGCTTGCCTTCTTCCTATAGTGCATCCTGGTGCCATCACGTCCCCAGGTAAGTAATGTACACACACACCTGGCTGTCCAGTTCTGATGCTCACGTGCCTTTGCTCACATTGCTGTTGGTTTGGGCACTGTGACCAACGTGCCGCTACGTAGCCCCATACGCAGCAAGCTGCAATGCACTGTGTGTTCAGACTTCTTTTTATTATAGCTGGTGTACACTTTGTTCTGAAATTTGTGCTATAGGTGCTCTTCTGTGGGACTGGACCTAATGGGCTAGCCTTTGCGCTGCACGGATCAGTGGGTCTTTGAAGTCCATGACCTCGTCACCGGGTCACTGATTGTCCTTTTTTCCTATTTTTGGTAAATAATAACCACTGCATTCTGGGAACACCCTACAAGTCCCACCATTTTGAAGACACACTGACCCAGTCATCTAGCCATCACAACCTGGTCACCCATATCCTAACATTTGTCCATTTTTTCTTCTTAATGGGTGGTATTAGAATAAAACACTTGTCTGTGAACCAGATGATCACATCTACTATTGTGTCCTTGAGCAAGACGCTTAACCCTCAGTTGCTTCAGGGTGACTGTCCTTGTAACTAATAATTGTATAGGCATCTGCCAAATGCCCCTTTACCTTTGCCTTACCATAACACATTAACTTAAAGAACTCAATGTACAAGTGCTGCCTAATATATCCCAGCCCTTGAAAGGTACCACTGTAGTGAGATAATCAATGTTATTCACATTAATGTTGTGACTGAGCAGTGCATAAAGCAATACAGAACATAAGTAAATAGATAATAAATTTACATTTTGTCTGTGTTCCAGCATAACTGATCTAATATGAAACAATGAGGTAAAAGAACAGAAAGCCATTTTATGACAATTCTATTGTCCCCTTATCCTGTCATTCACAGTCTGCCAGAATGTTTTTAATTGCTATGCTCACATGCTTGCTTCTTAACTATGTATTAAACGGTTTAAACACTTACAATTTGTCATCTGATTGATTTATTTAAACTTTTTCACCTATTGGTCTGCATTACTGAAACTGGATTCTAGGATCCTCATTTTGGTATTAAAAAAACTCTAGCAATTCTAAATCATTCATGAACTCTATCATGCATGTATA
>JBBIGA010000032.1:2884552-2899016 GCA_037576975.1 Alestes dentex
TGTGTGTATGTGTGTGTTTGTTTGTGTGTCTGTGTGTCTGTGTGTGTGTGTGTGTGTGTGTGTCTGTGTGGGTGTGTGTGTGTGTGTGTGTGTGTGTGTGTGTGTGTCTTCTTCTGTAGAAAAGAGTGAGGTTCTGGCATGGTTTTGATGACTGATAAACATATATTGAGACATATATTGAAGAGACATATACTGAAGAAGTAAGACAAAGCTTAAGTGTTTACTGTATAACTGCTGTGGGAAGAGGTTGCAAAAGACTGCAGTTAAGATCAGAGCTGAAAGCCTAATCAGTTATTTGCAAGTCAATGTGTTCTCCTTTCCATCCAATTGCAGCATTTTGCACATATTACTGAGATAACAATGAGTTGCAATGGAGCACTGACTGTTTGAAAGTTTGCAAATGTTTGTCCAGTTTGCAGCTTATACCGCCACACATTAACACAAAATCCAAAGAAGAATGTACTGGAATACATCTCAGCAAATGAATGGATAGTGAGACAAACCATTAAGAGGCATAATAACAAGAAAAAGAAAATACCCTCTGAAAGGTTTATTTAGTCAATATAAAAAACATGGTCCACACAGTCTACATTGGAGTGTAAGGAACCAAACCATTCCACAGGAAGAATTTAGCACATAAAAAACCATATGCTAAAGGTAATCAAAAAAACAAAAACACTAAAGTCATAGTACACATGCAGTGGCATGCATATAAGTGTTGCTAACACTAATAAAGTAAAGTATATTTCAGTTAAGTGTTAGGTAGATTGCTGTCAGAGTTGTTTGACTATGATTAACTTCATACAGCTATATAGCTCTTGAATATACATGCCTTCTGACTCATTGGCAAGAAAAATCTTTGCAAAAAACCTGCTTACATGCTACAAAAAAATGCTAAAAGCTATACTTTTCTACAAAAAATATATACATGTCCATACAAAAGTATATATCAGAGCACAAGACAAATCTGTGATATACACAGTTTCCATCATTTTTCTTCATATCAAAATAAAGATTTGTAATGTACAAAACTGACTTATTTACATATGCTGCACATTTACATGTTTCACAGTCTTTGGTCAACCACATGCATCAGTCATGTGGTCACTGTTTGTTCCAGGGTCACTGGATTCATGATCATCATCAACTGCTGAAAATTCAGTCTCTCAAATGTGGTGGACATTTTCTTCCTGTAGTTTTCACTACTTTTTTGAAGCACTTTTGTTGCCCCAGGGATAAACACCACTGTCTCTACTGTGGCCAAGGCCTCCACACAGAATCGCTGCCCATCAATGGCTGTGCAGTGTTAGAAGTAATCTTTTTTGTAGGCTCATATATGGCAGTTCTTTGAGAAAGCTTGGACTGGCCCAGGGCTGTGCACGAACTGTCTGACTTCACATGAATAAGTGACTGCCCTGGAATGGAGCTGATTTCATGTGTAAGGTGCATCAGGCTTCCGTGGTGAAGCTGGCTGGCAGACATTAGATGACTCTGAATCGAGTGGTCTTGTATGTTCTCTTGTAAAGTCCCACATACATTCTCCAGGCCTTCCTCCAACTCTTGGTTCTTGCTTGCAATGAAATGACTCACTCTGAGTAGACAGTTTCTCATGCCATCTTGGTAAATCCGGCGGCGCTTGCAAGGGGATCCCATCTCCTCCTCATACTCTGTGTGCCCTCTTTTCTCTCTTTTCACAGGGCAATGGTGAGGTTGTGATCTTTGCTCAGCCCTCAGAAAATTAACAACACTCTCCAAAATTTCTGCCTTTTCGACTTTGGGATTCTTCAGTTTCTTTAAAAAGACAATGAGAGGGAGAGAAGAATTAAGTCCCATAAACTGTCTACATTTACTTAATACGGTTGGAATGAACAAACTTTCATTCGTTTGTCATGAAGGTCTGGTCTTACCTCGTTACATGTGCTCTCCAGTAACAGAAGCCTCAAAGTTTCCAAACTATGGTTAATACGGTCTCGCCTTCGCTTCTCCATGAGAGGTTTGGGAACCTAAAGAATAGTGCATGAAACAAAATCATCAAGATCAGAATGAGTATACAGGCATATAAATAGCAACAGATATTCAGGATTTATAAAATATCCATGATGCCATATTTTCTTACTCGTCTCAGTGTTTCTTTGTGCTCCGGTATTCCAGTAGACATCTTGCTCCAACCTGAAGACATACAATAAATAACCAAGCCTCACATCAGATATTGTGCAGCAATGTGGAACTCTGGGCCCTCAACCCGTATTAAACTGTGAGACCACATACAAACCCCGCCCAGGAGATTTCCAAACCAATTGCGATGGAATGAATGTATTAGGCAATTTAAATACATCTGCAGGCTGAAAGGACAATCTTTGATGGTTAACAGTGATTGAAACTCAGTTCAGTGAGACAATGACTCTTTAGGCACCCTGCAGAGATGTTTAAAAGGAAACCATTACGAGACGGTTTATCTGTTATGTGTGAAGTGAGAAGTGAATGTAGATTATTAAAATGAGTGGAGGTCTGGTGAACCAATATGAAGAGCTTTTACCTTTTCCCGCTATTAAAAACACGATTTGGAAGAATTTGTAATTCTGAGAGGAATCGTAGGTTGTAGATTAATGATACATTCTACGATTAAGTTTTTTAATGTTTAATGGATATATGTGACAATTGTAACTCTAATTACAGTCTTAAACTCGTGTGTCACGCGCATCGTTACTGTCAGCGTGAGTCATCCTTACATGGTCTGGAGAGCTTCAGGACCTACTTATTAATAATTTTATCCCCTCCGCTTTTTTAGTCATAAGAATATTTCAGGATCACGCATTACAAATAAACACGATGGTACTTTTGAAAGAGGGGGCTGATCTGTGTTTGGTGCTGTTGGTCCACTGTAGCGTGCCTCTCGAACTGATAGTGCTTGAAGCCCCGTTCTCCAGCCATTTGATCATTGGACCGCCCGCGTGAGCAGACCGCGTGTGTTCGGTTCCATCCAGAAGGCAAACGTGGAAATGAAACGTTTCTTTCTTAATATTTCTGTTTATAATAGCGTATTCATTGTTGACTGTGTCCACTTATGTTTTACTCCATGGTCATCAAACTTTAGGCTATGAAATTCTAAACGCCGGGTGGATTCGACATTCAAGATTAGAGAGCTTTATCTGACACATACATAGTAATCCTGGACAACATGTAGTGAAAAGATAATCTGGCAATACCCTATTGTGCAAGATAACAGTATAAAATAAGAATAAAAATACTAAAAATTAAAACAAGTAGTGAGAAATAATAAATGAGAATGAAATAAGAGTTAAATATACACACTTACTCTAACCCTTAACATTACAATACAGATTCCACTGATCATTTGAATAATGTATGCAAAAAAGCACAAACAGCGCACAGAAAAGCCTATTAGAGCCACAACACTGATTTAACAGGCAAACATCTCGCTAATATCTGAAGTATTTTTTTAAAGAACTGAGGGAAGAGCATAAGAGAGACATAGGACTAGATGAGTACACAACACTATTTAAAGCGTATACAATATACATATTATACCGACCCCTAATTCGATAACATTGGAGCTGAATGTCTTAAATATTTCAACCAAACTACATTAACATCCTGAGATGTGTCCCACACCATATTCTATAATGACCTTCTAAATAAACGCAGAAATGGAAAAGCTCGAGTAAAATTCCTGTAAGGACTACATGCTCAGACATGTAGATCACTACCACTTCCAGTTTGGGTTTAACACCTCACACTGAACGCTTATTGTTTCGGGAAAAGGCTGAGGTTTATCTGAGAAGGGCCCTTGGTGAAATGAAATGATACAGCATTGGATGTTTGCTGCTGATAAATATGATCAGTCACAGTTCAGTACATCTGTACTGAAATCACAACAAGTCTAAACTTCTGACCTTCTGACCGGCTCTTAGTTTATGCTGCCCAACTGGTGCCCTAAAGTTCACCAGGAGTCCACATTCCCACCACACGATTTTAAATGGACAAACATGTAATAAAATCGTTAGCTACACGGGTCTGGGCGAGCAGTGTGACACTTCTGGTTTGTTCCCACGGCAGAGGTAAGGGATGCTTGTAGGATTCATGAACTTTGATTTAAGAAAGAAAGTCACGTGGCAAACAGGTTCAATAATGTCTGAAATTAATAGTTGGTGCTTCTAGAGGTGATCATTCTGAAGTCGTGGGGTTCTGGTCAAATTGAAGTCCACTCTGTTTTTTCCAGCGTGTGTCTCTGACTCTGGTCTTCAAGCCTTTCTCACCTAAAACAATCCACTCACACGCCAGCACACTTAACAGATGGGTGCTAAGCGTTTGGGGATGGCACCTCCGAGCACCATACACACTCTCCAAACACGACAGACAAATATTTTCCCTGCAGCCACGCGCAAAAACCAGGGGTTTCCAATCAAATAACTCGTTAGAATATTGACACAAATATTGTAGGTCATAACTGCACCTTTTATGTAAAAAAGGTTTTGACAGCAGTTGGCCATTACTAAATGTGCACATATCCAGAATTTTCTAAATATTATCATTGCACGGATGCTGTTTTCCCAGAACGTTATAATTTAAATTATATGAAGCCTTTTCTAGATCAGCTGAAGCTCGTATGTGAATGTGAACAAGTGAATTAAACAGATAAACATGTTTTCTTCACACCTCACACAAAGATTAAGCCAAGACGAATTTTGAAACGTAAGTTAGTTCATACTCCAAACTGAACACATTTGCCATTTGACTTTAATAGCTGCTAAAGTAAACCGTAATGAGGTATAATCAATTGCAATCCATTAGGATTTTTGTTTTCAGCCCGTTTTCCTCTGTAAAGTTGCTGTTCAGAGTGTAGCTACTGCAGCTCCGCCAAACCCCGCCCCAAACACGAATATGCTTGAACTATTGGCCAATCTTGCATAAAAGGCGGGGCTTTTTTGGATCCTACCTCCCTTTTTCGCCAATCAGGAGCGACATCACTGCACCATATAAGTTTCAGACTGATTTTCTTCACTCACATCGCTTGACTAAGACCTTCCAGAAGAGTCACACTTGAAGAAGATACCTTTATAACTCAGTTTATCTCCTGAATCTCGACTATGGCCAAGACGGAGAGTATGAGAAGAGTAAGTTTGATTTATTCCCCGAATCAGAACTTTTCAACTTGTTATTTATAGCGTTCCTTGAAATTTGTTTTACATGTTCCACTAGCTTTAGAGACACAGTAACAACTATTTTCAACGTTTATTTGTAGACACTGAAGCCAGTGATAGAGAAGAAAAGAAGAGACAGAATCAACCAAAATCTGGAGGCGCTCAGAGCTCTGCTGTTCAAGAGCACAGCAGATACGGTAAGACAACATGACTGTCCTTCACTTAATTCTTCCAAGGGAGTTCTTTGATTGAGGCCAGTTGACAGTCATTGTTTTAAGTCTGTGGTTTAATGTTCTCACTCACTCTGTCTCTCTCTGTCTCTCTCTTCCTCTCTTTATACAGCGTTTACAAAATCCTAAACTGGAAAAAGCTGAAATTTTGGACCTGGCTGTTCAGTATATACGAAAGAACACATGCAGCAGGACGGACAATAAAGGTATATTCCATTAAATTCTAATGCTATTATGTTGTAATGTTATACTGTATATTATGTTACATGCCTCATATCTATATCATGCCTCATTTATTAAAAATCTGTCCTTCCACAGCGCCCACTACCCTTGAAGCAACACAAAATCAAACCAAAGCACCAAAACCAGTCCATGGTGCACATATCCATGAATGTGTTTCTGAGTTCACCTCCTACATGGGGCAGATGCACCCAGCTGAAAGGGAGACAGTTCTTCAGAGCCTGGAAAACTACCTGGATGACCACCATGACTGTTCTACCAGAGACGGGAGTGAAACAGACTCTAATTCATCCAGCACCCCGACCGACCTCTTCTTGTCAACATCACCACACCAGTATAACAAAGACCAAGCCTTCTCTGAATCATCATCACTCTGCTGTAGATCTACCAGCCAACACAACATTCTGTATACTTTATCATCCTCACCAGACCACCTCTCCCCTCCACCCTCTCCTCTCTTCTCCTCCTCCACTTCCTCTCTCAGCACCTCTCCTCCATATTCATTATCTGTTCCTTGCCACCTACCTTTTGCTCCTTCTGGGTCTCCACCTTCTTCCAAACACCTCCTCTCACTTTTTGCGGTGCCATTTTCTACCTGTAGTTCTTTAAGTGTGCCTCAGTTACTGAATACTCATGTATCTAGAGATCTCCCCACACCACCCTCTCCCAGTCTGGATTTAGGAGGAGATCTGCTCCCTGTCCCAAGCCAGTCAACATGGAGACCATGGAACTGAAATTGAAAATCCTCCTTTGATATCTCACTTTCTCACTTAACTTCTCTTGACCAACTCACTTTGAACCTACTTCCCTTTAAATGCTTAGGACTTGCCAGTGGGTCCTGGGTTCTGTTCTTCATTCCTCTGTTCTTCATATTGTAAGAAACAAATCTTGCAAATTTTGTCGTTTTTCCACATAATTACTGAATAACAGGCCTGGGGACTAGAGGGGGAGGTTCAAAATGTGGTGCCTTGTGGACCCCTTGTGGAAGGTTTTGTTGCTGGTCATCAGTTGTACTGACTGGAAAAATGTTTTTCTATTGCATAGATTTGCTTTATGTATTTATTGGTTTAAATGGGTATACTTCTATATCCAGTTTATATGCATATTAACTATTTTATAATTCAGTGTATATATTTCCTGCTTTCTATTTCCCTTTCTCACTTTGTATATTTTGTAGAAATTATTAAAAACTGTGGAAAAATAATGAACTTAGTCTCACTTTAACATTTTCAATATTAATCCAGTCATGGTTACATCTTTTTAAAATTTACACATTATAAGTAGACACTTGGCCCTTAAGATGTGTATACCCTTGTCAGTCCATTAAGTTTAATTCAGTCTTTATTTTCTTATACACACATAGAAACACATCACCATTCAAATGCTTGGCCACTTGACATATTAATTGTTGTTAATAATTGCTGTTATTTTATTCTATAATAACTTACAAAGCTGATTAAAAATTGTGAAAGTTAGAGGTATTTTATTTTTTAATACAGTTTTTATGAAACACCAAAATGTATTTACAGTGATTTCTTGAAATTTGATTACCATAGTTAACATTTTCTGTATGTAAATTTGATCATATATTTGATCATTCTTACCGTTTTATCACTTTCTAGATTATTTTAGAATAATCAGATACACTGTTCATCATTTTGGATACATCTAAAATTTCTCAATTTTCCTTATTTTCTACAGTTTCAGTAAAAAAAAAAATCAAAACCATTCTGTACCCATGTCTTTGAAATTAGGTAGCTTTAAATGATCAAAAAAGCGATTCCAAACTCAACACTTGATCACAGTACCATCATAACAGTTGAGAATTACTGAGCCAGTGCAAGACACGATCTTATGTATTATCCAGAGTCTTAATAAGAATCTCACCTTCGAATTCATGTGCTTGAACACGTGCTTTGTTTGTTATTGCTGCCACCTTCTGGTCGCTTAATGCACATTTACAAAAACTGAGGCACTAGTGTTTAACTGCCTTACAAACCACACTAAATTTATATAAACTCTGTTAAGTTCTAATGTTTATCTCATGTTTTGTGAAATGCACTGCCAGAAACAGTGACTGATTTTATCACAAAGAAAACACAAGCAGTAAAATACATGTGTGCATTTTATTGGGTGCTATTTTTAGTAAGTAGTCCTGGCCCAGTTATGAGCTACAACTTGAATCCAACCTGAATACACAAACAAATCAGGATAAATAAACTCAGAACGGTAAAATACATGTACAATGTACATATCTATCTATATGCATGTCTAAATGAAGACATCAACAATGCACAAAACTGTGGCCATTTGATCACAAACTGTTACTTCAAGAATTCCCCTGTTCCACTGAGCTTTGACTGAATTCAAGATTATTACTTTCCAAAACCAAAACAATCTAAAACAATCACTGAACAAAATAAAAAAAGATAACCTATAGTACATTTTCCAAATGAGTTCATTTGATTTTATGCAAATCTGAGCCAAAATATTTGAGCTAGTAAGCCAGTATCTACTACACCAAATCAGCATCATGGTCAGCAGAGGGCAATATCAGATAGAAAAAAGCAGGTTCAGATTATGCTCGAGTTCAGCTTCCTCCAGGAGTGTCACTCCACAGGGCCCGGTGCACTCAGAGACACGGAGCTCAGCACTGTTACCCACTTGAGCAGCTTTTTTGGCGATAAGATGAAGATGCATGACTTCTCTCTCTTATAAATGTCAGTATTTCTCTTTCAGCTTGGGATAAGAGCGCACCCTGCTCCATATCTGCTGCTCACATCTCTATTATACAGCCTGAATATTTTCTGTACAAGGCACCAAGGGATTTGGCTGGAGAAAACAGACTCTCTGACATGATAGAACATGTCTTTGGATAATGGTTATTTTTTCTCTCCCCCCCCTTCTCCCTCGCCTTCTCTCATCTTCACATTCAAGAGTGTCTCTCTGTACTAGTGCCATTACCTCTGAGGTGGCCATTGTTCATTGTGAAAGAAACAGGCAGGCACATATAATGGCCAGTTCTGCTTTTCTACAAGGTCTTTCCACGGGGTGCGATGGGTAGTGATGTCCAGGAGGGGTGCAAATTAAAGAGCAAAGTTGGCTGGGTGGAGAAGTAGCTCCACAACAACGATTAAAAGGAGGGGTGGAAAAAATGCTTTCAGAAAATGTACAGGACAACCTCTGAAATCCCCTTGGGTGTCTGATTAGAGTTGATCCTGTTAGTCATAGCTGTGTTAACGCTGAACGCAGCCCATGCATTCCTGATTTGGCCCAAACATGGAGGGGAGTGACTTAAAGAAAACATTGAGGAGGATCCAGCCCTGGAGATGTCATTGCTTTTGTCATGGTTTATTGGGCTCGGAGGTAAATACATTGGCGTTGGCACATCTCGAAAGCAATTTGTTGAGGCAGAGCTGCTGTCAAACACCTTCATCACACGTGCACGCACTTGTACTAGCCGAATCCCTCAAAACACATACACACTCACAGGCATGCATACACAAACATTATCATTTCATTGGGGATGCACACATTTTTCCGTATCTTCAGTCTAGTGAAACTTACTGATAAGCCCGCTTTGAGCCATGGAAACAGAACAGTTCATACTTTATCTTTCCACCAAAATAATGATTAATTTCACATTAACAGACTGTAACCAGGAAAAGCTATTTTTACGCCAATGCCAATGGGCCTTCTAGGATCATGGCGAGAGGTAAAGTAGAACACACCCACGTTTGGGAGGCTTGCATACTTTAACCTGCAATCTCAGTCTAGTCCAATAAACACTACAGGTATTCAACCTTGGTATTTTACAGCAAGGTAAAGTAGACCTTTAATTATAAATTATTCCTACTTCCTTGTAAACTTGGCATATCTAGTTAATAGAGCAAGGTGGTATATTTCATTTCCTCATTCTGCAGTTCTATGTGAAGTTCTATAAGACCCTCTGAACTACAGCCAAATATGCTCCAAAAGAACTGATTGGGGAGACCACAGATGGTTGTAAGGTTGTAACAAGTTTTAACACCTCCCAGTTATACCAGAAATATCAGAAATAAGCTACAGAAGTGATATCACTATGGTGCACACCCACCATCCTCCTGAGCTGAAACGTGAGGTGTAAAGACTTCGTGTGAAACAGTGATGTGTTTGTGTGAAAAAATCTGATTTTGAGGTTAAAAGGTAAAATTTCGCATCTAATTTAAATTGCATTTATTTTGATACATGGTAGGGCTAAACATATATGCTAGAAAATGATCTAGCCATGTTGTGACCGACCAGGACAGGGAGGGTTGTAACACACAGCATAATGTAGGGAAACTGACCACAGAACAATAGGCCCATTCACATTACATGAACCCATTCAAGACCAACACACCCACAAACACATTTAAAATGTTTTGGTATAGAGTAATAGGTTCAGTGTCAGTGTTTTTCCTGTTTTTTTTTCTGCTTCGAATTTAGGAAAAAATAAAGGAAACAAAAAAGTCTTTTACAAATGTACTTTGATAAATTCTTCAGTACCCCACCAACTGTTAACAGCGTATTTGTATTTGACAGAAATTTAGTAAACAGTAGATTTCTACACTATAGTTATTTGTTACAGACAACTATGAGAATCTTATATTAAAAACTGAAAGGTAAAATTACAACCCTTTCCAGAGTTACATATACAGCATAATAATATATGTCATGATAATCAAAGCAAAACCGTCAGTTTGGGCACCTTTAGTATATTTTGCTTTTCAACTGAGCTTAGTAACAGGTGATGGACACAGGACAGTGGCGCTCCGGAGACAGTGGCGCTCAGTCTGAATCAGCTTTTGAGCGCATACCAAGTTGTTTTCATTTTCATTTTCAATACTTAAGTCCGTTTACAGTGAAATAATACATTTTCTATAAGCAAAATGCACATGAATGCATATACTATATAACAGATAAGACACTTTGGTTTTGTCCAGCCTGTGCAACATGATAGATGCTGCTGATCCATTGCAGTGTTTTGTAGGAGCTTTCATTAGCTGGAGTAACTAACTAGCTGACTGAAGAGATACTTTCTGGATTCGGCCTGGCTGGACATAACGCAAGAAGACACTCAAGAATGTCGATCTGTCGCTACCCACAACTAAATACCATTTTCCCCTCTTTCATTTCTCTTTTTTTCCTTCAGCAAAGGGGGCTTTGAAGTAAATAGAGAAAGAAGTCCGGACTGTAGCAAATTACCTACAGACTGGAGCATTTTTCACATAAGTCCTGAGAGGCGGGTGAGCCACTTTTCTTGGCGGCCTGGCCCGGAGCGTTTAATCTCATGCCACAGGAGACAGCAGTGCTGACAGACTGACAGCGTGGCTGGACACGCTTCTAGGTAGCAGTGACGGATACGGCAGCCCTCAGAGCAGGGCCACTGCCCACGCATCACCACACAGGTAAATACAGGACACGCTTTCACCTTTGCACAGACATAGAACTACACAATGATCAGTGTTGGACTAAAACTAATCCTCATTGCTGACTTTAACCCCCTAAATGTCTGTATATGTCAGAAGCTCAAGTATTTTTATTCAGTAACTATGAAGAAAACAACTCAAAATGGTTTGATTTCTTGAGTGTTGAAAGTCTGGTCCTGCAGATGAGCTGTTAAAGCAATACTTTGAGCAAAAATGAAATTGACACAATTCCCCTTTACTCCAGGTCTGCTGAACTGAACAACACATGTTTTGTGTCTGATGTTTGCGTCTTCAGTTTTATACTGGACCTGTGAGGGTGGATCACAAAAATTGGACACTGTTAGACACCAAGTTAGCACTGCATCAGCTGCATACCAAAATCATTTACATTTATATTTACATTTACGGCATTTAGCAGACGCTCTTATCCAGAGTGACGTCCATCAGCGCTCAAGTTGTCCACATCTGTTCCTCATACCTGGAAAGCTATACTTAAATCAACATCCGCTATTCACCCAAGTAACTGCTAGCTAAGTTACACCAAATCATGTCAAAAGAAAAGTCAGCGGTTAAAGCATAAGTAAGAAAATCATCACACACATCACTCTCATGAACTGTGCTGACTTGTAATTTAACCTCAAACTTATGTGGTTTTTGTGACATTCTATGATATGCTGTCAACTAAAAATGGAGAAAGTACATAAAAATAGTATTAGCTGCAACCATCTGGATAACTCAGTTTTGACTGAATGTCTATCAATAACAGTATGCTATACAATGTCAGATACTACATAAGTAGGTCTAATTAATATTACTTGAAACATTAGTCCTGACTGAGTAATGATTTAGGCTTGCAATCTGCATGATGCTATTTGGTGCAGTGTTAGTTGTCATATAAGTCATTAGCTTTGTGGCTGCAACCCTGTCTTGGCTATGTAACTACATTTAGGGTAAGACTGAGCCAGCGGAATTTAGATTTTTGCAAAACTCTTACTCTTAGTTCTACATTATATTGAAGCTCATTAGGCCCTTTGAAGCAGGCACTCAGATTTTTCATGCTTGTACACGAGGCTTACTTGATTATTTGTTTTCACATTTGGCACATTCTGGTTAACTTCTCACCCTTTCACAATAAAAAATGTTATTGTGGGGAAGCTTAGCAGAATGTTAGTCATATCAGAGATCTCTTGAAAAGTCTTAATAGCTGCTCATAGAGTCAAAGTGGTAATTCAAAGCCTGATGTAAGCAAAGGCCCTCTCCCAGTTCTGTAGCCCACAGTTAATAGATAGTGTATCCGCCTCCAGTCCCTGACAGTCAAAACAAAGACTACTTAACAATAGCTTTGGAGGCCCAGCATTGTGGTGTTCAGATGTTATTTTGGCACTTTGATTCTGTTGAATCACGTCTTTCAATAGCCTACTGTACGATTCCTCTGTATTAATTTTCGGAGGCTATTGTTATACTGACTTACATTGATATGCAAAAATAAACCCTTTCATAATGTTCAATGCTATTATTTTCCCTCTAAATGGAATTCAGATAGAATCAGGAATATGGAGTCTTAATTGTCTACTGATGACCAGTGAACTTTTTTTTAAAAAAGCATTTAACTTGAGCTGTTCCTTAAGCTGTAGTGGGGTGGCTGTAGTGTTTTGTATGTCATGCCCTGAGGTTGTGTGTTCCCTGAGCAGTCTCTCTGGTGTCTAGGAGGCAGTGGACCAGGCAGTTGCCAGCTCCCCTGACCCAGCTCCCCCCATCTGTGGGTGGGCTGTGACCCAGCTAGCCTGGAGCTATGCTCGGCTAAAAACCTCTGCACTCTGCTCTTGTAATCCTTTAGGATGCACTTCAGCTCAATCAAGAGGTTATACACCTCTCTCTCCTTTGGCTGCTTTATAAATTCAGGAAGAACTTAACATGTCAAAGGTTGACACAAACAAAGCGGATGGCAGTTAAAAATAGCGAGTTATTTCTGTGGGGGCTAAAAATACAAGGAGAAAATAGTTTTGATCTGTCTGAAGTGTGTGTGGAGAACATTAAAGTAATTCAAGGCTACACTGATGGCAAAAGAAAACAAAAAGTAAAATGCACCTCTACTTACAAACACAAACAGAGCAGGAATATAATACTCAAGACAGAAAATAAGGTGTAGGCAGATTTAACCCTATCCATGACTGAACCCATAATGACTAGTGAAATGAATGAGATACATTAAATACATAAAATTAAATACATCTATATGACCTATTAATCTATATATAATTTTGTAATCTGTAATTATGAATGTTTTTATGCAACAAGTTGTTTTGCATGACGGCTGGTCATAATCACATTGGAGGGCTAAAAAATAAAAACATAAAAACACCTACCAACAGCTCACAAACTGCAGCATTACATTTGAAAGCCCTTCCCAACGGTAGCAAAAGAAACAATTAAATGAACTGTCTACCTAATGGTTAAGCTTAATGTTGATTTTTATCATTATTTAATGGTTATACCAAGCAGACGGGATGGCAGCACTGTTAGTGCTCTTCTGGCTGGGGTTTTCTGTCTCTTCAGGACAGTGAATGAGCGAATATGCGGTGAAGTATTCTGTTTCCAGACATCGCAGGAGTGTCAGAGGCACTTTGGTGACTCCATGGTGGTAGAACTGGTCCAGTTGTACGCATGCCAGCCTTGTACATCTTCATACATTAGTAGGTGGTGATAGCCATGTGGGTAAAACACTTGTCTCTGAACCTGATGACCACAAAGTTGCAGATTCAAACCCTCACTGTCTACCACTGTGTCCTTGGGCAAGACACTTAACCTTCAGTTGTAAATCACTCTGGATAGGGGCATCTGCCAAATGACACTTTTTTGAATAAAGAGAGGCCTTATCCATACTAGCCCATGAATAGCAGCCACCCCTGTTTTCTGATAATAAAATAATATAATACCATGCTTTACTGATCTCGGGCAACATCTGCAGTAGGGAAAAGGGGGAAGATACACATCTGCAACAGCAATGCAGTGTTTAAAAAAACTGGCGTGAAACAGGGGTTTCCCAACGTAGCACAAGCAAATCCATGCATGAACAAGTAACTCAGAGAAAAAAAAGTACAGGCTGGAAGTGAGCCAAATATGGGTTGCTTTTAGGATATTGTTATAATGCAACACATTAAAGAGCTAAAAAAGAGTTTGGTGCAGCTTTTCAGGTGCAGGCAAAAAAAGTGGTTAATTTGGTTTCCAACAGCAATGAGGAGAAAAGATGCTATATTAGATTAGATACTTTTAGTATAAGATACTTTTAAAGTATTTGTTATGGCATTTTATCTATCTATCTATCTATCTATCTATCTATCTATCTATCTATCTATCTATCTATCTATCTATCTATCTATCT
>JBBIGA010000032.1:2904052-2918208 GCA_037576975.1 Alestes dentex
TCTATCTATCTATCTATCTATCTATCTATCTATCTATCTATCTATCTATCTATCTATCTATCTATCTATCTATCTAAGTCAGCTTCCTATATGAATTTGGAAAATCACCTCAGGGCATCTTCACACTAATTCTCTGAAGGAAATCGCCTTCACTCAACTTTTCCTTGGTTTCAGTGTTTATGACACATATCTTCTAAAGAGCCGCAGAGATCAATGACCAGGTTAGGCCGTCTGCACCAGAGAGAGGGCCGAGAGGGCCCGAGAATGTCAGAGCCACTCTAAGCACAAAGGCCGAGCCACAATTCCACAAATCATGTGCTGGGTGGTCTGGAGAGCGAACACAGCCCCACTATGGCCTTAGGTTGAGTTAAAGAGTTAAAAAAGAGCCTCCCAGAGGTGTAGTGACTGAATGAGTGATTTCAGCAGTCTGAGGCAGAAGGTAGGGCTGGGTCTTAAGTGTGCGCATGGAGCTTCGGTTGGCTTTTGAAATGGTTAATGCCAGCTGTTTGTGTGATCCTGCTGCCTTTGATGTTTCATGTGGAGATGTAAGACATAAGAACATCTTTGTGGGAAGCTTTCCATGTGCCTGTATGTCAGCTGAAATGATGTCTGTTTTGACATCTTCAGCTCATGCACACAATGTGATACAGACAACAATGAACAGATCCTGGCAATCAACAATGCAAGCTTCATCATAGCTTCATTCGAGTGACAGCCACTGGAATGGAACAAAGGATCAGACTTGACAATGAGCTAAAACTGCATAGAATATCAATATCAGCTTCTATGTACCAGGCAGTTGCATATAGTCATAGTCTAGATTGACTGTGTCTAGTCTGACAATGCATGTCATGGCTAATCTAAAACAAAAGATTTCAGGACTTTCAGTGGCCTTTGAAGGTTAGCGTGACAGTGTGTGTGGTTCTTCGGATCTGTGTCGAATCCTTTGTTCTTTCAGATTTGTTAACTGAGGTGAAAACAGAGATCTAACCTCTGGATAAAGGCAAGAGTCATCATGGAGTATTCAGACTTGATGAGTGGACCACCAACCGAAGATCTCCACACAGGAATAGAGGCAAAGCGATATGGGCCCAGTCCCTTGACTTAAGATACTGAACAGCAAGCTCTCCTTGGCAGAAGCTAAGAGGCAAGGAGGGCCTGGTGGCACTTTGTCTGTCTCAGCTTGATGTGAGAGATAGAACATAATGATAAATGCCTTGAAAGAAGCTCATCCTTGTCGGCTTTTTCCTGATATTCTTTTTTCTCCCACACCACCACCATCATCCTGACGGAGAGACTTTAAGAACTAAGGAGTTGGCAGAGGCACAGCTGGGGTTGACAAGCAGGTTCAAGCTGGTGACAGGATGCACAAGCTCCACTGAGTCTGCAGAGGCCAATCTGATGAGCTTGCACGCTCCACTGCAAGGATCAAATGCACCCCTAAATCAAATGCACCCCTAAAAATGAAATTTTCTTAAAAAGGATGAATGCAGACTGATGTAAATAGAGAACATTCACATAACATCGAGGTTCTTTAAACCTCTTCATACTCACATATCACACTGCTTCTGCAAGTAATTCTTTCCCATTTTTGCTCCATCCGTCTGTATTATGATTGGAATTGGAGCAAATGTTTGGATTGTCTCTAAGGACCAGTTTAAGAACCACTGCTTTAAAGAAGCATCCATAGAAAGGTGCTGAAACTTGTTTTGGCACATGTAAACTAGCCATTTGAAGGTGGATATGAGAAATGTTGTTTTCTGTGAAAGGCAACAGAACAGTAAACAAATATTGAGTGTACTCAAGGGATGCTGTCTGACACGCAGCCCAAAAAGCTTATGAAGAAATGACGCGCATCAAATTGAGCATTTGAAACACTCTATTATCTTGTGAGCAGTTTACAATTATGGGTGAGCAATTTGCAATTTTCTGCCACATTGTGCATATTAAAGCAGCATGTAAAAGATGCTTAACGGCTGCAGTAGCTTCACTGAACATGACAGCAAACTTGCTTTTTTGTGGTAAGTGCTGAATTGCAAATTAACAGTTTACGATATGTATTTGCTGTTAAGCTTCATCTTTTTTACACATCAGGTAGCCTCCAAAATTCTCCGTGAGAATTTAACAAGAGAAAGCAGCTACCACACTTAACCTCCTATCCACAGCACATAACACAGCACTAATACCTTCTAATGTTACCCTGTATACTCTCCTGCTCCACAAAGCACACTAACCCTGTGTTATCAGTTCTAAATGGCAGCGGACATCAATGTCAGGCTTAAAAGGGCTATTTCCTCTTCCCTAGTATGTTACCTATATGTACTGAGGCCAATATTATAGCTGTCATCTCCCCCCGTGGTCCTGCCATAAAGGAATCTTTTGTTCCACTTGTAACTTAGACATTGTTAAGCTCTCAGGTGCACAAAGTATGCTGGAGCATGGAACAGTATATGTGCTCTTGAACATGGCATAACTATTTCCTGTTGACAGAATAGGATTCCTTAGCAGGCCTTCGCTACATGTTTTCTTTCGTGCTGATTATTACACAATTCATGTTCCTATATGCTTCTTGGCATGGGTGCAGAGTTCCAAGGATAATATAATATAGCTAATATAAAAACATTACAAAAAAGTTCTTTAAAGTTTTTTTCTTTAAAGCAGCGGGCAGTCAGGAACACACTGTCCGAGGAGCAGTGTGTGGGGATGGTACCTTGCTCAAGGGTACCTCAGAGGTGCTACTAGCAGTCCTGGGATTCGAACCCATGACTTTCTGCACGCAGGGCCAACGCCCTGACCACGGCCTTTCAGGACCAGTACGGGACACGTCTGGTGTAGATGAATTCTCAAGATTTCAAGACAGTCAAAATTCATTTTATGCGACCATTTTAACCTTTTTATTGTTTAAAGAGTCAGACAGTTTTGGTTCCTATGTGTTTAAGACAGATGATATGTAAAGGACCACCATTCTAACAGGCTGTTCTTGCACTGAGCTCTATCCAGAAACTATTCAAGTCTGAATAATTCTTAGAATTTGAAATGGGTTGTTTCTGAAACATTAACGGTGCACACACACACACACACGTAAATACATGATACCTTTACATATACAGGTGGTCTTTGCTAGTTTATATGCTTTTTTTCTTCAGTGTTTTTTTTTTTTTCAAAATGTAAATGTAAACAATGAACTGTAAAATATCAGTGCCTAAAAGTAACAAAATAAACCTCCTTGACTTTTGCCCAAGGGCTATGGATTCTGTTGACTGTTGTGTTTGGTCACCATAGGTGAAGCTCATGGTGGATCTCCAACACTTCTCTTTTTTTGGGGGGGGTGGGGGGGGGTGGGAGAGATGCTTTTGTTTGACTCTGACAGGGGGAATGCATGGCTAAACATTGCTTCAGCTCCTCAGAACCTCAAAAAGGCCTTTAATGTGCTCTGAGGTCTGCTTTGATCTGCTTGTTCTTACCCATCTGCCCTCAGCATTAAGAAGGTGAGTATACCCGTTACACTTATATTGGTCCATATCAAATGCTAAATCCCTGCAGTTTGAGGATTCGGCAGGAGAGCGGCTAAGTAGAAGCAGAAAAGGTGGCAATGTGCTGTTAAAATTCTGAATCCTTTCTTTGTGTCGTGAAGATTATAGAGATACAGAATACCTTAAAGTCTCACCTGACAGTTTATGCTTCTATTATTTCACAGGCTGTTCAGCTTCTGTTTCACAATCAAGCGGAAAAGCTGGTTAGAGCTCACCTGAATAGAGCTGAATCCCACCAAATACAGTAAGAAAATGGTATGAAATGTGATTATATGTTTTACTAGTAATGGAATGGGGCCATTCCCCACCCCCCGTGCAATCGCATAGGACAAATGTTTACATAATGTCTCTTTCTAACTTTGTTTGTATCCAGGAAACTGTCAGCTTAGGCCAGCGCAAGCTGCCAAAATGTCAGGCTCCCTTTGGTACCTTTGCTGTGATATTTGATGTTAATCTCACTTTGAATCCAATTTTAGAAATCCAATCTGTTTCTTTCTTCTTATTCCAATTGAAGACTCTTCTGTCCATCAAGGTTATGAGGTTTTTATTATTGCAGGTTGCGGCGGTGGGAGGATGGCCTGCTGGCTGACAGCAGTGGTGTGATGCCCCTTAGATTAGACTGCCTGCAATAAAACCAGCACCTGCATGAAGGGTGATTTCAGTGCCACCCTTTCTGCAGCAGCTCTAATACAACATTTCCTCCTGTTTGAATAATGTCCCTTTCATCATGCAGTCAGCAATTTTGAAGCGCTCTTAAAGCAGTTAAATGGGAGATTTGAACGAGTGTTATTATTTTACAGAAACCTTATTTTGTCCAAGCCTCTCATTTCCTGAATGGTAACTTTAAAAGAGAGAAAAATGTCATAACAAAAGTCTGTACATTCATGTGAAAAGATTTTTGCACAATTCACAGGTCATTCAGGACAATTTATATTTTTCTAGTCCTTGCGAAATGTTCATACAATGAAAAAGGCAACTCTGTTTCCAAATAGTTAAAAAGTGGAAACGTTTTCTGTGGCCGCAAAGGGCCTGAGATCTCTTTTGGCATCCATTAAAAACGACAAACAAACACAAGTTCATTTCAAATACTATGAAATAGAACAAAACAGAACTGCAGCTAAGCACACATTGTTTTGTGAAGGTGGACTGTGGGGAAAAGGCCCATGGGAGCATGAATACATTACCCTGGCATAATTAACATCTAAGGCACAGGGTCACTCTGAACTGGCCTCTCACAAAATGCTGGTGGAGGCATTCTTAGCTGCTTTTAATCAATCACTTTATCACCACTACATCTGCCTGGAAAAGGCATTAAATAACTTAACCATCATAGCAGGTTTTCGTTTGTGAGTTTAACTAAAAGGAGCTGAGGGCTGCCATTATAACGGTCATCTCTGGTCATCTATACCAGAGACCGCAAGCTGTATGTCGCCAGGAACTCCATTTATACCTGTCTGCCGTACGGTTTCCCTCCAGATAATTACTGCTGGGAGAAGAGTGGTCACTAAAGAGAGACCTATTGAAACAATGAGCAGTTTTTCCTCCAGAACTTCACAGAAATAACATGTTTACCATAATTTGAAGCTGAACCCGCTCATAAGGCGATTGATACATATTTATTATTTTCAAATATTTATTTATTTGATGCAATATTTGGACCTTTTTTGTGAATGTGTAGCATATGTTTTTCTTATTTTTATTGCAGTTCATGATCAAAGTAGCATTTCTTTTGTAAATGTGCAACCTTGAGACTTTAATTACTGATCCTAGGCTCAAATTTCTAATTCACCATCATTCACTGCAGACATTCTTTCATATGTCAGATGGCATATATCTTATCACCTGGTATAGCATCTTGTTGTGGCAGATTGTGCTGCCTTTGATATTGGAGAGCATGGAGGTTTCACCTAAATAAAGGCCTCTTTGTACTCCACTGATTAACTTCTGTGAGCTTTTTGATAAGATGAAACAATTTTCTTCACGGCCCCGAAACCATGAGTTTGTTACGTTTATTCCTGTTTGGCAAATTTGCATGGCAAATGATAATATGAAGCACTTTAAATGCTAAGCTTTAACATTTCCTAGAGATTGGTCTGACCACGCAATGAGACACGATTTTAGTTTTTTGAGGGTAGTACTGTATTGGCAGTGTGGCTTCACAGCTCCATCTCCACAGAAGAACTTCATTTCACATGTTGCACAAGTGCCACACCACAGTACAGTCATGAACTAATGGAACTCACTTTGGCTCTGTACTCCAACATGAATGATCTTTAAATGAAATAATGACTGTAAAGCTAAAGAGCACAAGGTTAGCTGTAATTCGGGGCACTTTAATTTGAGGGGGAGCGGCGCATGAGTAATTGGACGCATTAGTGTATTATTATATAAACTTGTCAGTTGATGACAGTTTCAGTTTCACCATCTACTGTCATTACATGTTAAATATTTTCCTTGATGATGTACTGCAAGGCCTATAATTAATTTTTCCTGCTTTTTTAAGGTTGGCAGTCGTTGGTTTAATTAGCCTTTAGTTTGTAAAGTGCTGGCACACATTCTGCTTTTCAGCCCTGAATAATGTCTCCTTCAGCCACCAGCACTCACATAAAGAAAGTGACATCAGCAACAGTATCTGACCATACCACCATATTGCCATAATACATATGGTTGTACGCTTTGGATTAGGAGAGGTTCCTTCTTTCTCCTAACTTTGGGCCTTCCATTACTAGCACAGATTAATCTTCTTCGCATCTGACTGTAAGACTTGATTCCAGGCATTCTGTTTGGTTCACCTAATTGCATCTTGTCATAATCCCCTTCATTTCTACATTTTTAACGATCTTGATCTGTTAAGAAGCTTTTCTTGAAAGTATCTTTTTAGTCTTCCTCTCCTGTTGTCTCCTCTCGTCCTGCAAGTTTGTTTAAAATCTTAAACTCCATGGGTCAGTTGGTTCTGATATGTTGTCTCCTAAACTAATTATGTTGCACAACTGACGAAAAAACAGTCTCCCTGAAATGGGAGTGGGTGAGTGGGTGGGGGGTAAATAGGGGGGGAGTGTAATCTGTAAAATACGTGTGCATTTTAATTATCGTTTAATTTCAGATGGAGTACTGCACCAAATGTGAGTATATACTGCTCCAGACTGAAACCGTATCACTGTCCAATCACTTAGACTGCTTCGTGTTTCATGAGTTGTATTTAATACCAAAGCGGCTCGAGCTGTCAGGGCGACAGGAATGCCTGTTTTGAACAGGCTAACACGCATCAGATGAAAAACCTACAAAGCACTTATGAAAAAGCGCACCTTTGATAATCTGTTGGTACACATTTGATCCTGAGCCATTTGAATTTGTCAGTGTTAAACTTTCAAAGGAAGTGTATAGGCCTGGGGCTATGTTCTCAGAAGTGGATTAGCACGGAAGGGAAATCATATCAAATTTATTTTGATGTTGGTTTGTCAAGAACTGTCTGACTCTTTGGTTTGTGCTGCGTCCAAATCGCATGGAAATATACACATCAGTCGGCTAATAATATCTTTGAAAAGATGGCATATGTTCAGATTATATGTACGTATATTCTGACAGAGTGTTTATTGGGTTTAAACATACTTTTATTGATCCACCTTTAATGTCCACTGGTGAGCTGATTCTCATTTCATAGCATAAGTGCTTTTGTCAGAGGACAACTCTGATGCACCTCTGATGTAAACCTTTTCCAGCTCACATGGACAGGGTGCTGGAACTCTGTGCCAGGGGATTTCCTTTTCCTCAGAAGCTTTCCAAATTGCTATGGAGGTGGTTTAGTATTGTGTCGAAGTGCTTGTTTGAAGTTGCTCACGCCAGGTATGGTTTTCACTTCTGCAGGCCTCGTCTACCGCAAACAAGACGTCCCGGCCAATTTAGTCCTGTATGTTGAATCACTTGCGCAGCTAGATCTTTCGCAGAGAGGCGAGGGTGCTGGCACCCTAACTGACATTTTGAAACGAGTTTGGGGGAGGGATAACTGGATCTCACTTTCATTCATAAATGTGTGCCTTTCATACAGAGCAGATCCTATGTGAGATTTGGCAGCTGACATAATATTGCAGCGCATATATTTACACTCTGAGCAGATGCCAAGTTCTCCTAACATGAGGAAACCTGGGTGAAATGAAAAACTGATTTCAGATACTAAGTGCATAAAATAATGTCTTCTATTGACCTATATGTCCTGAGTCCTGAGTATCCCATGTTCTGACCTTACCACTGTATAACTTCTTATGCTCGCCTTCTCAGAGTAACAATGACCAGTTCAAGACTGCTCTAGTCTACAGCCGTCATGGCTATGTATAACATTGCATGAGCATGTCTATAGGGCATGGTTTAAGAATTGTTTGTTAATTTTTTAACTCCTTAGCAATGGTAGTGATAATTCATAAACACCTCTGATGACTTGCAGGGGCTTGCCATTCTTAGTGCTGTGATTTATAGAGTGGCTTCATGTGTGTGTTTTAATTGCAGCTGTGCACATTGACAGGTGGCCTCTCTGTTTGATATCCACACTGTGATCTTAGGAAGACAAACATGCAGAGAAATTTGTAGAGTCTTTTTTATAGTTGATATATACATACACACACACACACACACACACACACACATACATACATATATATATTCATATATATATGAATAAAAGGTGCTATCGATGCTTTAAGTCCAGTGTACCTTGAACTTTCGAAGAAACGTGTTCACTTTCCAAAAGGAAAAAGGGCACATTTTACCTGTTCATAACCTTTTTAATTAGAAAAATAAAATGAAAAGTATGACGTCAAGGCAGTCTGTATGGAGTCCATGCAATTTAAAATATACAGCTGCAGTTATAAACTCTTTAAGGGTTCATACCAATTAAAGCTTCAAAAGTACTGTGTGAAGGACAATGCTGTGTCTCAGCATAAAGAGTATCTCAGCTTGGAGTGTTTTTCAAATAAGGAACAATTTAGGGAAGCCAGTCAGAATAGAGGTTACTCACATATATCATTTTTGAAGCAACAGTAACAAAAAAAGGAATTATTCATGTAAAATGAAGAAAACCACTCTAATGTGACTAAAAACTGGACCAGGGAAAATATACAATAGGCCAATTAGTTCTATAAAGATCAGTTCTATAAAGATTCTTCAAATGAAAGTTCCTAAGAGAAGCATTTTTTTAAAAATGAGACTGAGTGTGAAGATCCTTTACACTTTACGCTATGTGAAAGAAATCCTTGAAAGGTTCTTTACACTCACATATAATCTTTACAAAAGGGTTTTTTTCAAGAAAATAAAATGATTCTGCTATGGCATCACTCTAAGAACCCTTTGTGGCACCTTTTTAAGAGCATACAATTATGTTCCTTAACTAAAGGTACTAAAGATACACCCTTGAGGGTTCCACCCAGTGACAGCATTTGTACCCTAAAAGGTATAATTTTTCTGACAGTGTACTGTAGTATGTATGCTGTATCATTACACACATTATTTACATTCTATTCTGTTGTTTTGTTGTGCTTCACTGTACTCGGGCGTATCCACACATCCATATACCAATTTGAAATTCGTTGTTATTAGTTATCCATCCCTGTCATTTGCACTTGCCATTCTACACTGCCAGCCATCTGTGTGGGTTTTGGTGTCTTTATTATTCAATTCATTGTTCTTGTTTGGTGTACTTTGTGCAATAAATAACCCCTTTTCGAAGGTGCAATATCCCCTACCTTTTTCTCTTGTTCCTATTCTCATGTACTGGATGTTGTCTTCAGAAGTGTACTGCTGTAGTGTAAGGATTTCTTTGCATTTTGAATCCTGTGTATTCTGAATCAGCAAATAAAAAGGGTTTGTGGCGTGTCACTCAAGAGCTTTGTTCTAAATTTATTTGTGAAAGGAAATAAGTACTACACAGAAAGAATGGTACTTTTTTACATTCACAATTCAACTAGAATAAACCAGAGAGGCCAATAGCTGGAAGTACTGTGGCACCAGGAAATCACATCAATGACTGACAAGCGGAAACATTATTTCTTAAAGAGACATCGATGTGTTCTGAAGGCTGTTTTGGAGCAATCAAAGTTATTTGCATTTAGACAACAAGCAATCAGTCATGTCAACAGAAATCTTTTCTCAATGAAAGAAAAATCTATAGAGATTTCTAATCTCCCTCCCACCTAATTACATAGTGTAAAATATTTAATATTTAGTTAATTGATTTCAGCGAGTCTAACATGTTGTGATGAACATTGCATTTTTATCGCAGCTAGCAAATGTGAAATTATTTTCAGAAACAAAAATAAAGTTCACATTTGTTGGATGGAGAAGAATATGCTGATCCATGATATTCTATAAGAAAGGCATGCTAATTAACATTCATAATTTAACACCAGATCCTTTTTTTTAAAAAACCAAATTAACATTTTAGTATAATATAGAATATAGGTTGTAGCAGGCTGCAGGAAGAGACCCAGAATCAGAGTAGAGCAAGGAAAATGTAAGCACTGAGGTTAATTATTATTTACAACAACAACAATAACAATAACAATAATAATAATAATAATAATAATAATAATAATAATAATAATAATAATAATAATAATAATAATAACAACAATAATAATAATAATAATAACAACAATAATAATAATAATAATAATAATAATAATAATAATAATCAGCAGTAGAATTATTGGTAGTTGTGGTAGTAGTGATTATATTCAAAATCCCTTTGTTTTTTGTTTACCTTTATACTTGTCCGTCATAGATAAGAATGATATTAACAATTTAAGTATCAAAATGATTATTCGAGTGTTCATGATTCTATTTATGAACATTAAATGTACTGAACTTTGTTTTTTCCAGGGGGTCCTGTAAATAGTACAGCATAATTCCTGCTCATGTTTGATCATGTTTAAATCAGCTAACTACTCCAGTTATGTAATTATGTAGCCCCAGTTTAATGGAAAAGTCTGTGTGGTCTTTTCTTAGAACTGAAGGTTACCGAGTTGCTTTAAAAAAACACCTGATTTCTTTTTTTTTTTTTTCTACTGGGCACAATTTGTATGCCAAACTGAATTGAGATAGTCAGTTAAAGTGCTTAGTTACACGGCACATTCTTCACAGCTATCAGTTTTCCCTGTGTGTAAGGCCGAACTCCTCTAAACCCTCTTTTCTTTCACTCACCTCTTGTTTTGTTATTTTACCTGGCAGTCCAGGTGTGAAGGGGTGAGGCCATGGAAAAACATTCAATTCTGTAAGCTTGTCATGAAAGAATCCATTGATTGACCTCTACATCGAGGAGCACAATGACAAATGGGTTAGCAATTTTCCGCCTCACTTATGGGTAACAATGCACATTTCCACTTTCACTTGGAAGCAGAGAGTGTACGGAGCGCATACCTTTCTCAGGTTCGGCAAATAGTGCCCAGGAAGCCTTGCAAATCTTTGCGAACTGGACTAAACTTTAAACGAATCGTGCGCATAGATGGTGTTTCATCAGCGAGCCCTGGTTCAATGAACAACTCTCTCTTTTCAGCTGTTAATAATAATTTATCGAAAAACAAGTTGTGGTCAGAAATGATTTGGGATAACCTGCAATGTCTTAATGCCACCTCACTGGCCCTCATTGGAGGGATTCATTTTAAAGGGGCTCACCACAGTTTTCATTCTGCTGTGGTCCACAATCCATTCCTAATGATTTTCTTTTTCATCCAAGGATATTATTCCATGTTTTGGCTGCTGATTGAATTACTCCCAAGTGCCTGAAGAATGTTTTAGGTGAAAACTATGGAAATTAACCAATTGACCTTTTCTCTGACCCCTAGGATAGAAGAACCCTGTGGGAAAAGTCACTCTAATGCAGGAAAATCAAAGAGATCTTTGAGGCCATTCCTCAGAGCTGCAGGCAATCCTCGAAAAATTCCCACATGTGAAAATTAATACCACATCATAAAAGAGCCCATGAATAAGTTATGCTGAAAATGATTTAAAAAAACACACACACACACACACACACACACAAATGGCTAAACAAATTAATAACAGACATTAAGAGACCTGAAAAATTACTTCTGATATTCATTACAACATTTGATGGAAGCTCTACAGATAGACTTTAGTGTAAACTAAGAAAGTATATCATGAAAAAAGTTTAGGTATAGGGGGTTTGCAGGTTTCTGCTTTTTGAAGTGGTAATTTGTACTGGAATGCTATTGCTGGAAAGGATAATAGGTTTGTCCATCCAGCCTTGCCGGGCAGTGTCTAGCTCCAGTCAACAGCGCGCTCATGTCCTGTAGGGATAACCTGTCACAGCGCTGAGAGCCTAATTGATGCCTCATGCTTTCAGGAGCAATTATTGTGCCCAAATGTCAAGACCTAATTTGTGGCTCTGTAAGTTAGATGCATAGGCCATGGGGAGGCTGAGTGCTGGACTCCACTGGGAGATGGCGAGCAGCTTGCTCAGCAGATGTGGGGTGGTCTGGCGAAAGTCTGGGGCTGAGAAGCAAGAGGCAGTTCGCCTGGGGTCTTAACTGTCTGCAGTTTTGGAAACCTGAGGAAAAGTAAAGGTGAGGTTTCATGATGATGATGATGATTATGGTGATGGTGGCAATGATGATGATGATACTACTACTACTTCTTATACTAATACTACTACCACTACTACTACAACTACTGCCACTACTACTACTACTACCACTACTACTACCGTTACAACTACTACTACTACTACTACTACTACTACTACTACTACTACTACCACTACTACTACTACTACTACTACTACTACTACTACCACTACTAGTACTATTACAACCACTATTACGACTCCTCCTACTACCGCTATTGCTAATGATTATAATAATAATGGTTGTCACCATTATCATCATCATCACCAACAAACAGCTCATCACCAACAAAAAGTTCAACAGGAGATTAAGACAAGCAGAACACAGGAGCCATGCATAAACAAACAAACAAACAAATAAATACTCTTAGTTAATATTCAAATATAAATTTTCTTTTCTTTTCTTTCAAACACACATTTATCTGTTACTCACGCAGTTTGAAAAGTCTAATACTTTATTCTGATAAAGGATTTCAATGTAACCAGCTTTTACAGAAGTGTTTTATTGTCTTATGAATTTTTATCCAATGAACATTAAGTATGCATTTAATCTTTCAAGTAAAAGTGCTACTCCGAATTATAAAAGTCATAAAAGTCACTATGCAGTGGAATGGAATGCTCAGAAATGTATCGTAACCTCAGGAAAACCCCAGAGGCTTTAGAAACGCATTGCTATTGGCCCAGTGGCGTAAGTCTTTCCTATTGTCTCCATAGCAATGGAAACAACTGAACAACATTTCCACTACAGTTGACAGCATTTAAAGTCAAGTGGCAGGAAAACAAGTGTCCAGAGCTTAACTGCAGTTTAGGAAAAGCAAGCCTCGAAGATGTCATGCTAAAAAAGTGTCTGACATCTGATGAAGCTGGGCGGGGTGGAGAATCCCTTAGTTTGTTTTTTTGTTAAATCATCCCTTCATAGTATTGCATATATGTCATGAATTTCCTACCTATTCACTAGACTAAGACTGTTCGGCACTAAGCCATGTAAACAGCATGGCATTGTACTTTAGTTTTAAAGAGGTCATTTACTCTTAAAGGGCTCTAAATAAATACTTGCTGGGTGTATTGTCGGACACCACCCTTATGCAAACAGATGCCTATCCTTAGAAGAATCCACAGCTTTAAATCAGCAGGTGAGTCTTAGTGCCGTCCCCTGTGCCCTTCTCCGGTCATCCTCTAAAAATATGAATTAGACTTTATTGTAATCCAGACAGACAACAAAGCCATCTAGGCCATATTATTTCCATGTGTTGCTCTGAGGTGTCTCCTCATATTCACAGCTGACACGCACACACACACACACACACATACACACACAAACACTCACACACATACCCGCACACACACACACACACACACACACACACACACACATACACACACACACATATACACAAATGCAGGGCAAACTCTAACCTGAAAAATGTGAGTGAACGTGTGCTTAAATGTCACTGCCCATCAATAGCACTGAAGCAGCACAAGCTTTTGCACTGATCCAGGCCTATCAATTCCTCTCCTCACATTTGATTCATATCTTTATTTTTTGCATGTCTGCTTGGTGTTTTGAGTACAACACATTTCCTTGCCCCTGCCTTGTCCTTGAACACTCCAGTACGCAGATTTAAAGGGCCCATATCCTACATGTTTCATGTACAGTAACCCCCCCGGTTTTATGCGGATCAGGAGTCGCGGATTCAGTCACACGCAGATTTTTTTCGGAGAACCTAACTGATAGTTGTTTGTTTTTTTTTTGCTTTTTTCATGGCAATATATAATTTTTTTACGCATTTTACTTCTAAATTATAAAAAAATTTTTTACAAATTATGTAACATAAATATGAACATAAATTCAGCTACATTTCCATATAAAATATAACTGCATAAATGTTTTTGTACTGTCGCGAGAACACAAAGAATACGCTTTTGGGAGTTAAATATGCTGAACTCAGAGCAGGGGCGGACTGGGACTAAAACACAGCTGGACTTTCTTCACC
>JBBIGA010000032.1:2925282-2954980 GCA_037576975.1 Alestes dentex
TGTGTGTGTGTGTGTGTGTGTGTGTGAGAGAGAGAGAGAGAGAGAGAGAGAGAGAGAAAGAGAGAGAGAGAGAGAGAAAGAGAGCTGAGAGAAGAGCTGAAGGGTGTGTGAGAGCTGAGAGATCTGAAGCGTAACTCACAGTAGCCCAAGTCTCGCACGATCAGGCAAGGTGTGCGTGTGTGTGTGTGTGTGAGTGCGTGTGTGTGTCAGAGAGAGAAGAAGAAGCGAGGCGGTGGTGCTGAGAGGGCTAGAAGCGCGAGGCAGGTGCATAGCGCGCGAGCGGTGGGCGGAGACTAGGTTAGACCTGCCTCGAGCGCGCGCGAACGCTGTGTTAGTGACTTGGTCCTAGGTGGAGAGTAAGTGGCCCTGAGATGCGTTCTGAGGTTTGGCCGGTCCCCACAAGGGAAATGCCTTTAAGATGTCCGTATGCATGCAATTAATTTATTAAGTCATGCATTTATTCCAAACATTAAAACTATTTTATGTTAAATATTTGAATATTTAAAACTAAAGCGTGTGTGTTTAGATCCAAACGAATGATGGCAAAGATGACCAGTTTAATACAGTGTGGACTTTTGGCTGGAAATATTAAAATACTGTAAATGGTGCATATTAGTGTTTGCTATGGAGCATTTACGTGTGTATGTTTGTGCTTGTGTGCATGTTTGTATGTGCGTGTGTGCGTGTGTGAGTGTGCAGGTATACCAGGATTTGCGGGGGGAGTAGGTTCTTCAAACAGAACATATTCCTGCATGTTTTATTTTCGATTTCATGCATTTCATCCTGAGCTAAAGCCAGTCTGTGGATGTGAAGTGAGTGAAGTGTGTTGGAGGATCATGGTGTGGTTCATTGGCTCCTTGCTGGAGCTGAACTGGACGAGGCTACGTGTTTCCTCACATCTCGCGAGGAGTGAGGGTCCGCTCAGTCAGTGCCATGATGGCGGCCTTGCGGCGGCTCCTCTCAGCTGGACAGAAATACAGCGTTTACTCGAGCGGAGCTGCTGTCTGTCCGAGAAACACAGTCTCTCTGAAACGGGCTGGGGCGGGTCTGGGTCTCGCGCTCGGAGGACTGGCGGCCTACGAGCTCTGGCTGTCCCGGGACGGTGGAAAACAGGGGGGCAGAACCAGCCAACACCACGGGCTGGCCCCATCACTCCCAGCAGTGGCAGCAAAAGAAAAGGTATGACTGTGAAATAACAAGGATAAACAGGGACAAAACGAGAGGCTGGGATTTAGCTTGCATTGCTGTTTCACACAAATACTGAAAATCATGTCGTTGCACGAGGATAGACGCCCTTATTCAGTTTAATGCTCTTTCTATCAAAGGCGCTCTCCACTGGGGAGAGGTGCTGAAAAACACCCTACGAAACGGGGCTTTTCTGAAATCCTCCCCTCAAACGGGTCACATGCAAACCCCCTCAGTCACATGATACCTTCTATTTTATTTTGTGAAGTGAAATAAAGGAAAATAAATTGATCCTCAGGGAACCACCCTAAATATGGCATTTAAAATGCAAATTGTAGTGCACATTTTTTAAAATAGTTTTTTACTGGAAAAAAACTATAAAAAAACAGTTGCGCCATAACCCAATTTGTGCACAAGAGGCAGTTTATGTTTACTTTTTCCTCAATGTATTGAGTTTATTTGTGTACATTTAAATATACAGAAGTTTGTAAAAGATGTGCCTTTTTTTTTTTTTTTAGCAAAACATGTAATTAGAATTTTGTAAGATGCCTTTTGTTTTTGTCTGTATAACTGTAAAGACATGCATGCACATGCATTTGTGTAATGACATTTTCAAACATCTGCAGAATCAAATGCCACTTTTTGAGCATGATGCTTAATGAATAAAATTAATCATCTTGGCTATGCCTGAGTTCTGATATCCCTGGTGAGAGATTTATGAAGGTAGTACATTGACTGCACAAACGACTGAACTCAGTAGTATTTGAGTGGAATTAATCTAGTGTCCAGTGCAGCATATTTGTTAAAACATGCTACTGTAGCGATGCTAATGACTGTAGCGCTTTCAGACAACCCTCAGAAATGGATGGGGTCAGAGCATGATAGTCTTGCATATGCTCTGGTTCCAGAAAGCAGCACTAAAAGTGCTGTTTTAGTCCACACCATCTCCACCAGCATGACACTTATGACCTGTTTATGTTGCAAACATCTGCTTGAACCTTTCTCACACACATAATAGGTATTTTCTATAAATGAGAACTTTAAGGTGGTTGGTGAAAGGCACCATCAATATATATTAGTTTAGCTGTTTCACTTTGTTTTTGATAAGCTATTATTTTATGTTACTAGAAGAAAGATTATGTCTTTGATATTTTTGTGTTTATGCCGGGTTGGCCCTTTTCCACTGAGGGGTTAAGACCACTGTATGTTAGAAAGTTCTGGCCTTTATCTATTTCTGTTTCTGAAGTTGAGAGAAACCCAGCAAGGGTGTGTGGCTGCCAAACTCTGGATGTTAGTCAGGCTGATGTCTTTGGTTCTCCAGAACCTTAGCTCTGTTTCTACTTAAATGCTTATTAATTCAGATAATTTAAGGTGGGAAAATGAATGAAGATTACTGAAATATTGAACAGCACTGATTCCCTTTAGCTACTGCTTCTGTTATTGACCAGTGTACATACCTGGCACTTTAACCCTCATAAACTGTGGAGCAGAAAGGAGGCCTGTCCTGCACAGACTCTGGTTCCATTAAGCAGCACTGAGAGCACTTGTTCAGTTCAGTGATTTAGGGAATCCACTCATTTCTGCGCTTAGTGAAAAAGTGAACAGACAAGGCTGTACCCTAATCATGTTCTTGGCATCAGTATCTCTGGCAAGTTTGTCCAGCAGTGATCTGTGTGGACTGGCATCAAAAAAAGCCATCATCAGTTTGTTGGATCATTAAACCATGCAGGGTTGAGTCAGTCTGCTTTGCAGCCTCTCTTTCACTGTGATCCTTTTTTGTCTTTGCTCCCTTATCAACTCGGAACAGGGTTTGGGAGGGGGGCACAGCTCTGGACGTAACCTTGACTTGTGGATTGAGACGCAGGAATCCAGGGCTGAGGTAACAGGACACGGCAACTTGGCAGCAAGGCTGACATTTGATGTGGGTAATAAGTAGCAGGGGCACACATTCCCAGGGTGTTTGCTTGGTGCCCAGTGGGCCTGGCTGCCTGCCACCTGGGAAAGACATCAGCTCGGTCCTCGTGAGCTCAGTCATGTGGAGGAACCCGAATATAAAAATGCAGAAACAAAATACAGAACAATATTTGAGTAGGTTTGGCTGGACATTTCTGACCCCTCATGAATATGGTCTTAGATGACTGCATGGAATGCCTGAGGACATTTTCTGTAGAGCACAAACCTGCAGATCTGTTTTTGACCCTCTTAAACATGAAGATTCGTGGCTTGGATGTACAGTGGTGGGGCAAAAACCTTTCACTGAATATTTACAGTACCCTTTGTTGTGCCTTACAAATAGGACACCTGCTTTTGGATGAGGAATCAATCTTTGCAAAAGGGAATTTTTTAGTGTGTAAAGATTTGTCTAAAAAGAACCCGTAGATTAGCAAAGAATCATTATGTAATGTTAATGTTCTTTATATCTTTAAAAGGTCTTTCACACTCCCATATCTCTTTTACAAAAATGTTTCTTTAGGGAACATTAGTTAAAGAACCCTTTGTGGCACCCTTTTATTGGAACTTGGAGGGTGTTTAAACTTTTAAAAAGGTTTTTCGTACTACCACAGCTAATTTACAGAAATGGTTTTAAAGAACTAGCCAATTAATTTTTTTTAGGACACCAAATGTGATCCTCCAGTAACATTACTCCAAATAATTTGTGTGTTCAATTTGTGTTAAATTAAAACAAAATCTGTGTGTTTTATTACAGACCAGGATGCGTGCAGACGATGAGGACGTGGCAATGTCAGCTCATGAGCACAGATTTCGGCTCTTTAGCTCAGTGGAGTACGACGGACAGCTTTACATGACACCACTGGACTTCATTGAGTCAGTCACTATGAGTGAGCCAAAGAGTAAGCACTAATCTAAAATCCTCTTGTACTCCACTCCAGTGTAAACTCTAAAAAGCAATTATTACCCATAAAGATCTTAGAAGCTGCTCACTGGTTAAACTGAACAAACATAGAGTCTTGTTTCATTTTTATTCACTGATGTAGTTTGTAAACTGAGATGTTACACACTTCAAGCGCTCAGCAGATCTTTAAAGGTAGCTATGACTGGTCACTGCTTATGGAGTCACAACACCTGCATAGAGATAGCCATCTCTGCCAGCATGACACTTATGGCCCATTTATGTAGCAAAAATGTGCAAAACCATTCCCAAACACTGAGGAGTAGCGTTTGATCTCTTTGGGATCTCAGTGAAGGAGGATTGTAAGTTACACGTGGAGGTGGATATGGTGTATATACAGCCATGGAAAAAAAATAAGAGACCACTTTTCCTTTTTTTCTGTTCACTGCTTGAATAATTTGTGAATAAGGAATGCCTCCATACGTGTTGTTGTGTGTGTATAGCAGATTTCTATGTGCTGTATTCCAGCAGCTTCACTACTGGTTTAATTTCTGATGAGATGAAACAGAGTCACACATGCGCACACTGTGCTCTTCACATTGCTGTTTTAATTGTTGCAGTTGTAAAATAATGAAAGAGTGTTGTGTCGCTTAACATATAAAATCTATTCTTTACATGTATTATTTTCTCTAAACATTGTTTTGTTTGGAATTTTGAATCAAGTGTGGTCAATTGTGTATAAAACAATAGCGACGTGCACATTTTACACAGACACACTCCCGCAGATTGCAAAAGCAATAACCGGAGAAAAAAATGATGCGGTCTCTTATTTTTTCCGTGGCTGAATATACCCATGACTAGTGGAAGAAGGAAAAATTGACAGTAAAAGATGAATAACACAGAGCGACACCAATATTCATTTAGCTGTTGTTTAAAAACCTTTAAAGAGCAAATATACTACAGTTGTCTTCACAAGTGGCCAGAATTCATGTTTACAAGACCATTTTTTCCAAACTCTCTTGATCTCTTGAAAATAGAAAGACTCTTTTTGTGACTGATGTATGTACATGACCTCTGATCGCCCACCCTCAGTGAAAAAGCAGTCCCGGCTGAAACTCTTCTTATTACTTAGGTGGACATATGTCAGTTGTTAGTGTTTGTGATCACAAAGTAAGTGAATTCAACATCAAACTTCTACATCAAACTCTTATAGTTGTTCCATTATACGGGCCCTTTAAATGATCTGAATGTATGAATGTAACTGAAGGATTCAAGGAGGAATGTCAGTCAATCAAGCATTTTAGAATTTTTAAGCAGTTTGTATCCAGATAAAGCTCTCTGTTGTCTTGAAACTGGGTACACAGCTCTGCCATGTATGTGTTAGCTGTTAGCTGAGAGTTGGACTTCCTGGAATGTTCAGAAAGGAATAAAATGTGAACTCTAATATGAAGGGCACATTGCGTCACTGCTTCAAGCATTCTTTTAATGGCATGAGCTCAACCAAACGGCATAATGGTATTTATGGTTTTATGCCATGGCTATAAAGTCTGTTTTGAGTGCACTCTAGGTGTGCATGTTTGTGAAAGTCTGGCCAGACAGCCATTAAGCAAAATTGAATTTCACTCCAGATATTGGTCATACATTAACTTGTGATTGTTTTGTGTTGTATTGGTAAAATGTTTCACACCCTATTCTGGCGCAGCAGGATTGATTAATACATTTCATTATAGAAGGATTGAGGCTCTAAGTTGTTTTCTGGACTTTCTGTGAAAAGCAGTGAGCATTTTTAGATGCACCTGTGTTTCGATGGGACAGAGCTCTCAAGCTCTTTTTGCAGACTCATGCCTGATTTTGCAGTTCGCAGAGAAAAAGCTTCATTCCTCTAGTCAGAATGCTGAGGGAGGAGGAATGCGTCCAGTCAGTCGAGCATTTTATGACCCCTCTGCCTTATCGCGGTAGCGTGGCCTTGTCATTCCTGTGGAGCTTGCGTTTACAGTATTGAACAATAAGATCACCACATTGCTGTCATTGTTGACTGGATTTATGATGCACACAGTGTTACCTAGGCCTGTATACAATCTATGAAATTTATTACAACGAGACAGATTCGTTTGCTGTGTTAATGTACAATCCATTTTATATCTTTATGCTGTCATTATATCTAATGCCAAATAATGTAATACTATATGGACAAAAGTATTGGGACAAACCTGGGCAATCCTAATGCTTCAGCGTAACAAGACTATTTGGACAATACTATACTTCCAACATTGTGGACGCAGTCTGGGGAAAAACCTTTTCTGTTCCAGCATGACTGTGCCCTAGTTAACAAAACAAGGTCCATAAAGACAAGGTTGGATGAGTTTGATGTGGAAGAACCTGACAGGCCCGCACAGAGCCCTGATCTCCACCCCATCTGACACCATTGGGATGAACTGGAACAGAGATTACGAGCCAGGCCTTCTCATCCAACATCAGTACCTGACCTCATAAATCTTGTGGAAAGCCTTCCAGGAAGAGTGGAAGCTGTTATAGCTGCAAAGGGGGGGACCAACTCCATATTAAAGTCTATGTATTTGAATGCAATATCATTATATACTATATGCACAAAAGTGTTGGGACGCTTCGCTATTACGCCATGTTATATATATGTTATATATGTCATAAATATTGTACTCTTATTAAATGATTTGCTTTTTCAGAAAAGAAGTTTTGGAGATCCTTGACAAAACAAGTATGTCACAAAATTTAATTCATTATTCATCCTGTGATAGTGACTATTTGAATGTATTGAAATGAGAAATCTGGTGTTCTTTTTTAAAGGATTTAGAGAAGATTTTATCAGACACCCCTCCCGTTTGGAAAGGATCATCTAGATTTTTCAGGAACTTGCATGAGAGAGGTGAGACTTCACAACAAGTTTTATTTTTAACAAGCCATCATACAGATAGATATTCACTGTTACATCAAGCAGACTTTCTTATCCGTATAAACATGTGATACAACACACACAGACAATCTGACTAGAATTATAATCTAAAAGAAATGACTTACCTTGGATCAATCAAGTTTATGTGTTACTTAAGACAAAGGAACATTTCTAGTAACTGAAAGTAGCTTAAACATTATAAAAATGCACATATACAGATACATGACAATGCTATGATTCACAATTGGCAAATTGACCTGTGTTTCCCAGTATTTAGCTTCAAAGGCTTAGCTCTGCCCACATAAGGAATAATCATGTTATATCACAAATCACTGAAAAGCTTGTCTCCATATATGTCTGTTTCTTTTGTATTGATGACAACATTCACACAAATAGTGCATGATCTCACTGGATCTGGAGCTCAGAGTCTCATAAACTGCTTTTAAAACTGTTTACTTAAAACAGTCTTCTCAAAATCACCTTTTTCTCCATTCAGAACCAAAAATCTCAGCTTCCAGAACACCTTCTTAGTATCTTTGGTGTAGATGACAGGAAGGCCCCAAACGCTAGATGGCATAATACTTACATATCATTCTTATTTCCCTCCCACATAACCAGAACCTCTTGCGCATGAAGTGATTATAATCTGGTGTGCTGGCTGTACATCTAATCTTATCTTGTAATCTAGCAGAACTGTGCCTTTGCTCTAGGCTAAGCTCAGATATGAATGTGACAAATATTTCTTGCATGCCATATGACACTTAAAATAGAAAAAGATGTGGCCAGCAGAGTGGTAATTGGAGTACAACACATACCACAGCCAAACACTAATTCACATATTACTCAATCCTCTAATGGACATGCCATAGATTCTGCTGGTCTTGTTCATGACATGCACTCTGAAAGAAAAGTGCACTGATTTGATGCAAATGTAATTATCTTTACCAAAATACAAAATGTTTTACATTAACACAATTTTGTCTGTCATTTTACGTACTTTTGGCAGTAATTGTGTCGATTTAATATGTATATTTTTAAATATATACACATTTGATATAAATTGAATGCACCTTTTCCATTTACTGTGAAAATAGCCATGGTACATGCATGACAGTGATGATGACTCACTTTGTGAGTTATATATACCTTTACTTGTGATAAAATCACTGTAATGCATCGTTACAGCTTATTGTTTTTAGAAAATGCACAGTATTTCATAAGTAGTATATTATTAGTTATAATAAATGTTAATTGTGAATAATAATTCTACTACTCATAACTGTTGTTTGTTTGGACTGTTATTGTTGCCCATAGACATGCTGAAGAAGGAGAAGAACCATCACTGTATACTAGAGTCACTTCATGAGCATTTTAACTTTATCTCATATCATCCTGAACATATGCAATATGCAATAATGATTAATGCAAAAGGCAATACTTTGTGTGTAGGTTTTGTTCACCAAATTGCCACCGTAATGACAATGGAAATTTCCACTCGCACTTCTGTGTGATTACCTGTCTAATATTGGCACCAAGCTAGCATCTCTTTTCCTTCACTGGGGCTGAATCTCAAAGGACTCCCTACTCCCTGTACAACGCAGTGGTTTTCAACACTTGAGGGCACAGCTTGAGGGGTTTTTTTTCTAGCTACAATGCAGACATTTAACCAAGCATATCTTTAAATATGACGTGATCGTTTGCAAAAATAAAACACAGCCAATGATATTAATAGCCTTTTAGCGATCTTTTAAACTATTAACTAACTGATAAATCTAGTTCTTCATCTATCAGTTCACGTGGTCCATGCAAGCAGCCTAGATTTGTGGTCTACTGGCACATTAATACAAAATTCGTTTGTTGTGAGGCAGTCATATGTGTGCATATATTAAGTACTTTACATCAGCTCTGAACACAGTCCAGCCAATCAGATTTTCGGACTGGAATGATCCACTTTATAAACCTGTTTTTTTCTTTATCGGCGTGATCATCTTAATCAACACAAGTCGAGGCAAGGAAAAGGACCTTAAGCCCGGAAATGGTTCTTTCTGAACAGTTGTAGAATGAGTGGCTACAACCACTGTGGTAAGACCGGTGTCAAGAATCAGTCTAGAGTGTTGCATTTTAGGCCACACAGCAGTATGTTTTCTGTGGCCCCATCCGAGTTCCAGTGATGGAACCTGGGTTTTTAATTACCTGTTAAATTCTGAAGGTGCGCTTTTTTTAGAGCTAGGAACAAAGCCTCACTTCAGACTACAAGAAAAGCTGTTTGAACTCTGCAGTGTTGAGACTTGTCCTAGTGACAGCCCCCCATCACAGAGGACAGTATGAATACTAAGAATGGCATTGGATTACAGCTTTCACACTGACACTCTATGCGAATTGTGTCTGTGGATCTTTGTATCCCTGACAGGATCTACTTGAGCATATGGGCTCGGTTTCTTTCTGCAAGACTGAAGATGTGTAATTTCATGTCTGGAAGGTCGCAAAAAACATTTACCTTCTCAAACACACTGGGCCTAAACCAGTGTTGCTTTATTCCTTTGATTCGTTGTTTATGTAGCTAATCAAATAACTGTTTTTTTAAAGACAGCATGGCCACACATGAGTCTCCATGAAGAGATACGATCCGACATACATCTTACAAAGAGTCTCCGTAAAGAGATATGATCCTAAATCTGCCTTTAAAGGTCTGATCTTTCAAATCTGCTTTGAAGACTGGGCATAGATATACTTATTCATGCTCATGCAGACAGTTTTCTTTCATCCTCTTTGCTAAGCATACCTGTGTCCTTTTTCCCACAACACTCAAAGCAGTCACCCTGAACTATCTTTGCTCTGAGTCACTATCTTCGCCTGCAAACAAAAGCCCTGGGAATGCTTTCAGTGGCTACAACAATTCTGCTTAAGTCTCTCCTGGGCCGAGTCCTGACAGTTGCTCTTCCTTTTCTCGCTTTTCGCACAACAAAAGGACTAGCAGGCCTGAAAGAAGAACACAAACCCCACATCAGGTGTCCGCAATCAGTGACAGATCACTCGAGAATGTTTTACACCTAGGAAAACAAACAGAAGTTGGCCCAGGAGCCAGCCGCTTCGGGCTGGTTTTGTTTGGGTTTGTGTCCGGCCTGATTACTCGAGTTTTAGCGTCTCTATTTGTGTGGAAAGAACACCAAATAGGAATTAAGAAGGGAATCCCCTTAGATGTTATCAACTTGGAGAAAAAGCCGGGATGTCGAGTTTTAAACGACACGTGATAGTTTGTTTGATTTTAAGGGGGTCTTGTAGGATCAAAGGTTGTTTCAGCTGTCAAGAAATATGCATTATGCACTGTTTTTCAGGCATCATCTCATACACAGAGTATCTCTTTCTTCTTTGCATTTTGACAAGTGAGTATATGTTCAGCTTGTACCTTTTCTACTTTTGCAATCAGTATGGAACTCAACATATAAACAGCATGCATTTACATGTTCCAGTGCACTTTTTGTACCTGTCAAGTCTCAACATTTGTTATTCCCCATTTTCTAGAGCCTCATGCAGGCTTTAGAATAGCTTTCAACATGTTTGATGCAGATGGCAATGCAATGGTGGACAAAAGGGAGTTCATGGTGGTAGGCTTTTTTTCTATTCCTTTGGTTCGTTTTACGTATCTGTCTATACTTACATGGTGAACCCATTGCGTCTGTACACGACTTTTCTTGTTTAGCTGGAAGAAATATTTCGTAAGAAAAATGACAAAAAAGAAAGGGGTGGAGATTCTGAAAGCTCATCTCAACTGGTAAGAGAAGTGTTTCTAAATGTCTTTCATCTAATTTATTACCATTGAGGCATTCTTTCTGCAGTCCTCAGCGAGACGAGTAACTCTTGCCTCTATAACATTTATTTGACTAAAATGTAAAGCTAGACATGTGGAGTTTGAAAAGGGTAAATAAGATGTAGTAGTTTTGGTTAATTCATGAAAGCTTGATGAAAATTAAAAATTCATATAGCAGGTCTATATAGAACTTGGACAAGAGGGGAAAAGTGTAAAGAAACTACTTAAGTGAACGTATAGTGTGTGTGTGTGTGTGTGTGTGTGTGTGTGTGTGTGTGTGTGTGTGTGTGTGTGTTTGCATGTGTGTCTTTTTTTAGTATGTGATGTGGTGGTGTATACTTTGCTGTTACGGATCATTTTGCACTCATATGAATTTGATCAGATAAACTGATTGACTACCAAGAGAAAAATACACTTTATACTTATTCAAAGAACTTCTTACAACCTCAAAGACCCCTGCCCCCGGTCTTTGACATTGCAACAAGTTCTTTAAATAAGTATAATGTGTATTTTTCTCCTGGTAGTGTACCTAAAAGAGCATTATAGATTCAATAATATTCATGTACAAATCTTCCAAAATAATACTTCATCATACAAATAATGGTAACAAAGTACAATTACTTACTTAAGACTTTTCCACTCTTGAACATGGAATTTCGTAAAATCACTAGATCACAGAACTTGACTACTAGAGGAAGCATGTCTAAAATATTCTTTCCTGTATCCTGCATGCCACCATGATATATCGTCTTCAAGAGTGTGGAACTGTATGGATATCACGGTTCTGTCAGCAATGCTGTATGTATTCTGATACTTTTAAGACTGAAGAGCATGTTTTTGACCATTCTTCTGAGCCTGCCTGTGGATGTGTGTGATGCACGATTAAACTTGAATTGTGTCAGTCAGTAACAGCAATGCATGTCTAATTTTACAGTGATGTTTTACTAGGGTTTTCTGGTATAGTGTCAAAGAAGAACTGCGTTTAGCTCCCTAAACATTTTGTAAACAATTGAGGGCTCTTTTCTGTAGAATGTAAAGGTTTTATACAAATTAAAGGTTTTCCCTGGGGATAAACTTACTCCACTTGCTTTTCGCTTTTTCGATTTATAGTAACTTGAGGGAGCCTAGTGTAACGTTTGTGATAGGCCAAGGGCATGCCGTCTTCAGCATGCAGTCAGTAAATGTGGACAGGGTGCCACAGCTTGTTATGACAATTGGCCATTTTGGTCATTAGCTCATAACTGGCTCATAACTTATGTCTATAATATTAGACAATGCCTCATGACATGGAGTTCTTAAATCTCATTCTTAAAAGAAAAATAAAATGTTAATTAAAAATGTTTGTGATCTAATTGCTCAAGGAGGTTTGGAAGTGAGGGTAAATCACATTTCAGCCAATTTTAAGCCTTGCTTTTTTTCCATAGGACCATACAGTGTAAGAAAAAGTTGACATGGAAACTTAATAGTTTTAATAGTGTAGTCTACCTACCAAAGATGGGGCTCTGACACAGAGAAGCACAGAGCAATGTCCTTTTGCCATCTAGTGTGCAATGTTTGGATAAAGTCAAATGAAGTGACCCTCATGTGTGCCTCAGCCTCAAAAAAGGCCAGGACAATGCAGCCCTAATGGATCTTGGCCGAATGCAAACCGAAACATGCCTCCATTGTCTGGCACTGCAGCCAAATTGCACAGAGAGGAGAACAGATGATTTATGTTACTTGTCTACTGTCAGGTGGCGTTCGCTGAGGCATGGTCTCAGGGATTTCACTTAAAAAGCCCCCACTTGAAGACAGACAACTCCTCCAGGACCCCCATGTTTTATTTTTACAGTTACTTGAAAAGTGGTATTTGGGCTCAGATTACCTTTTTTGTGACGGCCTGACCATGAACAGCAGCGTGCCAGTCACAGCCAACACTTGAAGAATGAGCCAGTCCCAGCAGAGAATAGCAAAGCTGGGGATTTTTGGAGAAATAATCTTGCTCAGGTTTTCCTTCAGGGTTCTTTTTTTTCCTCTTGAAATCCCACCCACCTTGAATCAGTCTCCAGTGCCATCTATGAATCCTACAGTTGATTATAATACAAGGGGCAGGAGACTGTATTTGCACAGTATAGACATTTGGCGCTGGCTGGTGCAGCGTTTCAAAGGATCATTGTAGTGATCTTGGAGAACATGTTGTCTTACTGACTGAACCTGTGCATGCAGTCATAAATCTTCCATTTTGTTTGGTGAGCTGTAAAGCACAACGGAAGAACTGTGTTTTATCAGGTGTGTTGCTTTTCCGTAGCCCTGCGAGGCACGGAAGATGAAAAAAAAAATGTTATGTAACAAAAGCATGAAACAAAAATATATGAAATGAATGAACATATTCTTTTGATCACTTCATTTACCTCTCAGTTGACAGGTAAAAGGCTTTTGATGTTAGTGATGGGTCATGAGGAGTGATCACACAACAATGCAAATGACAAATCATTTTGAGAGCAGGGCTGATCAAATACAGGCATTATCATTATTATTATTATTATTATTATTATTATTATTATTATTAGTAGTAGTAGTAGTAGTAGTAGTAGTAGTATTGTTGTTATTATTGTTATATTGTGATCAAAACAAGGTTTTCTAAAACCCCTAGAGAAGCATGGGTTCTTGAATGGGTTCCAAATACAGGGTATGACCGTATGCCAGTACGACCATACTGCAGTTTATTTAGTGCATTTTTGCAGCTACTGATTTAATGACCAATGACAATCTGTTGTAGTTACTTTAATCACCAAATGAATCCAGGTTAACAGTCTCCTTACAGATGTTTACTGTCTTCCCACAGTTTTATTTGCCATAAATTCAATGGCGGGTGACTCGATTATTGTCAGTTATAGTGATCAGTAGATTAGGATTTGTTCAGGAATGACATGCATGGTTTTCATTATGATTCGTTCATGATTGTGGCTTATTATAATCTCCACTTTTGGACACAAGGCTGTGTGAAAGGAATACTCCAGCATTTTTCCAACCTGTGTTCAGTCTTTCATGTGTGTGACATACAATTGATTACCGCAGACAATAATTTTCTTGTACTTACCAAAGGAAACACCCTTGGCTCCAATGAGCCCACTGACCGATGGGCTGGTGCTTCAGTATTCCTTTGAGAAGTTTGCAATATCGCTCTACCTCTAACTCTAAATGTCCTTCTCTGTTTTGATGTCATGTGGATTTGTGTTGTAGTCTGCATGTCTGTGTGCATGTTACGCCTGTTTTGAACGCTTTAACGGCTATACCTCTGATATACAGGTCCTTAAAAAAGAGCAGCCTCTATCTGAACCCAGAAGCTTCTGGGATGTGCTGAAGCAGGGTGCGAGAATAATTCTCTTTTCAGATCTGGTGGAGGTACAATAATGCTCTCATTAGTCTCTGACTTCACTATCGTAATGCCATTTGTGAACTCTTCCAGTTCCTTTGTGTCTTTTGTGGAGTTCTTGCAAGCCTCTCTCTCTCTGTCATTTACAGAGGCCAGTGCAGCCTAAAAATCATTTGTTCAACCTCGTTGCAAAGAACAAAGAATCTCAGTTTTTAGTATTTAACTGAGATTCTGCATACTGTAAAGGTGCTATAGAACTTTAGATGCTCCACAGTCAACAAATTCATTCTCCCCTCACAAAGGTTTCCACAAAATCCCATTAAGCCTAATGAGACCCATAACCTCTAAACCTATAGTTACAGTATGTTGTTAATTTCAAATTATATTACTTATGTATGCAAGCGGAGAGTCGCTGTTAGGATAGGTAGGAGGCCTAATGTACTTGTCTTTCATGTTAGTTCCATATTTATTCTCTCCACATGTCATGTATGAAACCAGTGCCAGAGGCTAAAGGCACTGTTTATGGGCTGTGTGCTTATTTTTAGGGGAGGGACTCAGAAACAGTCATAGTGGTTGAACAAAATCTTCTATCAGAATAACACTGTTTAAACTATTGTAATCAGATGAACATGTGGGAGAAGATGCAGAATACACTATAATTTGTGTGCAAAGGCAGTGTTACTGTTTCATAGATTCTGTTTTCTTACCCAACGCTGTATACCACCTCTGGAGAAGTGGGATAGTACTTAATTTTTTTAACATCCCTCCCTCTTCATCTCTGAACTTTTCTGTTTTGTGTTGAGTTTGCTGATGACGCTATGATTTGAGCCTGTGCCTTTTAAACCCCGTACCTCATGAATGTGCAAACAGTGGATGAGGCTGGACTGTCTGTGCAATAAACTGTGGCCTTAGTAAATTGGTCATAAAATTCAGGTGCATTGTGAGCCCATATATAGTTGCATTAACACACTTTTTGAGCTGCATGTATGCTTGCACATACATCTGGCCCAGGGTGTAGTTGTGTAATGAAGCTGGTGGCAAATGTGTTATTTTTTAGTCTGCATAGTTTTGATTCTTTTTACATTAGTTACATTAATTAGTTAAACTGAAACTCAAGGTTAATTAAAGTCATGTCTAAGTGTTTCAGGTTGAATGGGATTTTTGTCAAACATTCTGTAAAGCTTGCTATGAAAGAATGTTCCTGTGGGCGGAGCAGTGACAGATCAATTCAAAGCAGTCTAGAGATTAGAAATGTTGCTGTGCACCTATTAGCCACAGTGTGATTATTTTGTTTTTGGCATATTTTGCAGCGATGGGATTTAGTATAAGGTATTGTAGGAGCATGTTCCCAGAGAAAAAAAAGCATCATCATCAGCAACAGCATATCCAGCTTGAAAGGATACTGATATGACTATGCAGATTTTTTTGCATGAGAAACCTGTTTGCTGTATAGCATGGGTGACTGCTCCTTATTCTGTCCTTGCTGTAACTCAACAGACCACTCAAATAACATTTTAATAAACATTTTAACGAACTCACTCAAATGGTCAGCTCTCACATTCTGAAATAATCTGGTGTCCAAAGCAAGGCACGTGTTTAAGGATGTAAGGCACTGACATTTGCTTCATAAAATACTACTAAACAGAAACAGTGCGCCTTCATCATCACACATTTGTCTGTGCTGAACAGCTTTGTCTTGTTTCTGTGTTTGTATACGCATTCTGTGGTTAAGCCATTTGGGAAAACGTGTGATTGCTTTTTTCTGTTGTAAGTGCTGAGAAAGGGGAAGTTTTTCACCATTTGTTTTTGCTTTCATAGCACGCACAAGGCAATATCACTGACACGACCCTGTTGGTGCACTTCTTTGGAAAGAAAGGAAAAACTGAACTGAACTTTGAAGACTTTTACAGGTAAAAGACCAGTTATAATAGGGGGACAGTTTTCCTTTGGATAGGTTAAACTCCTGTTGTTATTAATTATTAGTTATTAGTCACTCAGTGAGAGTGCCTTTTGAGATCATAGCGAAGGGCAAATATTTTCCACTAATTGTTTTTTTTAAGCTTAAAATGTGTTAATTAATATAACTCACATTTTGACACAAAATATAAATTATTTTTAATTTATAAGAGCATTCATTTTAAGGACATTTTTGTCATTTATTTATTTGTCCTCCAGTTTGGCTTTCCAAATCATCCAAAAATAATCTACTGTCACCTTAAATGGTATGATGAAGAGTAAGTGAACTGACTTACAATTCACTTCAGAGGAGTTGAGCTCAAAAGCTGGTAAATTTTGTGTTTGATTCGTCATCTAGCATTTAAAATTTTTTTTTCAATATTCACAGAAAGGTCATATCATGTATTGTTGTAAAGCTGGCATTAGAAGCACTAACATTGACAAGGAGGGTTAGGGTTAATATCTTCCTTGTCTTTTGTACCAAGCTGAGCAATACGTAACTGAAACTATGGAAGACAAAAACTGTGATTTCTATACAGTTTACTTTTTTGCAAGTTTATATTATGACCTATGTATTACAGGCAGTAACCAAGAGGCAGGTAAAACTTCTTAAAAAGAATCACTGATTTATTGTACGTAGCTACATTTGCAAACACTTATGTTTTATTAAGTACAGACACTTATTTAGATACACTTATCCTGTTAAAAAAATTACAGTGGTAGCAGTCTTCTTGATTTTGATATTGATATAACAGTTTCTGCCTGAATGGACAACTGAACTTTTGTGTATGGCGCTGTGATGTTATTCACTATTTTACCCATTTCAATGAGTTTTCATTATATATGTTTTAATGCTTGCATGAGCGCAAACAAGCTGTCAAGTTAGCACCACTAATTATCAATTATAATTCTAATATCAGACCGATAACAATAATAACATTTTTCATATTTTATTGGTGAACAATAAAACAGCTTCCAATATATTGTTCAGCCATGCAAGTTATGAGAGCAATGTGTTCAGTTATAAGAGTGTCGCATGTAGTTGTGAGTGAAGACTCAAACAGGCTGTTGGGGCTTATAAAATTAAATTACAAACGCAGTTCTGAAATCGTGAGCACCTCCAGGAATAAAGCACAAACAGTAAGAATTCTTATTGGAGTCTGTGGAGCTGACCCTGTCATTTACTTAGTTTATGGTGTCATATCCTCTCAGCACTGCGTCTGTGTGTTGCTCTGTCATCAGGTTCATGGACAACCTGCAGACAGAACTGCTTGAGATTGAGTTCCTGGCCTATTCTAAGGGCATGACCACCATCAGCGAGGAGGACTTTGCTCGCATCCTCTTGCGCTACACCACTGTAGACAATATCAGCAGCTACTTGGAGAACGTGCGTCACAGCATACCAGATGAGAAGGTAAAGCTTTTGCTCTTTTGCTGTTCTCCTCCTATCTACAGACTTGACTCTGCTCGCCACAGCTCATTGATCTTTGACAGGCCCGTATGTGCAAGCATACAGTGCAGAGTGAAGCCTGGCTTTTTAAAAGCAGTGTCAAGAGCTGCCGTACCTGGTGTAGAATTACTATACAACCACTTTCTGGTGTGACACTAGTATTTTTCCCCGCAAAGACTTTAACATTTGTAAACCGGTGATTAAGTTAAAAGTATTTCTTTATTTACCTGTTTTAGGTATTTGTTTATTTGTTTACATAATCAGATACAATGCATGTTAATCAGTATCCCATTGACATAAACCTTTTCCACCAGGATCGATAAAGTATTCTGATTCTGATTCTGAGATAAAGGTAAATGTACCAGTAGCAGACAAACCGTACATTACATTACATTCAGTCCAAACCGACTTACAATTTGAAGAAAACTGTAGTCCAAATAAAAGACAGTTTTGTTACAGACAGTCTCTCAAAAAACTGCAAAGTAGCAATATAACAAAGGGCTTTGCATATAGAAAGTATAAAAATGATGTCCACGCTCCTGACTGGCAATCAGCCAATAATATACAAATCGTTTAGAGTAATTAGAGTCATTTTTAATAACATTGTTAATTACTAATAATTACTAATGTGATGTAATGACATGAATGGAATTGCTAATATTAATTAAACCCCTTGAACACAGATCCTTTATCAGCTCTCAGCCATCCACATGTTCGTATCTTCTGGGCTGTAACAAGCAGTGCTGATTCTGTGAATTCTTTTTTGGGAAATGTTGCCCAAGATGGCCTTATAAAACTACTCTGTCCAGAGGTCTTACTCTGACATTTTTACATTTCCTCATTACTTAATGTTCTCAAACTGTACAGCAAAAACTCAGTTGGACTCTTTACACGTGGCAAGAGAGAATCCTCCCATTTTCGTTTATTTTCTGTGCAAACTCACCCATGGATTAAGAGGTTACGAGTTATTTCACCTTTTTTAGGTGGCTGTTGGTAGATTGCCATTGATGATGAAGTGTGTCTTATCATTGAGTTAAGAGATATTTTTATGCAGTTCACCTTGTAACAACAGCAAAGCATCACACGTTACTCATTAGTTCATTTGTAAAGCAGACACGAGGAGGGCCTCATACAAAGAAAAGGCTCTAGTGCCTGGAAATGGATGAGTGAGGTTCAAAAGACTCCTGGGCTGGTAATCTGCTAGCACTGAGATGTTTTGGATGGATGCCTTTTGTTTTTGTTTATGTGAGAATAAGGTTAATCTTCTGTAGGAAAAATTCTGCAAACGGCTTGACCCTTTCTTAAAGCCTTCAATCCCAGGGCGCTGACAGCTTGAAGTCAAAGGCCTGTATCAGGACTCGGGCGGGTACACTTTGACTGTTTGACTAAGTTATTTTCTGTCTTTAGATCTGTTATCTGCCTGATGGCTTCAAGGTCCCACGGACACTTAAGGTGTCCTCTGATTGAGAGTCTGGTTCAGATAAAGCTCGTTCAGCGCTTGGCATTTATTATCGGAAACATCATTCTCAGTGTTGGGACACCTTTTGGAAAGTCATTATTTTTATGAGTTTTCTCCCATGATGGCAGTTTTCATATCATAAAGCCTGTGGTTGGTATAGGGGGGGTTCTTCTTAATGCCTTGCTAAGATTCAAAAGCTTTTAGTTAAAAACAGCTCCTTCATCTTGTTGCAGAACTGATTTAAAAAAAAAAACCCCATCATTGCTTGTTTTACCATTAAATGATTCTGATGACTTGGTTGTCTCTTTTTATTTATATTTTATAGGGAATCACTTTTGAGGAATTCAGGTCCTTCTTTCAGTTTCTCAACAACTTGGAGGATTTTGCCATTGCCATGCAAATGTACAACTTCGCAAGTCGATCAATTGGACAAGGTAAAAACAATCAGAAATCCAAGCCTAGGACAACATCCAAAAAGAAAGGGGAAGAAAAAATCCAACATTATTCGCTCTTTGTATCATGTTTCTAGACTTCTTTTAAGTGTGCAGCATTAGAGCAGAGAACATATTTTACCACCACACTTTGTGTCACTCTTGTTTGGCCTGCAGATGAGTTTGCGCGTGCTGTTTACGTGGCCACAGGCCTAAAACTCTCTCGACACCTCGTCAGCATTGTCTTCAAGATCTTTGACGTAGACCATGACGACCAGCTTAGCTATAAGGAGTTCATTGGCATCATGAAGGACCGCCTGCATCGTGGCTCCTGGGTAAATGAGACCGGAGGGTCCGCTGGGGGTTGTGTAAACGCCGTTTATCTTCCTTTTACAGCAACACAGGTGACAGCGGGGTTATGAACCCCCAATCAGTCTAGGGGCAAAAAAAACGTCCTGCTGGGATTTAGCTAGAGGAAATCAAACAGCCTGAAAGTCTAGTTCAAGGCTTTGAACTGTAGCATGACGTGATGGAGACTGCAAGGGTAAAGTGTCAACAATTAATCAGACTTATTGACAGGTTTATTTTGTTCTTTTAACAGAGTATAACGAGCCAGCCGCCATTGCCAAAAACATGTATATCTGAACACAGATTCTACTCCTATTGCATGTTGAATCAGTTTTTAGTTGATTCGTTACAAGATGGTGCTACAGCAGTTCACACAGTAACTTGTTTTTGTATATTTGTGCTCGGACTGTTTTCCTTGGTGCTGCACAACATTTGCCTGAAGAGTTTCTGCCATCTAGTGGGCATGCGTGAAATATGTTGAAATATTTAGGTTCTAGTAGGTTGTAGATGAATGTTTTCACGGAGGAAACTCTCACTTCCAGACTTTGTCACTTGATGGTCATGATATGATGCCATTCCTTCATACACAAAGCAACAGATTTTCTCTCATTTGCCCTTTGTCTTTTTATATGCCCTAGGGATATCGAGGTGAGGAAAGGTTCACTTCCTTCAAGGGCTGTATGAAGAAGGAGCTGTCTGCAAAATAGGTCAATTCTCTGCGACGAAGGACTTTGCAAAGCCTAAATCATGCTAAACCTGTTACTATCCTGCTGCTTTTTACTATTCTCAGTGGAATAAGATTTTTTCTTTTTTTTTCTCTCCTCGACGAAATCACAAGGTTTAGTGGTATGAATTTGCTGTGGGGAATTTTTAATCAAATGATTGTTGACCACGAGTACCATAGCAAACTCTGACGCAACGTGCTTTGGCCTAAAGTTCTGCCTCAGTCTCACATTGCTCTGTAATATTAATGTGCTGGACGATCGACAGATACCAGATACTGGCCAAACTCGGCACATGTGAGGAGGAACCGTTATAGCATGGGTTAACATAGAGTAGTTATACTTAAGAGGAAATTACTGTTACATAATCTGCACTCACTTATATGTGGAATACGAACTGTAGTACCAAGTGGCTTGGTGCCATTCTAGTCTTTCTGCATTAGTATTAGTTATTTATTTCTTATATTTAAATAATATTTATTGTGATATTTCTACATTTTAGTTCACAGTTTTGTTCATAATGCTATGTAACATACCACTCTGTCTTATCTCTTTCTTATCAACTAAGAACCATAGCCATAACACTGGAGTCTGCACTATGTGGATATGAGTCTTCAATCAGAAAACCCCGTGCGATGATGTTACTGATGAACGTGTCAAAATGTGTAAGCCACTGCCTCTAAAATCAGATTAACCTACTACCTCTAGGAATTATGCCTAACACCTTTTCAGTGTACCATTATCAGTGTGCAGAGCCCTTTAAAAAAACATTACGTGCAAAGATAAAACACTGTAAAAAAAAAAAAGGCAGTAGCAAATGTTTTAAAAATAAGATACACTTTGAAATATTTTGTATATGCAAATATTTTATAAATGACAGCATTGTCAACTGTTCAGGAATCTGCTCTGGTGATGAAGCACTAATGTACTCCTTAGTGAAAGGCACGTTCAGAGAAGTCTTACGTCACTGTATTTTTCTATCTCGTCTTACAACACTGTGTCAGGACCTATTGATACCTAAACTGGTTGTTTTCAAATCGGTACAAAGGGATCCCCATAGGGTCCACGTTTTTGCTGTATCCCTGTGTGTTGCAGGTTAGGTTAGAGTAAAAATCTGGGTGGCTTGGGGGACCCTGAAGACTGAGTCTGAGAACCACTGATCTAATCAATCATGTTAAAGCTGTTTTTTTTTGGAGTAAACATGTGCTGCAACAGATGTATTAATACATTTAATAATAATAAAATAATTTTCATCCTTTCACCAATTATAAAAAGGCCTACGCTGTAAAATGTAAAATATGTCAATGTATTTATCTTGTGTAATAGTAATTGTATTCATCTTGTTCGTTAAAAATGTGACGAAGCTTACTGTTCCATCCACCTTGCTGCAACTTTGACAACACTATGTTGTTCCCTATGAGTGCTAAGCCACATAATCTTCTCTACATACAGCGAGCACATTGCTAACATACTTTCTCTGAGCCTCTCCGCGGCCCAGATCAGCTTACACAAGGCCTGAGGTCCATTAATGATCTATCAGACCTCTCTCACTGTGCTGTACATAGAAAACCAGCGTTTTTGCTGTTTCTCTCCATTGTTATTCCCACAGATGCAGTGAATGTCATTTTAAAAGACAACAGTCTCAAAATGTATCTTCAGAAATAAACCTGCTACTCTTTCAATTGTATAAAACAATTCATGTGTAATAGGCATGAAGAAAGGCATTAACAGATCATTTGTTTAGTTTTTCATTGTATTGATATACATGACGGACTGAATCTGTGCTGAAATGCATCACACACAATTAGGCCTACTGAATGCTGTCCTATCTAAGAGCAATCCCATAGAAGATCACATTCATCATTTGTTTTAGGGACTGTTTTGGTCAAAGCAAAACAGGTGTAGGTGAAAAATTTTATCATTAACTTATATTACATTAGAGTATTTTACTGCTGTATATGCTAGTATGATGATCTTATCTTCAGTAAGCTGAAGATCAATAAAGTATTACAGAACCAACTAAATGTTTTTTTTTATTGTACTGTATTTTCCAACATGATAAATCTCGCTAATTTTCAGCGTCTCTCCCCTCTGTGTGATTTTATACTGGTTGGCTATTCATTTCGTTTGTCTTTTTCAATGAGAGTCTATATAGCAGTGGGTAGATCTAAAACATAACAATCAGAAATCAGAATCAGAATGAGAAAACTTGATTGAAATGGGAGGAAATTGCTTATGTAATGACTGCCAAGACACACAGAGACACAGAGACCAATGACCATCAAGAACAATATAAAAAAATAAAGTCTAAATAAAATTGAATTACAAATCTGTAGAAAAAAAACTCAATGTGAAATACACTATGGTATACACAGAAATGCTGGGTATAAAGTTTCTAAATGTCTGTGACAGTAATGTATGAGTCCATCAAAATATACTTATATAACTGAAGAGCAAATATAACAGCTGTGGTTAAGGTTTGCTCAGGTGTAAGTAAGGAAATGCTTAGTCTTTTCTTTTGCATCGCTCCACATGATGCATTTGTCTTTTCACAGTATATTTTAACTTCTACTCAGGCATTTCGGCAGAAAGGATTCCACATTTTCTTCAGTTCCTTTTTAACCATGAATGTATGTCCTCGTTAATTTCTTTCTGTGTTTAATATATTTTTTTGTTGTTTTAATGGGCTGCTTCACTGTTGGTCAGATCTTGCATGTTTCAAGCTTTAACATTTTATCTCACCATTTCACAAAGGGCCCAAGCAGAAGGCCATACAAAATGTATTAAGTGTTAATAGATTCTGAACTCACAAACTGCATTGTCCCCAGTTTCGACTGTCTTCACTGGGTAGAAGATAATTTAGTACTGTGGCTCCCAAACTATGGAATTCCCCCCCACAGAATCTTCACAATACTTCCTCTCTTGCTCCCTTCAAAACGCAGCTAAAAACGCATCTTGTCTCTCAGTGTTATGCCTCTTCTTGATCCTGCTTTTTTCCATAAAATTGACAGGATGAAATGAAAGCACATTCAGTGAATTCATTTTGATCCACAGACCTTTCGGTTTTATTGAGAGGTTTATAAATGGCACTAAAATGTTGCTTCACCAGCAACTGAACTTCATGGTGAAGGAGGAATGAGCAAATGCTGATTCTGCTGTATTGGACTAATGGGAGTAGAGTGGCGTGACTGCAAGTTCATACAACAGTTCAGTGTAAACAGAACGTATGTTTTGCACTCCTGCGAGTTACTTTTCCTTCAGCGGGTCACCGTTTCATGCGGGTGGGGAGATGTTCACCTGTTCCGGTGTAAATCTCTGAGGGGAGCGATTTACCTGAGCGTTGCTCTATAGGCGGCGGTTGCCATGGTGTCCGTTCGTACGATGGGCTTAATGAGCGTCATGGCAACCTGGTGAGAAGGGGCGGGGCCACCACGCTGCACCACAACCAGGACGGCTCCCGGCGCGGGAGTGCTGGCCATGAGGCACGGGGCAGCATCGCCCCGGCTCTCTCAGCGCAGCCCCCCGCCATCCATGCCCTGACACGCCGGAGCGAACCTGACTCTTTTGTTTTGTTGTTGTTGTTGTTGTTTGTTTGTTTTGGCCACGTTTTGGTCAGCAGACAGGCTCGAACATGGCGCCGTCGGGCTCTCGGAACATCAAGAGAGACTGCCGGAGAGTTTTGTACTGGATCCCTGTGCTCTTCATCTGCCTCATCGTGGCGTGGTCCTACTACGCCTATGTCGTGCAGCTTTGCATAGGTAAGGCTAAACACACACCAGTGTCTGGGTGAACTTGAACTCGAGCAAGGAGACGGCAGCTGGCCACAGTCAGGAGGGACACGGTGGTGGGGGGCGTGGAGAAACATGGTATTTCATTCCATAGAACAGAAACAAGGACGTTTCTCTTGCACTTGAGTGGTTCACTCAAAGACTAAGGCTGCAGAGAAAAGGGTTATTCTGAAGGTGTCAAGAGAGGTGAAGCAACAAAACTGTTGAGTCACAGTTCTGAGTAGATAATTACGTTTAAAAGAGATTTACTATTGGCATAAAAATGTCGTGCATGTCTCATTGTTTTATTGAGCCATTCATATCTCTGTCCCAAACGCAGCTGTTATTGTAATAATAAGAATAAGAATAAGAATAATAATATCAACAATTATAATAATGCTAAGAAAAGAACACTAATAATAATAATTATTGCTATTATTAATAACAACCAAAATAATTGTTGTAATTCATAAGCACTCCAATGGCTATGCAGTATTACTGTGCTGACATGAACATAGGGACGCAATGGGGACCCAAGCATGGAAAGCTGAAATCCTCCTTCAGCCTGAATGTAAACTTAAGCATCAGTTCTATGAGAACTGTGTAGAATTCATTTTGCCTCAGTTTCCAAAGAAACAGGGACTGGGTCCACGCTCTAAAGCTTTTGTGCAGCTAGTTCTTTTTTTTTTCCAAAGAGCAAAAAAAGAGAGAACCACACAGCTAAATTGTGATGACCCCAGAGGCTTGTGTGAGTGATACGTTGGAGGCAGAGAGCACAGTCCCAAGTGCTGATGTTGCTGCTGAGTTATACCACCGTTTATGCTGAACTGCAGTCAGCCCAGCTCCGTATACACCCTGTTTCTGTGAGAACCATGTGAACAGCCACTGTGGCCCAAGAACAGGATCTAAAAAATTGGGGGTAATGTGATTCCTGCATTCCTGATTACAGGGTAGTGCAGCCATATCATGAGAGCGTAGAGGTCTAGAGCAGGCCAGAGCTAGTACATCACACTTAATGATGCTTGGGGGTCAGAGATTGAATCAGTGGATTTAATGTTAGAATAATTACAGTTGTCTCACTCTAACATGTGCAACACTGTTTGCTAACAATGAATTGGCCCCATCGGTCTGGTGCAAAGTTTTCCTCTGTGTGTGTTACTACCCAGCAGAAGGTAACGGGTGAATCATCCATTAGACAGCATGTGGCCTACAACAGAAAGCTTGTTATGAATGTGTTATCAGATGATTATATGTCTCACAGCTAATCTCATTGCCTAGCTGTCAAAGTGAACCTCTGCAATCTCTGCTTGACCTATTTTTGGTTGTACAATCATGGGCACCACACACTGAGTTAACCCCAGACTCACCGTAACCTGTCTTGACATGCAGGGCTCGTGCAGTCAAGGACAAGAACAGTTCTTAAACTGATCAATTAGATTTTTGTTCATTGTTTAATACCCTTCTTAAAATTGACCCATTACATTTCCATACTGTTTTGCTGTTGCTGCTTACTGAAACCAATGAGCCTGATTATTATGTACACCTACTTTGCATCTTCAATGATCGTCCATTTTATCAGCTTCACTCTCCACACAGATGCACTGTATGGTGCACCTGTATTCGGTGGTGTATTAAGTACAGCTACTATAAATAGTAGGTGTACGTAATAAAGTATCAACAAAATGACATTTGAGCACAGCAGCTGCCCTTTACGCCTGGGCTCTCAAACTGCCAGCCCACCACTTCATATCTTCATATGACTGGTCACATATTTATAATACATGCATAAATGCGGCCTGCAAATTATTGTTAATAAGAATGCTCTAATATGTGCTCAGTGTATATGTGTACATAGCCTTGGTGTGTACACAGTGATGTCTTTTGCTGTCAGCATTAGATTCCCCTCTCTCCTCCACTGTGGGAGCGTCTGGGCTCTGTGACTGATTGGCTTGTCAATACATTGCAGTTTACCTGGACTGGTATCTTAGCACAGCATCTTAGCTGTACCAGTAGCTCGAAGGCCTTTTTATATGAGGGTCTAGTGATCTAAATGTGTGATCAGCAGCTTGCTTGCCCATGGTGCAGGTTCCAGCATCAGCAATTACTGCAACTGTACAGGAAACCATCTGCTGCTGCTTAGTGACCTTCTTTGTACTGCATGGAGATTTTCGGAGACGTTTACGTACAATGCCATGCTGTTAATGTGCAAATAGCTGAACAGTGGGGGCGGAAATCGTTTGGCATCTCATGATTCAATTAGATTTGATTCAAGGTGCCAAGATGTGGTTATTATTCCCCAATTTCTTCCCACGTAGCCTTAGCTTAGTTTAGTTGAGTGCAGCCTGCACGCATTGCACTTGTTTCATCAAGTGGCCTTGTCTATACATTATATACAGTCTAATAGACTTGAAAACCAAAAAAACATGCTAAAACACAAAATAAACAAGCTGCACTGTGTAGTTATGACATTTTACGCAGCCAAGACTTGCAATGCCTCTAAGAATGCGTTTTCTTTCCCACTCCTAATTCACATCCAAATTCTCAAAACTGGAAATATTACAACGGAAGCCTAAATGCTTTTAAGTAAACTGCATGTAGAGTTAATTTGGCAGTCTGGCCATTTACATCTTAATGAGTTGTTCTTTGCTAATAGCACAAAGAGTTGAAACTGCAAGAATCCAAGCTATCAAAACATGCTGATATTTATGCCTTTCTCAGGCGAGCGTTATTGAGGTCAGCAAAAAAATGTGTTATTTCCGACAGCTGCTGGACATACAAAATTGAAATACGAATAAGGGGGAGAGCTGGGTATCGTGAGATAAATCTTTCACAAAAATAGGAAAATGAACGCGCTTACTGAGCCTCTTTCTTTATTGTTTTTTTTTTTATTCTTTTCACACAGAATCAATTGAAAACTTGGGGGAGAAAAGTAAGTAAGCCCTTCATATAAAAATGTTTATTTTTTGTGATGGGTTTAGCTGGGAAGCATTTTGTGACACAAACATGAGTGTTGTTATATAAATGTCTTCTGTTCTCCAGTAGTTTACCTCCTGGCATATCATATGATCTTCATCATGTTTGTGTGGTCGTACTGGCAAACCATCTTCACTAAACCAATGAACCCACTCAAAGAGGTAGGTAATGGATTTCTCTCAGGCTTGATGTGATTTAACTTGTGCTGTTGTGAGCTGTGGTGTTAAACTGTAAATTTAATATGTGAATATCAAAAAATAATGGCTAATGACAAAGCAGAAAATGATCCCTTGTAGCAGCTTCATCAGGGCCAGGATATCTTGGGTAGTCATGTGTTAAAGACCGTGGACTAGGACTAATATATTAAAGTTGATTGCTCAGTTTAAAATCGCTGATTAATTATTCTTTTTACACGAAAAGAATGCATAATTTACATTGTCTCTCTTATAGTAGAAGCAGAATGAGACACATACACACACACATACACATTTGCACTCACACAAACACACATACACACATACAATGCATGGCCTGATGGCTTAGTGGTTAGAAATCTTCCCCTGTAATCAGAGCGTTATGAGTTCGAATCCCAGGACTGCCAAACGTCACCACTGAGGTACCCTTGAGCAAGGCATCGTCCTCATATATATTTGTCATATACAGTAAACCCTCTACAATCGCAGGGGTTACGTTCCAAGAGCAAAAATGCATAAAAATGCCTATTTTTATAGTGTAAACCCTAAATATGCCCCCATATTTCATTTTAGACTCAGCTCAATACAGTACCCTTAAAGAAAATATAAAGGTAAACCCGTATTCATACTGTACAGTGTACTCTGAACTGCTGTCTCCTGCAGTGCTAGAATCTAAAATACAGATGTTACCCCTATATAGACTGTACTGTAATTCATGCACACTCTTTTTTTTTGGTATGCAGGGCAAATACAGTAATAAAGTAATTTAATTTACAATAATTAAAATACAGGTCTTTAAGAAAAACAAAAACGAAAAACATGAGTCACACTCGAAGTGCTCCACGGGGGAGATGCGTCACAGGATAGCAGCCGATCAGCAGCAAGAAGAAATAAATAGCGTTCTCGGATTGGCTACTTTCAAACCTCCCGCCTCTGAGTACAGTGGTTTTTCACCATCCCAAGATGCACTTTCTTTGTGTTCTCTGGACAGTACCAAAAGATTTATAGTAATATTTTATATAGAAATGTAGCTGAATTTACATTAATATTTATGTTACAAAATTAGTAAATTATATTTTTCCTCAATAATTTAGCCTTAAAATGCATGAAAAATTATATATTGCCACGAAAAAAGCTGTGACAGTGGGCTTTGCAGTCCAGAATTTCCCCCATGGAGCATCTCAAATGTTCTTGTGTTTACCCTGCCTATCTATGTAGGGGTAATATTGGTATTTTACATTCTATTTTGCATTACGCAGATTTTTTTCTGAGAACCTAACTGATAATTGTACGCGGAAATAACACAGAAATGGCAAATATTCTCCATGTTTTTTTTTTTTTTCGTTTTTCGTGGCAATATGTTTTTTTTTACGCATTTTAGTTCTAATTAAGAAAAATATAATTTACTAATTTTGTAACATAAATATTGATGTAAATTCAGCTACATTTCCATATAAAATATAACTGTATAAATGTTTTTGTACTGTCCAGAGAAACACAAAGAAAGCGCGTCTTGGGATGGTGAAAAAACGCTGTATTCAGAGGCAGGAGGTTTGAAAGTAGCCGATCCGAGAATGTTATTTATTTATCCTTGCTGCTGATTGCATCTGTAGCAGTTGCAGACCAGAATTTCCCCCGTGAAGCGTCTCAAGTGTGCCTCTTATTTTTTGTTTTGTTCTTCTTAAAGCCCTGTATTATTACTCTAATTAAATTAAAAGAGGCTGTTGAGCTCAGTCGCTGTCCAGTGTCTGCTTTAACCGGCAGATCACTACAATACGACTCCTCCTGAAGCCCCTGAATAGGACGCGCCGCCCAGCGAACAGTAAATTATTGAACTGTAAAAAATATTGGTGATTACCCATACATTTTACTGTATTTTTATTACTAAAAAATTACATTCAATTATTACTGTATTTACCTGCTTATACCAAAGAAAACGGCAGCACATACGAAAGAAAACATGCTTGCATGAATTAATTATGGGAGACGGCAGTTCAGTGTAAACAGTCCAGCGTGTATACTGGTTTACCTTTACATTTTCGTTAAGGATAATGTATTAGGCTGAGTTTAAAATTAAATTAAAGTGTTTCGGATTCAGTCATTTTTTTCTTAGAACCGAGCTAATAATTGTTGCCGAAAACTCCAGCAAATTCATGGAAACCGCAAATATCCTCCACATTTCATTTGCTTTGCTTTTCGTGGCAATATATAATTCTTCATGCATTTTAGTGCTAAATTATTAAGAAAAATATAATTTACTAATTTTGTAA
>JBBIGA010000032.1:2955080-2973329 GCA_037576975.1 Alestes dentex
TTTACTGTATTTTTATTACTAAAAATTACACTAATTTATTACTGTATTTACCTGTTTATACCAAAGAAAATGACAGCACATACCAAAGAAAATGCCCGTGCATGAATTACAGTGCAGTCTTTATAGGGGTAATATCGGTATTTACGTTCTATCACTGCAGGAGTTCACTGTAAACTGTACAGTACGAATACGGGCTTACCTGTATAGTTTCGTTAAGGGTTATGTATTAAACTGAGTTTAAAATGAAATATATATATATATATGGCCTCCATGGATCAGACTATGGATGCGATCTTGGGAATTTGGAGACCAGGTCAACACCTTGAGCTCTTTGTCTAGCTCTTAAAACCATCCCTAATAATTCATGCAGTATGGCAGGGTGAAAGGGCCACCTTTTTTTAGGCAATACCATTGCCATGAAGGGGGATACTAGGTCTGCAGCAGTGTTTAGGTAGGTGTCAAAGTAACATCCACATGAATGGCAGGCCCCAAGTTTTCCCAGCAGAACATTATCCAGAGCATCACCCTGCGTCTGTTGGCTTGCCTTCTTCCCATAGCACATCTTGGTGCATTTCTTAACCATGTAAGCAATGATTCATGGATTGTCCTTCCTTGGCCCACTTTTAGTAGACACTATCCACTGCGTACCAGGAACACCCCACAAGACCTGCCGTTTTGGAGATGCTCTGACCCATAATGTCGCTCAGATCATTATGCTTACCCATTTTTCCTGCTTCGTGACTGTTCATTACATTGCATCCCTTCACAACATGCCATTGTAACAAGATAATCAATGTTATTTTTTTCACCTGTCATATGTTTTGTGACTGATCAATGTATACTACACATGTACACAAAATACCTTGCAAAAAGTTATTGTACTTTTCAGTTTACATTTTCTGTTGCTGTATTTTGTCCATTTTCATTGTTCATTTAAAACTAATAACTTGATTCAGTTAAAATGATCAATATATCATTGAAACAGTAGAATTATCAATACTGACCACGGTCTACCATGGAGAAAGCACACTGGACCCGCAAGCTGTTTCAGCACAGTTTCCATGTACTAATCTGTTTGAAATGTAACATTGGAGTTATTGGATAAGCTTTCATCCAATCAGCAGCAACAACTTGAAGTGACAGTGAGGACTGTGCAATTGCTGTAGAAATCAGAGCGTTGTGGTTTTTGTCTGCTCCTCTCAGTTCCACCTGTCACATGCTGACAAAGAACAGTTGGAGCGGGAGGATCGTGGAGAATCTCAGCAGGAGATTCTGAGAAGAATAGCCAAGGATTTACCCATTTACACCCGCACGACGTCTGGAGGTAAGCTATGATTACAAGATTTTTTTGCCACCAGTCAGACTACCAACATACATTCTACTGATGCAAACTGAATAACAATAAGTGGAAAATGTACTTAGAGTTGTGTTTATTTAAATATAATTTAATTTCTTGTTTTTCCAGTGTTTATCAAATGATATCGTTTCTTTACCCCTCTGTGAAACATGTCTCTTAGCTATTCGTTACTGTGAGCGGTGCCATCTTGTGAAACCTGACCGATGTCACCACTGTTCAGTCTGCGATAAGTATGACTTCCCAATAATGGATGCTTTAAGTTTATTTGAACCATGTTCCTTGCATAACAGTTCAGCCACATTACTCGCTACTGTTCACAGGTGCATCTTGAAGATGGATCACCACTGTCCATGGTATGTACCAGCTCAGAAAATAAAAAGCAGACAAAAAGTAAGAACAGATGTTTTGAATACAACATTATGACCACCTGCAAAATATTGTTTTATGGTTGTTTTTGTTCAAAATCTAAGTGAAATATACATGAAACAGCATGCTTCTGAATTAACAACAAAAAATCAACACAAAGGAAAATATTTGAAATAGCGATGGAGAGGTAAATATGACTTGTTATCATCCTTGGTTGTTGCTCCTGTGTTCATTTTTGCGTATCATGTTTTCTGACAGGGTGAACAACTGCGTGGGCTTCTCAAACTACAAGTTTTTTACACTTTTTCTTGCATATTCATTGTTGTATTGCCTCTTCATCACTGCGACAGACTTGCAATACTTCATTCAATTCTGGACTGTAAGTGTGAACAGTTTACTAGTAATATGTTCTTCTGTTGTGTGGTTAGTAAACATGATGAATATAGTTCAAATAAAATTGACAGAAAAAGCACTCAAGACACTCACTTCCAAAAGCATCCCTGTGTTAAAATACCTTTTCTGAAGACTGATGCTCAGTTTAGTCACAGTAATATTCTCCAGTGCCTTTGGGAAAGTTATTTGTTTGTTTTCATCTTTACTGTGTTTTTATTTCCCTGAAAGGTTGATGGTAAAATCAATGACCATCTAAAAGAATACTGGGTAGGAATTAGTCACTGATACTGAACACTGCTGGATCTCGTTCCGCTTCTAGAAGGCTCCTGTAGGCTTCTGTAGTGGCGTAGGATGCGGAGCGTCTGGAGAAGTTTTCTAGTATTGCATGGCAGTAAATGTAAACCACTTTGTTAATTGCTTAAATAAAATGTGATTTTTAGAATAGATTTATCCTTCTTTACAACTAGCAGCATTAGTTAGGAGCAGAGCTTATCCATAGTCAAGGTGTGCAGTGTGGCAAAAACTAATGTATCAATACTCAAGGACATTTTTACGACACACTATGGCACTGTTAACAACTTCTATTAACGTGTATCAAATCGGTATCGTATTTGCATATTCTTTGGCTAGATTCATTTTCAATTTTCACTACAATGCGTCCCTGTGTGACCAGATGAGATATAACTTTACTTTCATGCATATAAATGCATAAACACATACATCATTTCCAAAACTCCTGTTTTCTCCCTTCTGTTGCCATGTGAGTTAGGCAAGGCCCAGCATACAAGATAATTTGTGGTTTTGGGACTGTTTTAGTCCCGTATATCCTCCAACTTGCATTTCCTTGTTGACTCTCTCACTTGTTAGGCAGCACTCAGCAGACGCATCGTCACTTATGTGATTGCGTGCAGTAGAGCCCCATTGGTGCCACTCCTTCTTAATTAAAATAACATATGGTCACAACTTACTAAGGTGTGGAAATGGAATTCTGATGCATGGGCATGACTTAGAAAGGCAAGGGAACGAGATGAAGAAGTTGTTCACACTTCTTATCAAGTCATGTGAACAAAATAGTTAAGTAATTCCCACTCTTTACTAAGTAGTGCCCATAACTTAATCATCTCATTCCCATGCCTTATTAAGGTAGGATACCATGTGATATTCCACAGTATGTGAATATAGGAGACCATTCCATTCCATTGGTGAATGTGGCCATGATCTGTATCCGACCACTGCCAAGTGGGGTTTGAGTGATCTGAGCATAGTTGTTCATCGTACATCCTGAGTGTGTTTACATTTGGCTTTTCATGCAGTCAAGCCAAATTTTATAATGATCCCATCACTGAGAATGCATGTTGATGCAAGGGATGAACAGCCCCTTTGTCTAGTTTTTGAGGTGAAGTGGGACAAAACAGACAGTACTGCCACAAAAAGAGTAGAAACAATTGCAGACCCCTTATCCACAGCAGTGCAGTCTGTAGGTTGTGGTATGCACATTTTCTATGTTGACTGGGAGTCCCTTGTGCTTTTTTGTGACCTTTTTCAGAATGGACTACCTGACACTCAAGCCAAGTTCCATATTATGTTCCTATTCTTCGCCTCCTCCATGTTCTCAGTCAGTCTGGCCTCACTGTTTGCCTACCACTGTTGGCTTGTCTGCAAAAACAGATCCACCCTTGGTGAGTTGGACCTTAAAGGAATCTTTAGATTTGAGACACTTCATTACTAACCAAATTTGATTTTCTAACCAGAGACAAGGTCTGTATGAATCTAAGACACATCTCAGTATGGTCACTGTTGATCCTGGACAAAATGCAGTCTTTCCCATTATGCCTGTTTTACAATTTATACACTACTCATCGAAAGTTTGGAGACACCTAGTTTATTTTTTTGATATCAACCTGAACTACTACATCATATTGTATACATAATGTTTCCCTGGGATTGTCCATCAGAACGAAGGACATTTGCCTCTAAAATCAAGCTAAATCTCAGTATGAAAGGAAAATGTGTTCTGATTTCTGATTTATGTTTACTTGCAAATGAGCATGTTTTCATTGTCAGTTTGGAGTGCCTTAACATTTTGGGTAAAAGATGTATAGTGTATAAATCCTTGACAATATTTGTGACAGTAAGCAACGTTATTGTTAACAAAACCTTTACAGATATTTATTCTACAAGAACAAAATTCCAAAGAAGGTGAGGTGTCTGCAAGCTTTGGTCAGGCAGTGTATATACACATTATGGGTCAATTATTCAGACCCAAATTAAACCTAAGTGAAACAGCTTTGACCTTGCAGCATAGTGCAAGACTATGCTTAATCACTGTCCATGAAAATGGTGCTGCATGTCCAAAACTATCCAGACATGCCCTCTAATTAAATTCAGTTACTACTTAAGGTACACTTTGTGTTAAAGCGCTGGCAATCGAATTGGATACTCTGGAGCAACCTTTCATGAGCCTAAAATCACTGTGCCTGGGGCCAAGTGTCAGACAGTGGACTCTAGACTGATGGAGCTCCATTACATATCTTTGGGATGAGTTGAAGTGTTGTTTGTGATCTAATATTAATCATCCATCATCAGTACCTGATCTCATTATTGCTATTTTAACTGAATGCAGTCAAATCAATGTTAAATACATTTTTTAATATACTGTCTTGGAACAGTAGAGGCTATTACTGCAGCAAATAAAACTCTCTATGAATACCCTTGACATGAGAGGGCTGTTGAATGTCAATAATTGAATGTTGTCTGCCATATTAATAATTAATCATTTTATAAATAACCATAGATATTATTTTGTTCTCTTCTGGGACTTTACATTTAGTTTGGATTAAACTCTAAATCAGACTGAGTATAATGGACTATAGTATTCCTCGAGTCTGCACAGAATGGATAATCAAGTGAAAATGAAAGAAGCACTTTGGAAATGGATATCTTTATCTCTGTCTCCTTTAGATACAGGTATTGATACGACCTCTTATTATGTCGTATATATATATATACTGGTATTCTGCAGTATTCGTTTTCAGTAGTTTACATGGAGCTGCTTTTTCAACACTACTGTCATGTGAAAAATGTAGTCAGACGCAGGTTAATGAGATGTGACTGCTTCTCATGTTTAACTGTCATTTTTTTCATCCCTCAGAGGTCGTCCGTGCACCTGCCTTCCGTCATGGAACTGACAAGAGCGGCTTCAGTCTGGGAATCAGCAAAAACCTTCGCCAAGTCTTCGGTGATGAAAAAAAGTACTGGCTTCTGCCGGTTTTTTCCAGGTATGTCATGTTACACAACATCTCTGTGCACATTATGGTAGGGCTAGGGTGAATTCAAAACTTCTTGCGCTGTTTTGTTGTGATGTTAGCCAGGGTGACGGCTGTTCCTTCCCCACCTGTCTGGTGAACGCTGACCCAGAACAGCCTGCTTCACCGTCTGGACACGCTGCTGTCAAAAGGTGCACATCTCTCACGTCTTTGTTACGACTGGTGATTGTTAACAGTGCTTTCATGCGCCTGTGTACACTACAAGTTGACTGCACAAAACAAAACCCTCAAGTATAATGCACTTGTATTGCACTTATCACAATTGCACTCGCGCTCTGTGATGACTCAGATGGTTACACTGTTGTTTTAATGACATTTCCGTTTTTTGCTTGTCTGAATTTGTTTGAATACTAGCGATGGAGAAACCCACCAGTTTCCTGCTAAACCTCTGAGAGAGTCTCAAAGCCGACTGCTGAGTAATGGACAGACGTGGACGGACAGCGAGGGGACAGAGGATAAAGAGAGGCAAGGTGAGTGACTAGTGTCACTGCTGTGCATTAAAATGCAGAAGGCATTTGATGTCTATATATATAGTAGTTAATAATATTTTGAGCTTTATTAAAGCCTGAGCTCTCTGATATTAAATATCTCAATGCAAAGTAGGTAATAAAACCTAGATTATGAAAATATTTATGCAGTAAAAGCAAATCTAGGTCAGACAGCAAGCCCTACCCCAGGATAGATGAGAGTAGCTTTTATATTAAAACAAAGTGGGTTTTGTTGTCTCCAGTCTCATGACTGGCATTTTGTTGATCTGATATTATGAGCTAGAATGACTTATTGTTACTGTTTGCACGCTGACCCGCTGTTGCTATGACTGCTTCCACAACACAGCCCCCGTGAAAATGAAATCATTGTCACATGCACCAGTCAGTCATAACATTGAAACTAGTGACAGGTGAAGTAAAGAATATTGATTAACTCATTGCTATGGAACATGTGAAGAGGATGACCAATTAACTGGTGAAAGAATCAAGGGCGCCCAAGGGTTACTGCTACGTGTAGTCTGTCTGGTCTGATCACACAAAAGAGCTGCTGTAGCACAAATCTTTTGAACCATGGGTGCATGTGCATCACTGAACTGTGAAACAGATGGCACCAGGATGCACCATGGGAAGAAGGCAAGCTTGCAGAGCCAGTGTGACACTCTGGGCAATATTCTGCTGGGAAACCTTGATTCTCGCATTCTCGTGGATGTTACTTTGACGAATATTACCTATCTAAAACATTGTTGAAGAACAAGTACACCCCTTCACGGCAGTGGTATTCCCTGAAGACGTAGCCTCTTTAAGCAAGATAGTGTACCCTGAAACACTGCAAAAACTGTTAAGGAATGATTTGAAGGACATGATAGAGAGTTTGTGGTGTTGATTTGGCCTCCAAATTCCCACAACTCAATCCAGAAACCACAGTACACCTTCAGAGGTCCTGGAGAGTCCATGCCCCAACAGGTCGGAGCTGTTTTACAGCACGAGGAGCCCTAGACATGGCTAGGCAGGTGGTTTTAATGTTATGGCTGATCAGTATATTGTCTGTATTTCAAAATACAAGCATTGTGAAATAGTTTCATTATGTTGCTCTTTTATAGGATACCCTCCAAGACAGTGTGGTGAATTAGTGCATTCAACAGAGCACAGTGATGAGTGCTGTTTTTCCTTTCTTTTTATTCTGAATAGGCACAAGTAATCCGGCAATGACTATCGAAAAGGAAACTTAATTCTGTTGCTTAAGGAGAAAAAAGGTTTGTTTTTTTTTAATGGATCCTTTTATACACTTCATTGCACTGTATGGACTTAAAGGTGCATCCAGCCCTAATCTAACCTGCTAATGTGTTAAGTTGCATCACTCTTACTCATCCTTGGTGTTTTCCTCCAACAATGGTATTATACGAAGCATGTGTTATCAAAGTTATAATTCCCAGGATGCATTACACAGATACATCACCAACAATTCCTGACCGCTAGTGTAGCCACTGATGTAGAGGCAAATTACAAGAGTCATGATGTTCAGTTTCCTAATAGTAATTGCTGCTGCTTCTGTCTGCATTCATCTGTCTATCTTCTAGGATCCACCCCAAAGCAGTTATAGTTTCTCAAAAGTTCCTCCCATCTTCAAGACACCTCATCCTACGGGGGTTTTCCCTATTCCACTGTATAGGAATATTGCTCTCTAGAGGCTACGGTGGTACCGTAGGCGAGTAGGCATATTCTCAACAGATGAAACCTGGTTCATTCTTCATTTTGGCAGGATTGTCCCTTTTAAGATATGACATTTGCCCCAATCATCTCAAACCCTATTTTAGTCAAATATTGACAAATATAACCTAATTATTCACATGGATCTTTTAGACAATTGTAAATACACTGAAAAAATGACCGTTGTGCCTTCTTATCTTCTTCAGATCCCTCTGCGGTCATGTGCTTTGTCCATGGAACAGTGAAGAATCGTCTGTGTCCTGAAAAGGCGCTCTGCTGCAGCTCTGTTGGGTTTCTATCTAATTGCTTGAGTAGGGTGCTTCTTTATAAAAGCTGACTGTGCAGGATTACCAGTGTGTCTACAAGGATGTGGTTAGGGACCATAGGGTCCTTTGTATTCCATGGAGATGTTGTGTATGTACACTGTGCCTAAAGATAACACTCACTGAAACAGTTGCACTCTGGGTGACGTTGCACGTCGACCACGAACTTGCACACTTTGTGACCCAGTTGGTAGAACTCATAACCACGGATTAAAATGATCACCAAAGTGATTGTTTACAACAAATGCCTTTATCATACGTTTGTGTGGTGGCGATTGTATTTAAGGCTACATTTTGTACCAGAGGCGAGGCGCTGTCGTTTTGTGCATGCTGGGTGGTGCATACGTATACCTTACATTTCAGATCCAGAAACCAGAATGACCATAAGACACCCTGAGGCACTGTAATACGTATTGTGATAGCCGTGTCATGATTGCTGTCATAATGCAGTAGATTTCTTTCGAACAGGTTTTATTATGTTTCTCTTGTTGGCATGTGTAGGCAAAGATAATTGTGTTGTAGCTGCTGATTAGCCAGTCTTTACTCACCCTTGTGAATTAAGAACTTCATATCATTCATTGTTCTCAAGTTCTTTGCTACGGCAGTTACGACAGAAAACATTTTGCCGTGTTGAAATGTTATGGGCTCTCACTTAACTTTCCAAAACCTTCAACATGTTTCTGAGAGACGCAGGACCAAATGAATAGGCGCCTTTTTAACTGAAATCGTCTCTGTGGAAAGAATAATGCGCAGCCTGCTTGAAAGCAAGGAAATGTTTTTGACCTCATGAGCACAGAACGAGAAAACGTTGGCTCATTTGCACTTTAGACTAAATGTGACTACACTTAAACCTGTTTTTTTTCTCTCAGTCTGATCAACAGTGCTGCTGCAAGAGTAGGGTTAGGGGATGTAGGTGTTCCCACAAAACAAAACTTTTAGTATTATTATTATTATTATTATTATTATTATTATTATTATTCAGAAAAGGGTATCAAGTGACATCCCTACTACATTAAGTAGCACTGTGTGTTGAGATAAGATTATTAATATGGCCACAAATCTAAAATAGTATGAAGGCACCATGCTTGAAATCAGGTATGATGTTTACAGTTACCACACATACAAACACCGCAGAACACTTACTAGTGGCTTTGGAGGGATTGTTGAAATGTTCCTAAGGGCTCTATAAACTCTTTGATACTGCTTTTCATTTAATGATTCCAAGTGTATTGCATGATGTAGGACTTCCTAACAATGTAACCTTTTTTTCACCAAGGTGTAATGAAAAACAGACATGCCAAGACTTTCTAAATGTTGTGAGGTGTTTTTTTATGTGCCTGTTTGTAGTCTCTTTTTTTGTGGAAATTGTTCAATAAAAGACTGATCATCATACTGTCTGATAAACCAAACTGTATAGCCTATAGCCTCTGTCACAGCTCTGAAAATCATTTAATTGTCAAAAACAGAAGCAGACTTTGGACTCAGAGAGGCCCAATTAAACTGCACTGTACTGATCTACATGACCTGATTTATTTCTCATGTATCATTTATGGATGAGGCTGTACCATAGAAAGGCATGAATGTCTTCTGTTGAAATAATAAATCCAGTGTTTTATGTATCTCTTTGTATTGTTTTGGGTTTTGAATGCTGTTTATGTGAAGTGAAAGTGACTATTCTATTATACGTGAACACACCACACCACACACTGTGAACCGCACGAAATTCTTCCTCTGCATTTACCCATTCACCAAATGAAGCAGCGGGCAGCCAGGAACACTAGTGCGGCTTGTTCACCATTTGTTTCTCCGGATCAGACCCCTGATACACATTCGTAACTGGATAGGATCCCCAAAGGACCACCTGTGTGCTGATTTAATATATAGGTGAACCATTCTCAGCGCAGAAACAACACTGACATGGCAGTGGAACTGTAGTTTGTGTGAGTGCTGCTGATGTAAATTTAATCATAGTTCTTCTAATGCTGTGTTAGTCACGTCCATCAGTGGAAAGTTTCTGACCATGGAACAGTTGGCTGGATATTTCTGGTTGGTGATTTTCAAACAGTGACGAAGATGTTTAAAGACTTCAGCAGCACTGCCGTGTGTACAGCACACACTCACACTAATGTCACTACAATGTCTGTCACTTTTGTGTTGCAAATGATCCACCTCCCTAATAAGACCAGGTCACTGGCTGGGTCAACCATTGATGAGCAGAGTCAACGTGGCTAGCAAATGTGCGAGAAAGAGATGAACTACAGTGTATAACCAAAATGTGCACTATGGTAAGTGGGACTGACAAAATGGACAATAGATACAAGGTAGCTGTACCTAATGAGGCTGGATTTATTAACACTCCTATTTTGCAGAACAAATCACCTTAAAAAAGAAGCCCACAACTTTTCAGATGTTAGAAAATCTGAGGCCTTTATTTACAAAAGCTCTAAAAACAGTCACCTTTGATATTGCATATTGTCAATATTCTCATGGATATTTTACACATTAATGGAGTGGAGAGGGAAAAGGGTCGTGTATCGTTTTCATCATTCTCCAGAGGCGACATTCAACGAAAGATAAGCAGGGTCCATGCAGTTCACATCTCTGTAAAAGCTCAGACCACGACTCAACACAGCATTTATTCAATGTCATCAATACATGCAGCAGATCTATGCAACACAGAACTATAAAGCAAAAAAACAAAAAAAAACAAACAAAACCTCAAAACAATCCAAACAGCACAAAATGTGCATGAATGAAAAACCAGCGCTACAGGTAATTCTAATTCCACTGACAGAGTACTGGAGTTGGTTAAGATTTTTTTTCCATTTTAAGAAGCATAATGAGTAAAAGGCTTTGAATTTTATACTAAAATACTACAAAACCTTTAAGTCATTTTTAAAAATGAAATGAAGACAGTCTCGACACAGAAGTAGTTATCTCACTTCAATTAAATAGTGGCAGTTATCCATCACTCTCCTTGTTTTGTGGTAAAATCTGTGCTAGCCCAACATAAAGGTAAAATCAGTGCAAGGCTTCACTCGTGCCAATAAGTGCCTGTATATTTGGCGGTGTGTTTCTGTGAGACACTCCATCTGTCTCAAGCTGCTGCAAACTGTGAAAAGTGGGTGTAGTACTCCTCTGATCAGGGAACAACCCTGTAGATAACTGACACATCAAGGTGTGTTGAATTTTTCTATGCACCATTCAACAAAGAATTAGAACAAATGTAATAAATTAATGATTAAAAAAACATAAAAAGTAGCTTAATATTAAGGCTGAGCTTAGCGGGGGGGAAAATAAAACACCCAATTGTTTTGTCTCTCATCATAAAAGAACATTATTTTGTGACAAAAGTTTAACATAGAGAAGGCAACAAAGTGGAGGAAGTTCTTTCAGCTTTCCATCTAAAACCAATAGTCTCACTGGAGCTTTAAAGTGCAAAATTCCTATTGAACATCTTATGAAAACTAAAAAACCCATGTTTTAAGCCCTGCAGGTGAAGGTTTCTACAGTGATGGGGTTGTTGTGGTGTCATGACTGCTGCTTGTTGGCCTCCTCTTCATAGGCATTGCCGGTGCCATTCTGGACATAGGAAGAGCCGGAGCCCAGTCCATACAAGTGACCACAGTACTTAGCATCATCAATATGATCCTCAAAAAACATCTGAAAAAAAGAGGAAAGCACGAGTAGATATGAATGGGACAGGCTACGCTTGAGCAGTTCTTTGTACTGACAGGGTGAGGAGCATGTTTTTTGCGAAAATCAAAAGAATATGAGACGTATTACAGTGGTTATGTACATAGCACTCTGCATAGTAATGACACTAACATGAAGACTGCTTATAGGGTAAACTAACCCACTTACAGTCATACTATCTCCTATAAAAGTGTAAGACTTGCTATTAGGACTGTCAAAACACAGCAAAAAATTTAGAAAATGTCCATTAAGGTGTTTCAGTCTTCCTTTATGGTGGTTCTAAATAAATTTAGACTAGGATCTGGTACCATCATCACAAACAAAGGCTGCCAGAGGCTTTGTGTAAGGTTTACGTCGCATGCCTTTGTTTAAAATAATACACTAATACGCAAAAGTTTAAGCACGTCCCACTTCCTCTACTAGGTACAAACAAACATTTTGCTACAAACTGAAGTGTACAAAGAGTTCAATATATTGGAAAAATGCCAATTTGTTAAATAAACAGAAACTGTGTGTTAAAATATGAAGTGTGTTCTTTATAGAGGATGTGTGCATGTTTTCACTAGACATTTTTATGTGCACAATATGCACATTTTTATGAGGAAACAATGGTCTAACTTTATTGGGCAGACTTTCCCTCACAGGCCAAAGCTCCATATAAATATGAAAGTCCTATGTAAAGGTGAAAACAGCATGAGGAAGCTAGTTATTTAGACATGCAGAGTGCCCAGTTCTGGATATACACCAAATACAGATATGCAGAATTTAAGCAGACATGCTGTCAACAAGCAAACAGCTCAACGTCAGCTCTTAATGGGATCTCTACAAATACGATTGCAGAATAAACACTAACAGCTTAGTATAAAAACACAAGCAAACCGATATACTGGAAGAACTCAGGTGTAAAGCTAATGTTCAGACTGGTTAAAATCTCTCTCATCTTGCAAACTGCAGGGCAATATGCTGTTTTCAGACATCCTCCTCACAATGACAGGTCATCAATGTAATGGAAGACTAAAACTAAAAAGTAAAAATAAAAAGTACTCTCATTATAAACTGCAGAATTTCACTTTTCACCACCAACCTCTCTCATCTTAAAGAAAGCCATTCCCGTGAGGAGAGAATCTGAGCCTGCCTGATGCTGAGGCCCAATCCTCTCCAGCTCCAGCTGCTCAGCTACCTCCTGCAGGCCACCCTGTACATTACACAACAGTCACTTCACACACGGCATGCTAATCAAGGTGGATGTAGTCCAAATGTGTAGATATTATGTATCTGTGCAGGCCCACAATTCCCATACATGTCCATTGCTAAATGTTTTTAGCATTTTGTGACAATGATAAGTTGCACCCCCATTTTAAATAAAAGGTCAGAGAGATTGCATGCCTTCAGGTTTTTACAGCTCTTCATGAGGTATTTCACATCATAGATGATTGGAAAAAACAATCGAAGGATCTCAAAGAAGTCAACTTCTTCCTCTGGTAACTTGGAGTTGGAGAGAATTTTGATCAGGTAACCAAAGTCATAGCCACTAAACAGAAAGAACAAAAAAAAATGTATTAAAATATAAAAGAAAAAAAGTTATGGCAGACATGAATTAATAAAAACAATAATTCCTTGTAGTTAATGAACTTTCCTGTTTTGTCACCAACATGCATTGAAAGCAACAGTGGCTGCATGTTCCTGTCATGTTAATTTATTATGCATACAGTCAACACTGTCAACTCCTTTATGATTTTATGCCTCTTGCTCTCGCTTGTGCATCTTTTGGATTTTATTGTTACGGAAGAAGCCCAAGAAACTGTAGCTTTCCACTTTTACTGTCCTCTGCTATTCCTTGGTTACTTTGCAACCTACTGATTTATCCATTGGTTTCCTGAAATTACTTTCCCATGTAGTCTTCCCCATGCCAACAGTCTAAAAGTCCGCTACCAGTCAAAGGTTTAGGCACACAGTTGTTTTTTTTTTACATTTGCATGCTACTCACTTAATATTTACTAAAACATACTACACGTTCTGTGCAAACTAATTTACTGTATGTTCACAATTTAAGATCCTTTATTAGCCAGAAAACCTAATGTTCTTTTTTTTCCCCCACTACTGACCTACAAAAAGCCACTGAATATTATGTGGATCACCAGACACGTGTTTTATATTTAGTGACAGCCAGTGGGATGAAACAGCTAACTAATGCATTTAAAATTAAAAGACAAGTCTAGAATTTGACTCTGTATCTCCACACAATCAGCTAATAGTATATAAAACAAGCACTGTTACATATTCTTTCCATGTTATAAAGGAAACTTGTTTTATTTGATGTATTTTCATTTATAGCTGTTCACTCAACAACTTTACAAAGCTTAACAGGAATGCAAATCTGCAGTTTATGAAATAAATGGACAAGTGGTAAAAACTGGTGTGCAAAAAACCTTTGACAGGTAGTGTATTTTTAAAAACCAAAAAGACATGGATTCCCCACAGCAACATACAGCAAGTGAGTACCTGGGTTTAAGCCTGCACTGCTAAGGTAATGCACTACTGGGTCATTAACTGTGTATATGCCTTTGACTGTGCTAGGTTGTTAAAATAACAGAATTTAGTTTCAACATTTTCAGCTAGGTAAAGTCACTAGGTTTAAATCACTATTAAAACATCATTTGTTCATGGTGGACTCACCTATGGAATGACAGCCACTTGACCCCTTCACAAAGCACCACACCTGAAGTCATGAGGAGCTCTGCGAAATACAGTGTCTCAATGCCCTCTTCTTCATGCTTTTTGAACTGGATACCTGATGTAGTCAGAAGTTCAATTGAATCCTGTGCATACATATCTTCCCTAGAAGAGTTTATTCAGAGACACAATACTGGGGTCAAGACACAGGATTTGGTAGAAACAACATATACACTCATAAGGACAACAGCTGAGTTATATTACATTACCTCTTGAAGGCTCAGGAGGTACAAAGTATCTTTTTATGTTAAAATTAACACATCGACAAAACACTCTGCTTACGTTAGGTTAAATTTGAAGTTAAACTGCCATGTTGACGTTCCTGGTGGGTATTCTCCTTGTTCATTCATAAAGGTAAGGCCAAGCTGGATAATCTTCAATAAATCAACATTACACCGCAGCAACTGGTACTGATAGTCCGCATTACTTCTGAACTCTCCAATCGGTCTTGCAACTACACCTGGAAACTCTGTGTCCTATAAACACATACAATGGAGTATATATATAACAAGCACTAAAATGAAAAGGTAAACCGCTAAAAGTACTAAGGCTTACCATTGCAATGTAGTTGTACTTTCGGATCACCTGGCGAATCCTCTTGAGCTCCTCGTCCAGGTTACTAGCCCAAACCTCACATATTCTTTGGCTATGATCCACAGTGGCTGCGGGCATAGTGCCACTTTCAAATGGAAGGCATCAAAAATGAAAAAAATGCTCCCTTGGAGACAATTGCATCTAATTTCAATCCAATTTCACCTAAAAAAAGAAAGTTACTATCAAAGCACAATTGACCACTGCAAAAAATGCATCGGTGGTGAGGTCTTAATGAAGATATAATTTGAAAATTGAGTAATGGCAGCAGGTATTCTGGTGGAGGATATTCAGCAACACGATAGTGTGATGATGTTATAGATGTCACTGCAAGCTACTGCATCATTTACAGTGAAGGAATGTAATGCATATGGTTAGTTTCTGACTATTGCACTAGTCTAGTTTCTGACTAAACAACATTAAACTGAGCAGCATTTGGCCATTCATATCTAGTATCTCAAATGGGACAACACTAAGATTACCGTACACATCTCAAAGTCAATTTACTGACGTTTGTAGAACCAATGTGGCCATAATCCTGACTAAACAAGTTAATCAGCACTTGGTCACTGCGGGGAATCTGTCAGTTCATGAAAGGTGCAGGCGTGGCTGTTGTCATTCAGAACTGAGAAGTTGGCAAGGAGATGATGCTGGGGTTGTCCTGTTATTTCCATGCTTATTAATTCCCCACCTGGCTTACTCCGAGACTATTTAAATCAGCCACTATTGGTCTGTGTTATCTAAAAGGTTAGAGGAAAGCAGGGTGCTTCTGCTTACGAACTAGCCAGCTTTGAGCAGCTAGCACACTGACCCTGATACAGAAACAGCAAGAGCTCAGCCAAGCTACTGTCTATAATAGCCTACATCAATAAACATTGGTCTAAATCTACCTGCAGCACCACATAAAGTCAAACAAGGAAACCTGGTGTCTGTCTGCATTCCCAAGTCTGCATCAAGACTTTGGTTGTCATGTTAGCCCCCAGCTACTGAGCTCCGAGCACGCCAGACAAGGCTAACGGACCTGCTAGTCACCAACTTTCTGCTGCTCCGCTAGTTTCCTTCACTGCACTCACTCTCACCACTTACCTCTCCTCAGTTAAGGTGCATTTACATGGACTGCTTCAGTAACACACGCCTGTCTAGTTTACAAAAGACTGGGGATCTAAATTTTAACTTTGAAAGAGTTCTGTTTGTCTAACACCGACATTAGCAACCAGCTGCCACCTCTGGAACGCCATTACGACGCGGCGTCGTGACGTCATAGAGAGACGAGCACTAACCTTAGAACGTCACGAGAATCCGGACCCAGTGTTTTCTGTACGTGATCCGGATTTAGGGGTTCACCAAGTGCACTAGGGTTAAGATATGGGGGAAAATTCACATTTTTTAAATAGATGATGTCACGATATATTAGATAAGTAATCAAGCGATTGAGGACTGAGCGACTGACACACACACACACACACACACACTCACACATACACACTCACACACACATATACACACTCACACACACTCACACATACACACTCACACACTCACACATACACACTCACACACTCACACACACACACACACGCTCACATACACACACTCACACATACACACTCACACACACACACACACTCAAACACACAAACACTCACACACACTCACACACACACTCACACACACACATACACACATACACACACTCACACACACAAACACACACACACACTCACACACACACATTCAGCTGTCACTCTGATCACTCATTAAAGTGAAAATGATATTGTTGATGAAAACGCAGGTACATTTTGGGACATCTCTGGTGTCAGTTAAGCAGCAGATCTACTTTACACTACTTAGCACTCAGGCGTTTGGTTTAGAGTGTAAAAGAGAAGGAGAGAGCACTCTGATAGTAGCTATCCTGCTACTTTACTAAGGCGAGTACTGAAGGGTGTGGATAGAAGACGTTCTTTTAAAAAGAGAAAAGATGAAGGCAAGAAGGTGGAGGAAGGGTCACGGCACCAGTTTACAAAATGATACTAAATCGTTTATAGTAGATAATGAAAAATTCATAATTCATAGATGCTTAATAATTCATAGCAGATGCTGAATAATCAATAGTAGCCATTGCATCATTCATAGTAGATACTGAATCTTGTATAGTATTGTATATTCTGTTCTAATGTAATATCGTATATCATAATTACTACGGGATTCCTGGCAGATTCTGAATAATTTATAACACATTCTGAACAACCAGAAGTAGCCGTGGAACAAATAATAGTAGTTCCTGAATAATTCAGTGTAGTCACTGGACATTAAGCCCTAATTTAGTCGAGTCAGGTTTATTCATACAGCCCATGATTGGACCAGTGGCGGCTGCTAGTCTTTCAAACAGGGGAAGTTCATTTTAGGCCTACATCATGAAATTTGTTACATTATTTGTACATAAATTCTGGCCTCTGTTCCTTTTTCAGAAAATGCTTTGTGACCCTGTCGTACTTCATCCCCCTGGGAGCAGTCTTGAAGGGAGCAGTTTTAAAGGGAGCAGTCTTAACACTTCCAGTCAGCCAGTTTATACTAGGAGAGCCAAAAAGACCTGTTATTATCCCTGATTTTTGCACCAAATCAGTCTTGGGCGTTGGTCTGCCCTGTTGTTTAATTTTTAGTCTCTTGTCGTGAGGAAGATTATTAAATGGCTTTGCCAAAATAACGATATTACAATAACAATAATGTCAACAATATTATGCACAGCTTGCTAGCTGGTTGGTTTCCCTTCCAAGAGCTTCTTCAATGATATGAAACAAGGGGCAAACTCAAGAACGCGGTAATTACGTTTTTATTTAAAGAATTATATGTACAGATGAAAATGGCTTATATCACCAGCAAAAACACTCTACATGCAGCAGGTTGTCTCACGACTTCTCTCGCAGATCCGCTGGGACTGAGCGTGAATCGCTACCGTTAATTTAAAACATGCTGTCAATCAAAAAGGGGTTCCACCCTTTAGAGAGCTCCTCCAATCATCATGCAGCAGCCCAGCGTCCTGGCCCACCCACCTCTCATTCACTCCCAGAGAAGCTCAGCTTCCCTGGAAGTGGCGATTTTGGTACATTTTTCCAATCACTGTCCAGCTTTTCTGCAGTGAGACACGCCCTTCTGTGAGCGTCCATAGAGACACGCCCCTCAGTGCCCGCCCATAGAGACGCCCCCCTGTGCCGTCAATAGAGACACGCCCCCCTGTTCCGTCCATAGAGAAAAACACCCCTGTGCCGTCC
>JBBIGA010000032.1:2973429-2993292 GCA_037576975.1 Alestes dentex
TTCAAGACTGTTGGAAAACCATTTCAGGTGACTACCTCTTGAAGCTCATCGAGAGAATGCCAAGAGTGTGCAAAGCAGTAATCAGAGCAAAGGGTGGCTATTCTGAAGAAACTAGAATATAAAACGTTTTCAGTTATTTCACCTTTTTTTGTTCAATACATAACTCCACATGTGTTCATTCATAGTTTTGATGCCTTCAGTGAGAATCTATCAATGTAAATGGTCATGAAAATAAAGAAAACACATTGAATGAGAAGGTGTGTCCAAACTTTTGGCCTGTACTGTATATTCTACGGTGAGCTCAGCAAAGTGATGGCACTTTCTACTGAATACATCAGGAGACCCTCAGTTGTCCTTACAAAAGGACCTTTCCGGTCTGGTGTAAGAGCTCCCTTGGTAAATCTTGCGTCAGCTTGCCATCTGAATTTTACCTGTTAACTTTCTGGCCTTCACCTTTTTACGTTATTAATCAAAGCACACGCATATTTACTTTTAAAATGAAAACTGATTCCACTTCATTAGCTCTGACAAAGGACAAATGTAAAACACGAATACTTGTCAATACAAAAACAATGTCGACTTTGTTTAAGCATTTGTTAAACTGTTATTCTGATTACATTAATTACCTATTGATTTGGAAAATAAAAGGGTAGTGGTTACATCAAATCTTACAGTACATTTACTTACTATGTCTATATTATTGATCCTAGATCACAGTAAGGCACTATTTTTCACATTTTTATTTTAAGTCATGTGGGACGGTTGGAAACTTTTCACCATCACCTCCTTGCAGCGCAGCAAAATCTCACACAGGGTTAGACATCATTTAATAACATTTGGCTGAAAAAACATGGACAGACCCAACTGTCAGATCGACAGCTCCTTTTCATGCTTTTAACTGTCTCCTCTCTTTATGCTGTCTGTTCTCTGTCTCTCTCTTCCTGACTGTGCTGGTTCAGATTCACTTTTGCCTAGAGGGATACAAGGTTCGATTTTTTTTGACTAAGGTCTATGTGCAACATGACTCTGCACAATAACCCATTAATATGAAGCTTGAAGGCCTAAAAAGAATGATCCGCACTTGTCCTGTTTTAATGCTTGCCGGCTTCTCTCCATCTCACCTTTGATGGGGTAGTATATTATTGAGAAATTGATCTTTGTGTGTATTTTAGTTACACCATAATAAGAATGTTTTAAGAATGCATAGTATATAAGACTATTCCTCAGATTTGCGCTTAATATTCCTTGATGACATGAAACACATATTGTAGTTAAAAAAAAAAGCACCAAATGATGAAAAACTGCAAAACTGAGAATAAGCTGCATGACCAACCACCTTGCTATAAGCAGCTTTATTACCAGTAATAACAAAGTGCAAGGTCATGTTTAAAATTAACTTTATTCACTAATATTTGAGTAACATTGCACTTGTTGTGACAGAAAGAAAGTGTGAGCACAGTCTCTTACATTGGGAAACTGGGAAAGAAATGTAGCTCAAGTTTATCCTCCGGTTAACATCCAGCAGTTTTTGAGTCTATAAATAAACCATGTGTAGTGATATTCCTAGAGTTCCTACAGTGCCCTTCAAGACTAGGTGTCCTATAACATCTCTCCTATTTTATGTGTCAGTTACTCTTTCATTTTTTTCTCACTGGAGTGTTTAGGGCATAGGTCCCTGTGGTAAAACACATAAAGTAGAACTTCTTTGGCCTTTGAACTGTGAGAAGTGGATTTGACTCATGGACTGAAAATGGTCAGAGCTTCTAGCCGGATCCTACTTGTGCTGTACTGTTGAAATGTGGAACGTTCACATGTGATCCAGTGAACCTCAAACTCAATCTGACTTGGATGCTTTAGCATGATTACATAATTGTTATGAGGTATTTTTTCACATGCGGTCAATGCAAATCATTTCATGCACATACAAAACTACAATGTGATACTGAAATAAATAAATCAACACTGGCAACAAGAAACACAGACATATAGACTTGTTAGTGGCGTACAGAGTGCATACAAGCCAAATGCATAAATGACATTCGCCCATTCTTAGCGCAATTGCACGACCCCTTGAGAAATTCTATGGCTTTCCTTTATCACGCATCACTTTTTTTCAGGCAGTACTGAAAGCGGCTTCATCCGAGTCGGCATTAATAACGCTGTCTTCACTCGGAAACGACTCCCCGCCGCTTGAGGAATGGAAGCTGAAGTCGGCCACTCCTGACTCCTGGTCACTGTTGTCAGGGTCAGAGCTTTTTGCTGTGCCTCCAAACAGGCTGAGCTCGGTCCTCTCTGTCTCCTTCTGCTGGAGGGGCCAACCTTTGTGCCCAGCACCTAACATTCCACCAGTGTAATCCTGAGGCGAGCTGGCTATGCTTAGGTGTCTTGGCTCAGCCCAGAGAGCCTGGCTATGATCAGTTGTACACTTTTTCACACGAGGGCCGTTGACCCGCTCTTTTGCCAGGGCAGTGAGTTTCTACAGCAAGACAGGATTCAGTCAGTTAAAGCTTCTACAGATTTAGTACAGATACAGTATTGCAGGCTCTTAAACAGATTCTCCAGAGTTTTCCTAATCCCTGTCTATCCCATCTGAAGTTTATTACCATTGACTATAACTTTGATTTACATAGCAAAAAAATAACAGTAATCTTATAATTAATGGTCAGTCGCTTCAGCACTTATGCACTGGGTTCTACTGAGTGTCTCAATGGGGTGAGATCAAAAATGCTGAAGTATGCCTTTAAGGCTGTATGACTGCACCTTAAAAACAGTGACTGCTTCTAAAAACTGCTCTTAGTTAAAAGAGTCAAGCGCATATTTGGTTGCTACCTGCTCATACTCATCCAGTAATACTTCGAGTTGCTGCGTTTCCTCTTTCACAGCCATCAGGCAGTCCAGCACAGACTGACGCGGGTGCAGTCCTCTGTCAAAGTGATTGTACAAACTCCTCCAAAACCTGAAAACAACAACACAACGGCAAACATAGAACAAACTGACACTGATATCAGGGATGTCACTTTGAATTATATTAGTAATCAGGTCATCTAGTGATTGTTTAGATGAAGGACAGAGCGATCATATACATGCAACATGCAAACATTTAATGTTACTTCACACCTAAAATTTGTGACTACATACATATGCACTATAGTAAGATCCTGCTGGTTTGGTTTTCCTCTTTTTCACTGAGATGTGATCAATTCAGCTAACAGCTCACCCTTGAGGGGACTATTCAGACTGAACATGTCTCTATCAAAACCTATGGATACTATGATTGTCACTCAAATTGAAAGATACTCTTTAAGCATGATTCATCAAGTACAGACAGTAACAGTCACAGCCCTAATTCTTATGAGGTGTCTTTACATTGTAATATAATATGCAGTAGTAATATTGTTACTGCATGGTATAATACTAACATTACTGGAGCTCTCTGGAATTAAGTTGGCAGAGTCTGTGTAGGTGACTGTACAAAGGCAGTGTGCAGAACAGTTAACAAACGCCCCAGAATCTCCATAGAAACTGCCAGGCAGTAGTTTAGGTTCAGTGGGTTCAGAATATTTAAATTATTCCTTAAATCAGGCCAGTCTGAAAGCGAGACCGAGGGAGGGACAGGGAGAGCGAGAGAGAGAGAGAGAGAGAGAGAGAGAGAGAGAGAGAGAGAGACAGAGAGAGAGAGAAAGAGAGAGCAACATCTTTCAGTACAAGGATACGGAGCGGCTTCTCATTTGTAAACAAGCACTTGTGCCCTACTTGCGTCAGTTGCACCCGGCTCAGTTCAGAGTCAATCAGTTATAGGAGATACAGGGCACAGCAGACCTCAGGGAATTTCACCTATAAGATTTAAACAGTTCACTTCACAGTATGATCCAGTGCGGTCTTAAGCACCCAGCAGCTTAGAGGAGCCCAGCAAGAGACAGGCAGTGCTGGAAACCACACACTGATACTTGTACAGATACTAGAGCATCTATGTACAGTACTGTGCAAAAGTCTTAGGCACCTGAGAAAAAGGTGTTGACTTCTGGGCAATAGTGTCAAGCTACTGACAAAGTACGAATATTACAATACATGCAAACAACATTAATACGGAAAATAGTGGTTTTATGTATGACAAAGTGTTCGCATAACCATTTCCAGACCTCTTTCCTTACGTTAAATTAGGTGTGCTGCTTTTGGAGTGATGTAAATCAAAGCAATGACTGGAGGCAAAGAGCAGAAATCTGGAACCAAACCTGTGTTGTTGTAACGGTCACATAAAATAACTACTTAAAAAAGAGATGCAAGAGATACTTTTTATTGCTTTCTTGTTTGTTTGCATTTACTTGTGTTTTTGCTGGCAGAAAGAAACCAAACTGCCGATACAAATAACAATTTGGATCCGTGCCTAAGGCTTTTGCACAGTACTGTACATTTGTCTATGACCTCGTCTTAACATTCATTCATTCAACGACAATAAATTCCAGCAACTGAACAGTGGGTTGCTTGAGACTGTCTTTCACACTGATTCATGTTCTCAAAAAGCTTAAATGTGACTTGCAAGCTCAGTTAGCAAGCACTGGTCCACTGAGAACTGGTAGCTGTTTGTTTACTCAAGAATTTACATCAAAAACAAAACATGCTGTAACACACTTGAAACAGCAGGGGGTAGTGAGGGGCCGTAGAACTCCCTGAGTCTGACTGTGGTCCGGTCGGAACAGAGGGTTCACAAAGTCCGACTTGTTCTTCCATAGGTGAGGCCACAAGCAGTGAGTCTTCTCTCTAATGCTAGAGATAAAAGAAAGTTAAGATGCCATTCAGTCTATGTAAAAGCTCTGTACAATACATATGAAAAACAGTCAGACGGTCTCATGTGAAAAAATAGTTTTATTTACCCCAGTTCTTTTCTCTCTTTTTCACTGTTGCAGATGAAGTTGCCGTAGTGACAAGAATGAATGTGATTGTGGATGCTGATAAGGAATCTCTCGCTGTATTCAAAGGCACAGGGAAACTGCTCCATAAGTTGCCACACACACTCCAAGAACTGGTCTATAACAGGTGAAACCTCCTTGGGGTCATCATCTAGATGACTATATCTATATATACAGAGAACACATCAGATCACAGAAATATCATCCCCCAGAAAGGTGAAATAAACACTGAAGACAGGAAAGTCTTCCATATATTTTAAGACACCAAACATTATAATTACAGTGCCACCAGAAAGTATTCACACTCCTTCACTTCTTCCACATTTTGTTATGTAACAGACTTATTCTAATATAGATTTGAATATAGTTTTTCCTCAAAGATCTACACACAGTACCCCATAATGACAAAGCAAAAACAACTTTTTAGAAAGATGTGCACATTTTCTATTGCCAAAAGCTTGTTAATCGAGTGTTTCATAAGTATTCACACCCATGGCTTAATATTTTGTTGAAGCACCTTTGGCAGCAATTACAGCCTCAAGTCCTCTTGGGTATGCCTCTACAAGTTTGACACACCCGTTTTTAGAGTTTTTCTCCCATTCTTCCCTGTAGATCCTCTCAAGCCCAGTCAGGTTGGATGGGCAGCGCCAGTAGACAGCCAAATGTTTAGGTCTGTCCAGAAATGTTCTATTGGATTCAAGTCCGGACTCTGGCTGGGCCACTCAAGGACATTCACTTATCCTGAAGTCTTTGTTATCTTGGCTGTGTGTCATTGTCGTATTGGAAGATGATTGTCTTGAAGAATCTCTTTATATTTGGCCACTGTCATCTTACCCTCTATCCAGACTAGTCGCTCAGTTCCTGCTGCAGAAAAAACATCTACAGGATGGTGTTAGCCAGGCGATGAGCAGTGCCTGTTTTTCTCTAGACATGACGCTTGGAGTTCAGGGCAAAAAATTCTATTTTGGTTTAATCAGACCGGAGGATTTTGCTTCTCATAGTCTGTGAATTTTCAAGCAGGCTGCCATGTGCCTTTTAGTGAGGAGTGATTTCCGTCTGGCCACTCTACCATGAAGGCCTGACTGGTGGAGTGCATTAGCTATGATTGACCTTCTGGATGGTTCTCCTGTCTCCACAAGGGATCGCTGGAGGTCAACTCTCTGACCAAAGCCCTTCTTCTCTGATTACTCAGTTTGGTCGGGCGGTCCGATCTAGGGAGGGTCCTGGTGGTTCCAAACTTCTTCCATTTTCGAATAATGGAGACCACAGTGCAATCCGGTCTCGGAAGTCTACAGACAATTCCCTGGACTTCATTGCTTGGTTTCTGCTCTGATATGCACTGTCAACTGTGAGACCTTTTATAGACAAGTGTGTGCCATTCCAAACAATGTTCAACAAACTGAATTTACCACAGGTGGACTCCAATCAAGTTGTAGAAACATCTCAAGGATGATCAATGGAAATTCGATGCACCTGAGCTCAATTTTGAGCAAAGCGTGTGAATACTTATGTACCTACTGCGTTTAAATGTTTACAGTATTTGTACATTTTAGAAAATATCTGAAACTTTGCCGTTGTGCACCATTTTGTGTAGATTTTGTAAAAGAAAACTATACTCAAATCTATTTTAGAATAAGTCTGTAACGTAACAAAATGTGGAAGAAGTGAAGGGGTGTGAATACTTTCTGGTGGCACTGTATAAGCTTATCTGTAGTATCTCACCTGTGGGAAAACTTGTGTCCAAAAGAAACCCAGTCTTTTTCAATCAGCACCTGCACACGGAGCAAAGAGGCATCACGTATAACAATATGATTTGAACAACTTCAAAGAAATCGGTCTGTGTAAAGATGCCATTTGACATAATCCTTTATTCTGGCAACCTAGTTTTTCCATCCTTTGCAACAGGAAATGAATTTTTTTAGATAGGATTCCGAGACGCAGCTAATCTACGCCGCAAGGCTTCTTCAACCTGTTCACCCCGATGCGGTTCATTTTTCTCAGAAGCAACTTATTATTATACAAAACTGGGCCAAGAGAAGTAACTCTCACTGGCATAAGCCTAGCCAGACAGAGTAAATCCTTATGACCAAAGGAACAAGGACTGTAAGCACAGCTTGGCAATAATCCATGACATGGAGAATGGACGGACAGAAAACAGACATGGGAAATGTGGTAACATTGCTTAGAATATAATCTAGTCCATGTACTTTAAAATTCCCCTCTCCTATAAAGTCAATATTTGAGAGCAGCAATAAATGTATAACACACAATGTTTACCATGAATCCCTTGAGAGTCCTGTAGTAAGGGTCAAGAAGCACACTGGCCACAGAGCACACCTGAGCCGTTCGATCCCAACCATCAGAGCAGTGGACCAATACACTGACCCCTTTCTCCGCCACAGCCTGTACTCGAAGACTCAAACTGTTAGTACAAGAACACCGCCTTAAGTCAAACAGACTGCAAAGGTTCTGAATCAATGTATGCCTTACCTTGGCAATGAACTTTCCAGCAGAAAGTATGGTTTGTATGTGTGTCAACCAGTCCGAATTTTCCAGTCCCACAAGGAATTCACCCATGGATGGAGAACAAAGATCAGATACTGTGAAACGAGACAGCACACAGTTAGGCCCAACCTTGAGAACAGACCAGACAAAAAATGATCCAACAGCCTACATTATAATTAAATTATATATAACAATTATCCAATCCTAATCGATTATTGATCTTTGGGATTGTAGAAATTTCCAGCTCTTGTCACAGACTTAAAAAAAAAAAAAAATACATGCATTTCAATGGAAGACTCAAAAAACAACAAACCAAAGTCTGAGTTTTGATTTGAGTGGACTTCTATTATGAAGTGGGTGATGGGGTTTCTTGTTTGGTATTAGCCACAGCTGAGTTTTGTTAGAGTTAAGTGTTTGTTTATTGGTTGTGGGTTTTGTGTTTCATGTATTTAAGGGTTTGAGTTCATGGTTGAGTTGTGGGTCCTCCTGCTTACTGGGTGAGTGTTCTGTTGCTGCTCTGTAAGGTATGCAAGCCCTCGTGTTTCTTTTGTTTTACTTGTGTTTATAAATAAAGAATAATGGATGTCAGCAACTGACTTCCAGGTTCAACCTGGCCGTCATGACAAACATGTGTTACAAATAAAATTGCGTTTGAATACTGACCCAGCAATAGTTCAGAATACTGAATTGTTATTCTAGATTTTGCATGCCATTTCTTTATTGTTTTTTCTTTTTAATTCTTTAAACTTTGTGCTGTTTATTTCCAAGTTTAAGTAAAAAAAAAAAAATGAGGATTTTCAGAGTGATCTCAGACTTCAGGCCCCACCATGTACTTGTAATGGTGTCACAAAAATATTGATTTTTAGTTTTAGTGATATTGGTGATAAAAAAAAAAATCTAGTTAACTGCTGTGTTTGCACCTTGCTATGAGCAAAATATATATAAAACTAGATGAAAGGCTGATGAAAAATCTTTATTCAGCAAACAAGGAAAACATATCAATTTCACAGATACACACTACCATGAGAAAAAGACACAGGCGATCACAAAATAAGATCACATTTTCAGATGCAGATTAGATTAGATTGTTGTCCTGCTGGAAGATCCAACCATAACCAAGTTTTAGCATCTTGGGAGAGGCAGTCAGATTTGAATTTAACGTCTCCTGTTTTTTTTCCTAGAATCTGTTATGCCATGTATGTGAATAATACTGCCAGGGCCTTTGGGGGAGCAACAGCCCCACAATATCACAGATCATCCGCCATATTTAATTCTTAGTATTAAGTGCTTTTCTCTGTAGCCGTCATGAGCGTCTGGAGTTAAAGAGCTCATTTCTTGTTTCGTCTGATCTCAGCACCCCGTTCCAGGCCTCTTTCTGACATACATTCCAAACCGTTTGTGACGCATGAATGTGACACTTTGAAACTTTGGACTGGATTTTTTTCCTTCTCTGACCACTGTGGCTGCTGACAAAATAGCCTTGCGTCCTCTTCTAGGCTGGTTCATTATACTTTCCAAATTCTTAAACATCCTAAAATGTGTTGAGCACGTTGCCTAACACTTGTGAATCTATCCAATGGTGATGGCTGACTAAAGGATTTGGCTCCTGTGTCACCTCATTTTTATACCCCCAGTAAAACAGTAAATCACTGATGACTGTTTATAAATTCTTAAACACTTAGAAGTTAAATACGTGTGGAATCATCTTTCATCCTTTATCTCCTTAAGTTTTTTGGGGTGCCAATAATTGTGTAGTTTTGTTTGCAATGATCAGATTAAACTTACCTCAATTCAAGGATATTTTTCTATTCCACTTTTCCACTATATCTATATAGTATGAATATAACCGATAAAGTGAATTTTTTATAAGTTTCCTCAATCATTTTAGCAGAGGTGTCAATAAATCTGGAGGAATCTGTGAGTTCTTTTTGGTAAAAGTTTATGTGAAGAAAACCCAACAAAACAGCCATTCCTTTAGTAGAGTTCCCCTTTGCAGCAAATTTGGGTTAATTAAATTCAGTAATGCAGACTTGATCTGATACTGTTATGTAATTAAAAAATATAAACATGCAATGTGGATACATTTCTCAGTTGAGAGAATGAGTAAGAGCTTGGAAGTGGTTTCATTTGAAGACTCACTGGTTTGCACTCACTACACTGACATGTGTGCCTCTCTGTGATGGACTTTCTGTTGTAGTACTTTCTCTCAAAACAAACAAAAATATTCTCTGAAGAGCTCATGGCTTCCTATGGGTCCCTCTGCAATGAGAGTGCATCAAGCCAGGAGTAACAGGTGAGCAGGTTCAGTCAAACTCAGAGTATCAGGGTTAATGCAAACCTGAATTCCAAGAAGAATTTGAGAGGAAAAGGGGTTCCAACTGGCTTTACTGTAATGAGAGCTGAAACTGGCATGCAGTCTCTGCTGGACAGCTACTTGATGGTATTCACCCAGTCGACTCCCTAATGATTTCTGGGTCAAAATGTTATCACAGCTTGTACTAACATTATTTTTCCAACACTGAATCAAATCATTCTCACGCCCCTCCTTTCCTCATATGGGGGAAAAACGTCCCCGGTCGTCAATTCAGAGAAACCAAAATAGTCAAGCAATGAAAGCCAGATGGATTCAAAGAGCCCTTACCATATCCCCCTGCTTTATCACGGAACCCTCCTACAGCCCAGTGTAGGCCACCACACCATAACTGCCTTTATTAGAGTTAATAAGAAAACTAGGTGGTCCAATATCCTGGTGTTCCAATCTCACTAGAAGCAGAATTACTGGGGGATCTCAGAGAAAACGGTGGGAAGTAGCCATATGTACCTATTAGCTCCATTTCTAATTCCAAAAGTCCAATTCCAGAGTTCCTCTAGGGGCATTGTACAACGCATGCAGTATATGTTGCACTTTATTTGGAAACAGTTACAAGTTAACTTGACATCAAAATGTAGAATACACAGGTGACGGAATACCTTCAATCAGCTTCTGTTGACTGTTCCTCATCACGTGGATGTTTTCAATGCCAATGAACTGAAACTTTATGTTGGTGTAGTTATCCTCACTTTCATAGCCCTTTCCTGTAGCCCGGTTTGCCATTGCATTGAGCTGAAAACAGATTGTTTTTTATTCATTTCTGGACAGCCTGTATAAGAACTGAAAAAATGATGCACTGAATTCACTTGATTCAAAAGTGATTATCAATTCCAACATTACTATTACCAAAATTAAGTAGACAGGAAGATGGGGTTTTCCTGTTGGAATAAAATTGTATATGTCCATTTTTTATCTTTTGCCATTATTTGAAAATGACAGGTGACATTTACATTTTGCCAAAAGTCATGACCAGCGGGGCAATAGTGATGGTCAAACAGGACTTAAAACTTAATGTTTTACCTTGACTCACACTGAAAGTGGGGATTCTATTTTCCTTCTCCTATAAGTTACTTTTTTTTTGGGATTAAATAGATTTTGTTCTGACAGCGTGATGTTATTTATGCGGAAGCGATGTACATTTGAAGCAAGTAAATTCATAAGTAAGCTATGCATATCTTCATCAGAGAGTTTACCTTAGGTCTGGTGTCCACAACATACATGAATCTGCTTCCAGGGTTTGACTTCATGATGGCCTCTAGCATCTGTTCATCCTCCAAGCAGCGGGCGCTGAAGCCAGACAGAGGCTGACTGCTACGACATATGGCTGCCTAGCATGGAGACAAGAATTTATTACCATTGTACCTAGATGGAATACACCACAAAGTGGAAACAAGCAAAGATGCTTCTATTTTGCAAATTTGTGCAAAGGCATCTGATGAGCGGATGAAATAAACCTGGGAGTCGTCTGGACAGGGGCTTCCATGGAAAGGATACGACTCAAAAAATCAGCAGCTTTAATTAGGTGACATCAGGTGATTCGGTTTAAGTTGAACACTGATCTAGAAATTGTTCAGAATCTTGTATATTTATTCTATATTTTACTTGTCCTAATTTTAATTGTTTTATTTTTTTTTCAAATTCTAATACTTGTATACTTGTAAAATTCTAATAAATGTATTTTTGGATTTAGGTGAAAAAAATCCCAGATGGTCAATGTGGTCTTAGACATTGGACCCCATTGCATGTCTACACAATCAAATATGTTCAAAATGCTCCAATCAGTGGTGCTGAGGTTATAAAATGTCTAGGTTTATGCCTTTGCTATTTCCTACATTTGTGCTTCTCTGATGGCTGTACTACTCTATTGCATCCATACTGATTCTGGAACAGAACAGTTAAAAAGCCCACAAACCACATTTTTAGGGCTCAACTTTAGTGTCTTTGGTCATCAGTTTACAGAGCTGGAAATAAAAATGATCACCATAAAACATTCAGCAATTGACATTCTTCCACCCATAGAAGATAAATCAGACTAAGGCACACTGTGCTCTCCATAAGCTGGGCTCCGTTTCATGAGAATTTGACCTTGGCCTCATAAAAACCTAAGGTTGTGTTGATGATAGATTTTTTTAGACATTTGGTCTGATGACATATGGGATTATCTGAACATAGATAAGTGAAGACACTATGCTATGACTGAGCCATGGGTCACACCACCCTGGTTTGTACGTACAGGTCACATACAAAGAGCATTATGCTCTATGCTCTTTAAACCAACACAAACATGAGGAGTCTGTGGGGAAAACTTGACCTTAATAAATGGAATGGCCTGTTCCAAAAAAGCCAACCCACACAGAGCCGGAGGAGCTTGACCTATCTTCTGAGCAATCCACTTATCAAGGATGTAAGACTGGAAGCTGTGCAATGTATTTTAAAGGCTTCTGGCAACGAAGATACAGCACAGCCTACCGTTTAACACAGTCTGAGCAAGCATAATAGTGGCAGGATGCAGTTTATACCCAGTGGAGTACTGGGTTAGAAGAAAACTAAAGAAGCCAAGGGTGTCCAAGACCTTTACTGGTACATAACAGATGTACCATATCTTTTTATTGTCTGATGACAGATGAAACATATTCGAGCCAGAGGACACTGAAGAACAGGACTGAATCTCAGAAGCCTCGTTAAACCAACCCATAGAACCTCATGTTCCTTGGAAAGAATGCGCTGGAAATTCAACAAAACTCACTTGAGTTTCTTTACAGTAGTATGACAGCGTGGGAAACCGCCCTCTGCTGCGAAATTTGGAGCTCCCGACGATGACAGGGAGGGTGGCTGATTTAGGCACGAACAGGTCGGCAGGATACGTGTCGCACACCTGTCTCAAAGCAGGAGAAGCAAAACATGGAAACAAACATGGATTAAAAGCTGTACTATATTTTATGTTGTACAGTGAAAAGCATACACACAAAGATCCAAGACAAATACCTATGGGTGTAACAATCTCCTATTTCTATGTTCAATTCAATTTTGAATTCTGAGGTCAGGATTTGGTTCTGATCTTCAGTATTATATGTGTCAGTGTCTTGGCCTAGAAAAATATATCTTAAAGTCAAACTGTTAACAATAGGTAAATGCCCGTCTGCAAAAAAGTTATCTTAAATAACAGTATACCTACGTAAGCTATAAGCAAAATCTTCAAATTAATGCTGGGCAGCAATTAAAACGTTTAATCGCGATTAATCGCATTGTTATACTGCTACATGAACAAAAGTGCAATAACATTTGGTTTGCAAACACTTTAAACCAATAAGGTGCCTTTTAACAGCAGTGTTCCCTTTAACACAGTTACACAGCTGCAGTTCAAATATTTTTTTGTATAATATGGACAAAAGTAATGGGATGCCGGACCCCTGCAAAAACCAGCCGAGATGTAGAACTGCGCGCTGCTCACATCCACGAGCCCAAAAAAGCAATGAACTTTCAAAATAAAAGGATTTCTAAAAACCTGCGTTAACGCACGATTGTCGCCGTTAAGTAAATAATGCGTTAACGCGATAGTAATGCGTTAACTTGCCCAGCCCTAATTAAAATAGATAAAGCACACCACGACACAGAGTATGATCACTGATGTTGTTTCCTCAAAAGATGAGAGCAAATGAGAGACCCTTGATGTACCTCCTATTTCAATACACAATTTACAACATTTTTCTTTTCAATTTTTTGATGCTGGAAACAATACACCTTCATAAATAGCTGTAAGATGATTTGTGTGAGACCCAAAAAGCAACTTTCAAAATAAAAGGGTTTAAAAAAACCTGCCTTAACTTGCGATAAATATGCATTAACTTTCCCAGCCCTAGATGAGATCAATCTACTGCAAAATATCTTACATATCTAGATGTTTCTTAATTTTTGCCTCACTCTGTAGATTTCATAAACACATTTATTGATATAAGTATACAATATTTTATTAATACATTTATTCATAATGAAAAGATACACTGGTGACTCAAGTGAATTCAGTTTTCCAGTGTGTACACATACCCTATGACTAAGGGCAAATTATGAACTACATGTGAGTACCAGCCTCATATGGTCTAATTCTGAATTCTGATGCGGAGACAAACATCTGAATGTAACAGATGCATACATTCGTGCTTGAGCAAAAGTATTCAGGTTATTGACTGACCCTGTATTCTCTGTTGATGGGGGTGACATGCCAGAGCTTATGTGATACTCCCATTCGACTGTATTCAGCCTTCAGGTCTATAAAATTCCAAGCCTGGTCTCTCTTGGCCTTATCAAGGTTAGGATTGAAAGAAAAACAATAAAGCTCTTCATATCGTTCTGAAAGACAGAAAAAAGCAAAACACAGCTGTAAAAGTACAGTTAACAGGAAATAACAGGAGAGGCAGTATGACCCTGAACTTCATTGTTAATCCTTTACTGTTACTGATAAAACAACATCAGGGTTTGACTTCTGACAGTTTTGCATGGACAGTATGTGTAGACGCCGCCTCCAGTGTACAGAGAAAATTTCCTATGCTTGTAAATACTTTTCAGAGATTAATAAGGAAGCAGATTTCGGACAGAAAATGGTTTGAGAAGAAGTGGGATTTAACATGGTGTCTCATTTGCTGGGTCTATTTCCAGACTTTACTGTGGAACTCCAGAGACGTTTTGCTGTACTGCAATTATATTCAATATTCAATAGTTGCAGCAAACAGTAAAAGCAATCAACCACAAGATCTGAAACACTCAGGTCAGTAATGTTCAGACCACAGGTCACAGCTCGCCCTCATAGAGCATCAAGCACAGCCCGGCTTGACCGAACCCTTCATAAAGGTCAAAAACATGCACTCTTCTTAGGTTCAGCACCTAATTGGTGGAACAGACTTTGTCTGACTATTAGAAGTGCTGAGTCCCTCAAAAGATGCTGAAGACCCACCTGTTCAATGAACAACTACACGTTCATGTCCTGTTTTCTTTGTGGGCCACAAATCATCCATGTATACTGGTCTGGAAAAGAGCGTCTGCCATATGCTGTACATGTAAATGTAAATGGTTACCTGCCCTGGAGAGACGTAAGAGTGACATAAGAACATTGTTGCAGTCGTCCTCTTGTGGGATGCAGAACTGAATGACCTGGAAATTCTTGCAGTGAATGAGAAGTGGAAATCCCATGGCAGCAGCACTTTGCTTCTCAACATGACGCACTAAACTATGCAGCACCTGTGATGAAAAATCAAGCCAGCTGTATGTTTCATTTGGCACAGTGCCAAAGAGACATTTTCAGATACCACAAGTTCTATAATAACAAGATGGTTAGAGAGATTATTTTCTCCACTGATACTTGCCTTCTGATGCTATTAGTAAAATCTAGATGGTCAAAAAAGATTTCTTAAATTTCAAAAACTGATAAAAGCTGGCCTATATTCAAAACTACTGTATAAAAAAAATGACGCTATTAAAGCACAATATGAACAATAAATCAAAAACTTACCCATATTTCATTGCGAACCTCAGCCTTGTTATCCACAAAAATAGTGTGAGAGGCGGTCAAGTAGAGCGTGCCAACCTGTGCCCTCCGAGAAGAGCCTCTGTCCACTAAGTGAACTTTTTCAACCTGCAACGTGACAATACTGGTTTTGAATTGATGGAGAATTCCACTAATTTACCATTTTTGCCCATCATTTCTATTAAGAAGCTTTTAAGTAGCTTTGGCCTTAAATTCTGGTTCCTAACAAATCTGACCAGAAAACTGAGCATCATACAACTCTGTATGAATTGTATGCATCTCTGTCTAAACTATGCAGATATTTTTAAAAAAGCAGTTTCTCATTTAAGCATTCAAGGATTGCCTGAAGTTATAATCAAGCCTGGCATGTTCAAAACATTAAACAAACAGTTGAAAGTCTCATGAAGGCTCATATAATTGCTGTCATGTGATTTTAATAGGATTTAATGACTAAGACTCTGTGGTTTTATAATGTCATAAATAAAAAAGCAATTTGGGAAATGCGGTCATTTATTATCAGCACAAGCTTGGGATATTCTCATGATAGTACTTTATCCGGCTGCTAAGGGCTGGTAGTGGTGGACAGGACCAAAGTATGCTGGGTTCTTCTGTCTTACACCACAACATTACATCATCCACACTGTAAACTACTAGTTTGAGGCTTCAGAATTTGACCAGTTCAATGACATAAATGCATCACGTTAATTAACAGCTACGGCACACAAATAATGCAAAGAAATCCTGTTCAGTACAAGCAGACCCATGGCAGGGGAATAGCATTGCATTGTACTGTATTTACCTTTGGTAATCTGATGTGCTCCATCATTCACTCAAGTCACTGGACAGATAAAACTAATATCAAGCTTTCAGAAGATTCTCTGTGTTAAAAATGCATATTCTTAATCACTCTCTCATAACATTTTGAACTAAATGAACGATACAAATGTAAAATAAATCGTTAAATTGCCATGAATGCTAGCAGATGGGGACATGGTTCCTCCAGTCAGTAGTGGTGAATCACCAGTCGTTTCCAGGCGCCGTGCAGGGTCCTAAAATCCACCGGTTTAGTATCCAAGACTGCAGGAGGGAAGTATAAAAAATGATTTCTTACATAAATTAGACTGTACAGGGCTGTTCATGTATAATTGCACAAAGGACAACTCCGTGCTTCCAACTTTGCGGACACAGTTAGGGGAAGGTTTTCAATTGCAGCATGTCTGTGCCTGGTGGACAAAGAAAGGTCCATACAAAATGGGTTCAATGTGGAAGAACTTGACTGTCCCACACAGAGCCCTGACCTCAACTCTATCCAGCACCTTTGGGATGAACTGGCACGGAGATTGCGAGTCAGGCCTTCTCGTCCAACATCGGTTCCAGACCTCATAAATGCTCTACAGAATGAATGGGCACAAATTCCCACAGAAACTCCAAAATCTTGTAGAAAGTCTTCCCAAAAAAGTGGAAGCTGTTATTGCTGCAAAGAGGGGACCAGCTTCACAGTAAAGTCTATGGTTTGTCATCAGAGTCCTTGTTGGTGTGATTGTCAGGGGTCCAAGTACATTTGTCCATACAGTGTACTTCTATTGAAGGGTTTTCCACATTATCTATTTTTTTATTCCCAGATGCCTCATAAGATTGAACATGCATTGATCATCAGAGTGTACACGGTTTTCGAGTAATCGGCCGGTCATAGTCAGGACAGGGCACCTTCAAGGCCACATGATTTACAAAAATTATTTCAGATATTCTATAATGTGATTTATTTCCTCATGCTGCATAACTTAATGTCTTAATTAACAATGCTATATGAGGGAACATGTTTGATTTTCATTCATTATTAGCTAAACAAATTTGACAATTACACATCAAGTTACTACAATATCTCTGCCTGACTTTAACTGTCAAATAGCAAAATGTATTGTTGGTCATTCTCCAAAACAAACAAATGATATTTTTTTTAATTTAGTGTAATTCAAAAAGTGATTGTAATTGTAAAGTGTCTCTGAGTAGCTATAATTATATGACTGGTAATGTAAATGGTCAACTGCTGTGTGTGTGTGTGTGTGTGTGTGTGTGTGTGTGTGTGTGTGTGTGTGTGTGTGTGTGTGTGTGTGTGTGTGTGCACTGAAATTGAAAAAGAAAAAAGTGTCACAGTTAATGGTATTCTGGCATTTAGTGCTATGTGAATCCTTCCTTTGCCAACATAACAGCATTAATCTTCTCCTGTAAAGCAGTAAGAGAAAGGAATCTGAGACCACTCCTCTGTGCAGAATTTCTTCAGATGCTCCAGGGTCCTAGCTCCTTTTCTCTGGATGCTTCTCTTCAGCTCACCCTTCAGGTTTTCAATGGAATTTAGGTCAGGGCACTAGGAATGTTATGTCAAAGACTTAATTTTGTGGCCACTGAGCCATTTTGTGTGGATTTGGATGTATGTGTTGGATCACTGTCCTCCTGGAACATCTAACCATGACCCAGTTTTAACTCTGGCAGAGGCAGCCAGAGTTTCATTTAAATCTTCTTGTACATCATGATGTGTCTGTGTATCTTTACAAGTTTCCGAAGCCAACTTGGAGGCAAAAACGGCTCCAAAACATCAAAGATTCTCAGACTATGTGGAGAGGAGATTCTTTTCTGTGTAACCTGCTGGGGGCAGCAGGTGGCCTCGTGCAGAGGTCCCCAGCCACCGGGCCGCGGATTGGTATCAGTCCGTGAGTCAATTGGTACCGGGGGGCAGAGAAAGACAGAATAAAACTATTTTATTGATTATCAGAGTCTGAAAGATCTTGAAAAAAAATAAAATAAAATGCTTGTCCCTGTCACGTGAAACGGATCATCAAAAATTTAGCCTATAAGCTAGCAAAAAAAGTACACAAATGAGTAGCAAAAATGAACACAGTCTGTTTTTAGTTGTATCTATACTGGTCTGTGAAGATATTGTTTTACATGGTCTGTGGCGCAAAAAAGTTTGGGGACTGCTGGCCTAGTGTTTAGGGAGTTGCCCCTGCGATCAGAAGGTCATGGGTTTGAATCCCAGGACTGTTAGAGGCACCAATGAGGTTTTCCTTGAGCAAGGTACAGTTGCCTGCTGCTTCACTTAAGTGAATGGGTTCAGCAGAAAGAATTTGCTGCTGTGCATGTATGACAAACGGACACTTTACGCTAGGAGGTGTAGTTTTGAAAACTTGTGACCCCGAAACTAATATCTAAAAGCTAATATCTTCTACAAATCTCCACCAGTGATGGCTGAATCCATCACTGATCAGTGAGCTTGTGCGAGCAGTAAAATAAACTTTTTTTGTTTCAAGTAAGGGCACTACAGCTCTGTTTGTTTTAAACTTCTCAACTACTGCTTTAATAGTTGATACGGGCAGTTTTAGAACGATTGACTAAGGGTCAACACACTTCTGTCACATTTCATTAGTCTTTTTTTCTCATCTTCTCCATGTTGATCGATCAAAGACTAAGGCAGTGTGGTCTCTGTCACCCACGTTTATGCCCCATTAAAACAAGACAGGGAAGTCATGGATTTCCTGAGCTCTTAAGTGGATTAAAAAAAGTAAAATGAAGTGGAAACATTCTACACATTTTGGAATTGTGACACATGGTTTTGTTTAAAAACAAGAGTTTTTGTTTTCTTAGGCTAAATGACACTGACCTTTTTCAGGACCTTTTTTATCCAACTTACCCAGGCTGGCGAAAATTATAGGGTCGTCTATGATCAATTTATAAATAAATATACAAAACAGCCCATTTATTTTTAGTTTGCTTTAAACCTATTACACCTTATTCCAATGTTATATACTTTCATGATGATCAGAACCCCTGTTCAGGTAAACCAGGCAGACGTGATTTAGCTTTGTGGCCTGTTTTTAAAAACATCAGTTATTATCTGTGGCAACAGGACAGACTTTTTTTTTACTAATCATTCTAAAGCCAATTTTTTTCAAAGAGTTTGCTTCTGTGCCTCACTGAATGTGTGCGACAAAATATGAGTAAGAGTGAGAGACACATGCAGGAGTTATTCTATGTATTTTTATTCAGCTCAGTCGAATAGAAGTCTCACACATGGCCTTCCTATTTACTTCTTTCTGTGACTCACATTTTTGAAGGTCACACACATTATAAAATGAACGTTATAACTAGAACAATGAATCAGAGACATTTCAGAATAGATCTTTATATTTATCCATAATATTATACAAGACATGACAAATGGGAAGTAAATGCCTAGTGACATACAGTTCTTCAAGTTTCAGTCAGCTTTTTGAAGCAGTTGACCATTGGTACATACTGTTAAGTACATACTAGATCAGCATTGGGATAGATAAGAGTGTCAAGGACTGCAGCTTGCCTGTCTGACTTTTTCCATTTGATAAGCAGTGAGGGTTAATACTGTCATAACGGGCTTTATATTGACCAGTTTAGATCATTTGATCATTTACAACTGAATTTTTTATGTATTATATATATATATACATATTATGCCTCATTGTGTGTATTTACTCCTTATCTTTATTTTCATATATATATATATATATATGTGTGTGTGTGTGTGTGTGTGT
>JBBIGA010000032.1:3034883-3058471 GCA_037576975.1 Alestes dentex
TATACATACACATATATATATATATATATATATATATATATATATATATACATAAATACATACATATATATATACATACATACATACATATATATATACACACACACACACACACACATATACATATATATATATATATATACATATATACATATACATATATATATATATATACACACACACACACACCAACACATACAGGCAAATGGAACCCCAACTGCCTCCTGTCGTCCTATAAGTGAACTTAATCAGATTGACCTGTACAGTAACTGTCCCGGCCTACAGACATGAGCAGGGCCTGGACCTTGGGGTGCTTATGCATGTCAAGACAGAGGCCTCCCCCAGCAGAGTCAAGAGGAATGGGTGTGGGGAAGAATGCGCGTCTCTGAAAATCACCCTCAAGGGAAAAGCAATTTTTTCAGTGACTTTGCCCCACCATATTACAGGGCAGTAAAATAGATAGCTTCCCCCTCTCCCTGCCCTAACATCACTAATGGCTCACTGGCTGGTCCATATGGTGGGTAGGTGAAATTAAACAGAGGAAGACCAAAAAAAATAAAAAATTACAGGACAGCAGGGGAAGCCAGGCCAGTCACACTGTTATTGTGGGGAACCAGCACACCCACTGTTCTGGTCATTGATTACTTCCATTTGTGACAAGCAATCAGCTTATTGGAGCCATTCGCTAAAGGCAGTATTTTTGTTGATTTTCCCTTTTTATTACACACACACACTGGAAAAAGAGCATCACAACCATGTAGCATATCACTGCTGTCATCAACTGCCTCCTTTTTCATTTGCAAATGCCAGCAGCTGTTTGTATCAGCTTTTTATGATAAATGGACCAAAAATGTTATGATGTATGGTCCAAAATTTTCTTGTTAATTTAGCATTCGGTAAAGTTAAAAGCACTTTTACCTTATGAGATTTGTCACAACAGTGCTGATATATAGCCTCGCTACTCACCAAGTTCCTCGCGCAGGTTGACTAGCTCCAGAGAAAGCTCCTGGCGCCGTTTCACTGCTCCTTCATTCTGCAGACAGAAAAAGAAAATTTATATCAACAACTTGTATAGACAGACTACACACAATTGATCTTGTGACATGAATAAGTTATAACATGGTTGAAGTGTAACAATGTTTTTGAAATGTAAAATTATCATCTGACTAACTTAATCTAATTTTTTTTGCTCCAGAATGCACTGCTCATAGGATTGGAGAAAAAGGACAGGATACTGTAAACAGATAATTAAATAAGTCAACAAATGCAGCATATGACAACTGCAGCATCCACCAACATATATACATCTGCATTATCTTGAGGAGGGGACAGCCTTAACAAAAAAAACACAATGTAGAATGAGAAAAATCTAAACAATATAATTGGTTTCTTCCTGCAACCGGATAAAGAATTATGCAGAACGGTGAAATCAGTCCTCAAAATTCCTCCTAAACGCACCACTTGGTTTTTGCTCTCTTTTTTTAAGTGGAGGGCAGCCAGACCCACAGCTGCAGTGCTTCAGTCAGCCTCCCAAAAAGACGCAGAGGAGAGTAAGAAGACGCCTGCTAGCTTTTCAACCTGTGCCTTCCCCCACAGATCAATAAAATCTTGCCACTGAGACACGCATGTACACCAGATTTAAACTGAAAATCACTTAGTTAACAGAGAACACACAGAATTGCAGGAAGCAACAAAAGCCAGCCAGTGCCAGGTGCTGCATGATGAGTCACTTATAAACTCGCAAACCTCATAGCACAAGATTAATGAAAAATAAAGCTACTGACACAGGCATTTACAAATATATCATTTTTCATTCTACCCTGGTCCCAGAGGAGAAGTTGCATGTCTTTACCCTGGGTCCAGCGCAGGGAGCTTTAAGGCACTCTTTGCTGCTGGAGCAGCCCATCGTCTAGCGCTGCTCAGTCTGGAAAGGCAGGGGGACAGCAGCCCAGGTGGAGGAACCACCACCACCTCCACCTCCCCACACAACTGCTTTCTCACTTTACATGAGAGGGATGCCTAGATAAAACCGTTCCATTGGATCTGGCGTCCTCCAACCACTTGCCTCTGAGTGGCAAGGACTTACCGTAACGTCACTAATAGAGGAGCAGTGGGGAGCAGGTTTCACAGGACACACGGGCAGGATATGTATAGCTGCACTTCTAGGCAGACCATAGAACTTAATATATAATAAAATAAAAACAGAAGTCTGACAGGAAGCTGATCGAGTGCCACTTACTAAAATGCAGCATGACACAATGACCTTCCTGCAGAGAGGGAGAGAGTGTCTTTAGCATTTTACAAAAGTGAAAAAATAGCAAGTGGTGCAATAACTGATAACTATGTACATCTCCACAAACTAGTGTACTTCTATAAAGATCATGTATTTTGGATTTTGAATTGTTTTAAACTGACCATCCTCAGTTTATGGCTCGTTTTGCCCCATTTGAATAATATACCAAATCATTATCTACTAAAAATACTTGCAACTTAAAGCACAAAAATAGAGAGAAGACATAAGTCACTTTTCAATGTTCTATTAAAACTAATTTAAGAAGCACACTTCATATTTGCCCTAAACTCCACAGATATTTCTCAAAGCCCTGATTGTCATGAAATAATTCACTGTGATGCATCAAATGCCCCAATGGGACGAAGTCAATACTAATGGACTAAATAAAGTGCCTCAGACTTCAGTACCAGCAGCCATTAAAACAGAAAGAGGACACCATTGCCTACAAAGCATTTCTTTGCAACAAGGTTATAATACCGCCAGTGAAAAAGGCTTTACTAAACAAAATGAACAAGCGCCCTCTCATAGTGAAATTATGGCAGCGTGCTAAGTGTTGACAACTCTTTGCAAACAAGTGATATGAACCAGCCCACTCCACCTTTCTGAATGCCTGGCTCTGCCTGTAACCATATCGAGTCAGCAGCTGTACATTCTCTCACAGACCTGACGAGGCCCAGCCCACTATTCTTAGACTAATGAAGGTTTAACAGATTCCAGTGTAGGTTCTTATGCCCCCATTAAAAAAGTGGCCTCTGTATTTTACATTATTACTTGCCAATAACAAAGAGTAAAGATGAAACACTAAAAAGTATCAACAAATCCTGAGAGGGAAAACATCTTAACTAATCCATTTTCATCCTCTGCCTTCTCTGTTTCTGCGTATCAATATCCACCCCATGCTAACATGTACAAAATGTCAATACATACATACATACATAAGCATTAGCCTAGTATCAGGTCTCCTGATATTATTTCTGGATCCAAGAACTGGGTTCATGCAGACAATGCAAAAAGTACTACAAATAGTCACTCATTAGCTGCACTTTATCAAGATGAGTTTAAACAGCAGTGAGGTTACAACAACACTTGAGAGGGCAGATAACAGACTGCAGTGATACATTCAATGTCAAACTCTGTTATTTCAGGTCAACAAGTTTCTGGTTAATTTAGACATTGAGAGAATGACATGTGATGGACAAATGTCATTCTCTCAACCTATACATCAAGTTCTTAAAGTAAAGAGCAGCAAGGTGAAATTTAATGGATAAAACTCTCCTCTTCAAAAAAACGTATTGTGAAAGCTGATTATTGAGCCATGCAAGAGCCTCACCACAACAAAACAGAGGAACGTACTCCCACCACTGGCTACACTCACTCACAAACACTCACTCTCATTACCAGCACGTTTCACAACCACAGTACATGCAACAGGGCTACAAACCTTGACACAGTGAAATAAACAAACAGAATAAACTGACAACATCTGTTTATATGTAGTTCATGAAATTTTTCATGCACTTTCATTATCAGCATCAGAAAATGTCTGCTGCCAAGAGAAAATATTTAAGAGTATTAAAACTAAAGAATATGAGAAAAAGGTCATGCTGCTTACCTCTGCACAAAGGTTTTGTACAACCACAGTCATAGCTTCAAATTTGCGGTTGTTGGTTTTGAAGCTGTTCTTCAGTTGCAGGATTGTCTGATTCTTCTTCTCGCACAGAGTCTTGTAGTACTCCACCCCTCGAGGTTTGGTCTCTGGTGGCACCAGGTCTGGATGACTATTTGTCTGGCCTTGCTGCTGGCTCCGAGGTGCTGTCTTCGTTTTACCCTTGTCAACTGTAAGAGATAAGCCATTTAGAGTTGCTACAACATTCAGCATCCTTTCTACCTCTGATGCTTCATGCATCTGTTACCACCACTGTCTGCTGGTATGAGCCACCGTCCCCAATGTACAGTTCCAGCTCATGACATGAGTCATATAGTATAGTCACATATTGCTCCGTCTCCAAATAGGAGTGCTGAATGAGATTACGTCCATCTCTTGATTGTATCTTTCCATCTGATCCTAGCCAGACATTAGAGTGCTCTTATTTTAGCAGGGCCATGCCATAGCAGTTTTGATTTACATCAGCTTTATAAATACAACACCAGGACATAATAATGGCCAGAATCCCTCTCACAAGGAGGCTTTACAAAAGGCACAAAAGTCACAAAAACAGCGTAAGAGGCATCTTCCCTAAAGCGACAAAGCTGACTAGACTGATTATGTAGAACAAAACCTTCAATATGAAAATTGTTAACTTTAAAGAAGAACGACAAAATGGTTCGTAACTTTGAATGGAAGTTTGTAGAAAAACACTTTTTCAAAATATATTTTGAACCATTTTATGACACAGCTGACTATAATTTAATTTAAGGGAAGATCAACAAAAACAGATTTTGTTCCATATCATATAATATTTGTTTGTATTTGTGTGTGTGTGTGTGTGTGTGTGTGACTGGACACCAAGCAGAAGCCTAGATGGAGGCAAGCTGTTCTGCTCCAGCTATTACATAACAGCTCTATGAGGACTGGTTGGACATTTCTGAAATGCCACTTTTAATGAGGGAGGAGTGGTATCAAAGCCAAACCACCCACCCTCTCTGCGAAGTCACAGATATATTCATGGTTATAAATGTTTGCAAATGCAAACACAAAATCAGAACATGATTGTTTTAACTTTAAAAGGGTACAAAAAGATTTCATATACAACAAAAAAAGATTGTAAATCATTAACTAGCAGTGGTTCCCAAAAAGGTCCTTAATTATCCCTGCCCTGAACATTTTTATGTTCATCCACTTCAATTCAAGAGTGCTGGGTAATTAGTTGGATCAGGTGTGTTGTGAGCTGGGAAAACACTAATACATGCAGGGCAAAGAGTGCTTTAGGACCAGTTTGGAAAGAACTGCACATTTACACACTTAAAATTGAAATTATGTACTGTTGAGTATCCTAAAATTTGTATGTCACTGTAAATGCCATTAAAAGTTCTCATCACTGAATAAGTTAAATAAATTACTTTGGTTCATAAATGCATAGATGGTGATGAAATGCTTCAGTGAGAAACAACTCTTCAGAAACAGAAAAAACAACAAAAGACAGTGTAGCACTAATCACAGCAATATCAGAGTCTTGACCTTGTCGGTCTTGTTCTAGTGCAGACATTAGGCACACTATTCTTGGTATGGACAGCAGTGGCTTTGGCACTCCCATCTGAACGACCTACCTTCTAATAGCAAACAGTTAAAATCCTCCAATGATTGTTCAGCTCTGTATGTGTTCTCACCCATAAAACAAACAAATGCTTTGCCTGTGTGTACCGAACACTGTGAACTCAATTTCAGCTTTGAAAAAAAATTAACTGACAAATGATGAGAGAAGCAGTTTTGCATAATATTTAATATCCTTGATGAAATACGAATACAGGGACATGGTGCACGAACCTTCTAAATCATATTCCAGATCTGAACTTGTGTGGTACAGCAACCTTTAACAGTTTTAAATGTCATGGCAGTATGTCATTCCTGTGCAGGGTAATTCTTCAGAAAGGAGAAAATAGAGTATGGGTGACTTGCTTTATGCTAGCAATCCTTCCACAAGCAAGAACCAAAATAAGAAAAGGCTTGACGATTCAAACTATAAATATTCCACTGCTGTTTTGCATGTGAGAGCAAATACCTTCTGTGGCTCCCTCTACTGACCATGATTTAGCACACCACTGCAGATTAGTGTTCTCACAGACACACACTAACTGCCTTGACAGTCTGTTAGTCAAACAGCTTCACGTTTACACCAGTAGGCTAATACAAGTTAAACAGTGTTTGGTCTACATATGAACAATTATATGTGATTGCAGGTGTACCTGCAATCTTATTTAGTAAAAGTAAACACGGTCAAAATGCAACTCAATTAAGTCTTTTAGCGCACAGATTGATGCTACCCTATGTGCAGTTATTACAGTGGAGTAATCAGACCCTTGTTGATGGCAAAGTGGTTTATATCTTTACAAAGTGTCTCTGATGCATCTGGCAGTTTAAAAGGGCTCCAGTTGCTTGAGCATAAAGGTACTGAGGCACTTTTCACTGTGGTGGTAATAACAAAAAAAAAAAACAAACAAACAAAAAAAAAACTAGGGTGAACAAATTCAGGACAGAGCCAGAAAACTGATGCCCAAAAAGTAATTAATACCTTTTGAACAGCTAAGTTCAAAAATGTACAGAATGTCTTTGATAAACAGAGTGATTGAGCATCTCTGAAAAATTCTAAAAATGTCTGTTCTATATTTAACATAGTAAAGCAGAATGTGCTTTAGAAAACTGATAAGCCCATGCCATTGTAAATAATTCATTCTCACATGGGTGAATTATTCAAACAGGCCTGAAAAAAAAACCAAAAAAAAACCACAGTCCATCAGCAGTGACATTTTTGTCTCTGTTGGACTTCCCTTGCAACTAGTAGTTTACAGCCCATGCAGCACAGATATGAGAGTTTGGCTGCCAAGTGTAGGTTGCACATTGTAGGTAGAAAGCAAACCACTGAAACTATGAAGCTTGTAATTCCTTTTTGCATTTTTGTCTCACGTGCCACCTTTCCTCAAAAACAGGTCTCTGTATCGAGAAAAAAGAAAACTATATAAAAAGAAAAAAAAAAAACCCCAAAAGCTATATTAACTACAAAAGAGGGTATTAGTACTCATAGAAGGCATGCCATAATGAGCATTCATCGTTCTCTTGTGCCACTAGGGGACAGCTCTACCAGTGTGTGTAGGCTGCTGGCTTAGTTCAGAACACTTGTGTCATTCAAAACTCTGAGACTGGGGGCAAATACGAATACTGCAACTAAATACTGCTTCTCATGCTACCCATACTATAATTGTGTAGTATTATTAAATCGTGTTTTACTATTTCTAATCTGAGGAATATGTAGTTAATTAAACATCAGGCTGAGCATAGCAGTGATCAAACTCAACCATTAAAGTAAATTACGGGAATGTGTCCTTCATGGCGCTGTCGCCTTGGTCGTATCCAGATCAACCTATGTATAAATCATTTTCTAATTAGTCACTTGACAAACCTTAAAGACTCACACTGACCCAAATTTGCATTCAGTGAGCAAACTAAAGGACATGATGCAATGAGGTCAGAATTACCACGGTCAGGGCAAGCAGGAGTACTATCAATACATGTTTCAGGGAGATATTCCAACAGGTGAAATAAGACCCTGACCCATATAAATCACTCTTTAAATATAACGAACAGCCTAGTGCAAGAGGAAGAAATACAGTCTATCTATGACAGCCCTTATTTGGCCATTCTCTAGAACAAGAAGAAAAACAATCCCTGATGAGCGCTCCCTATGAGAAATTTTCCCTAACAAGGAATGTTTACAAGACATTACCCTCGACCTAGTGACCATAATCTAAAATAACCCTCCTCGAATGCGTTAACTTGAGACATGCATTTTTAAATCTTGCTGTCTCTACGCACACACTCAACAAATTAGCGGAAGACACCAGTTGTAAGGAAGAAATGGTGTCTTGCTTTTATATTTCAAGACATTAAATAAGACCTGAAGAAAACATTGGCAAGTTTAAAGAGCTCCATGACTATTTCTGGACAGTAAGTGGAAGCCTTTTGGGCATGTACACAAGCAGCAAATATCAAATACTCTCTGGCAGTGAGAGTAAACAGCCAGGCTATTAATAGACTCAAAAACATCAGAGGAGGCAGCACCTTGAGAGGGATGAATAAATTATTTTAATATGTCTATGCATAGCAAAGGTAAATTTATCAAAACATCCTTTACTTTGGTTGAAAAAAAAGGAACAAACCTGCTCGAAATACCACAGTGCTTTTCTTGCAGCCAGAGAGCAGCTGGAGGCTTCGGAGTAAGCCTTTGGCAGTCAGCTTCACATGGATGTTGGAGAGAGAGAATTTGGGAGAGAACAGCATCTTGCTGGTCCAAAAAGACGTGTAACTAACAAAGCTTTTAAAGCAATACAAAAAGAAAATCCTTCAGAGGAAATTTAGTGTGAAGCCCCATGCCGGCAGGGGGGTGGGAGGATGTCAATGCATCATGAAATGCATTGAGATGGAGGAGGAGGTGGGAGGAAAATAAAAAACAAACTGTACTAACAGCAGCAGCAAATGTTATAATAAGACAAGGTAAAATAAAAGAACCCTCAAAAAAGGGGGAAAAAAAGGAATAAAAAACGAATAGCTTCACTAGTCTAGCTAGGGGAAAATGTGAAAGGAGGGGTTTCCGGCACCACAGACCCTCAGACAGATGCAGCAAAATCAGACAGGCTTAATCCACTGATCAGAGACGATCCTTCAATGCTCTAGCAGCATCTCTCCATGGTACTGCTGCTATGGAGGTGGAGGATGCTTTGGGAGAGAGGAGGGAAAAAAGGAGGGAGGGAGAGTGGGAGGAGTGAACAGCAGCACCTCGAGCTGTGAAACACCGCTCCCTCTCTTGCCTTCACAAACACTCGCTCTCCCTCTTATTTTCACACGAGGGAGGGCGAGGGGACAAAAATGGCAGGAGTGAAAGCAACAGCTCACAGCCAGGTTGCGTCTGGTGTACAGCTGAATTCAGCCATGATAGTCCGCTGTGCACATATAAAGAGCCTAGAAAGCCTATGAAGCAGAAAATCTACAAAGAATTTGCATATAAACCTGAGGCAAATGTATACTTTATGCTTTCCCTTAATACAAATATGCATATTAGCAGCATTTCTGAGAAAGCATGCCCTTATTGAGCTATAAACTGCATTTAATTCATGGATCTACAAATCATGTACAACAAGCCACAATAACGCAGTGTAACAGCTTGCACGTGCAAGATGAGAACAAATAACTGCCGTCTGCTGACTGTCTCAGGCACATTGTAATGCATCCAGCTGGTCTCAAGGAAACAAAGCCTTCACCCTAGTGGGGCCATAATCTCACGTATCAAGCGCAACGCTGTTTATAAGAACATGTGGGCTGCTGCTGACAGCAGCAAACACTGCATGCCTACACAGCCCAAGCTCCAGTCCAAATCCTAAAGCCCATCTTTCCAAAACAAGCATCTAAAATCAGACCTTGGCTCTCTAAAGTGTGTAATTTCACAAATTCCAGAGGATATGTAAAGATCGGAATGCAAGCGTCCATGCGCATTCTATTATAACAAAACGCTGAGCCACAAAGTAAACAATCATTACAGGCAAACAGAGAGGGGAGAGATACAATGACAAGTAAAGTGCTACTGTGAGACTGATTTTTTTTTTTTTTTTTTTTTTTTTTTTTTTAAGAACACTGCCAGGTCACGCAGGGTTTAGTTTTAGGCACTAGACAACTTATCAGACAGGCTCATTCACAGGCTCATTCTACAGAATTACTGAAAGAATACTAACCATATTACTACGCTTAATTTTACTAAAATAGACGATCTTAAAAGCATTTTACAGGTTTTGAATACAACGGTACAAAATATAGCTAGAAGGTGGCAACATTTTATTAGTAGTGCTTGATCACAACATGTTGCCAAAGAAGTCACAATTGTAGCTTTTCGTTCAAATGTTTTCTATTCATACTGCTCATGTTTCAAAACACTAAGTTAATTTTCTATGCTGTTCAAAGTATCGTCATGAGGGTTGACTTTGTACCTGTGAGTCTGATTACTTTTTTTGCGTCATAATTTACTTTGCACCATTTTTCAACAAATGCTCTTGATATGGGAAAGACATATTTTAATCTAGTCTTGCATTTTCCCAGTCTTCTTTAAATTGGCATGTATTTTAAGTCTGAAACTGTTTTATTTTTTTTTTTACTCAGCAATAGTGTCCACTCGGCACAACTCAACTGTACAAAGTCTGATTGAGACGAAATTTGGTACAGGCAATAAAAATACCAGGAGTCGCTAAAACTTTTTAAATAAAGTAGAATTCATTTTTTGCTTGTTCAGTTTGCATTTAAAGAACCCACAAGGGATAAAACTTCAAATAAATATAGGAATTTCTACATAGAAATCTAATACAAAGATGCGGCACAAACCAACACGTTTTTCTCTAGCTCAGAAACGAGTTGACTGTTACTGCTGAACTTCACATGTATGTTTCCAAGGTGGGCTGCAGCTGATCTTAAATCTTGGGCGCAACTGCAGCATTAGCGGGCATTATAGCATGCACTTTTATTATTGAAATGTTATAAACATAGACTTTTTACAGTTCTTAAGTTTGACAAGTTTTTGGCACATTCCAAGCCCAGCACCGGAGAGTGCTATATGAAAACACAAATCATGCAGTGGTATTGGCAGCAAACAGCGCAGTGATTCCTGCTGCGGCTGCTTTCTCCATGTCAGCTGTGTCATACTGACTTGGCACAGCATTCTGTCCCTGCAATGCTGAGACGACAATTCAACCCACAAAGCAAAAACCAACTGCCCCCACACTCACACGGAAAACCACAAGTACACTGATTTATTACACACTAAACACTGCTATGTCTACAGAACATTGTGCCCTCTCGCTCAAAGAGCAATGAAAAAGGTCAATGAGGACAGAGAAGTAAAGGGATTTCACACAGTCACTTGATTCATTTGTATTCTATAAGTGGTTAGCAGCATTAAATAGACTGATGGTTGAGAAAGGAGTATATAGTTTTGAGGAAAACATCAAAAAAGCATTAACAAGGTGTTTGACGATTGCATTCTAATAACATTTTACCAAAGTATGTACACCCTTCAAAAAGTAAAACAAATTTCTGTAATTGTTTCAGCAGTGTTCATGTTGTAGTGAGTTCTTCTACCTGATAAAGCCCCAGTACGTCGAACATGTCGTGGCGAAGCAGGGGTTTTTAAAACACTTGCTGAGGGCCTTAGAGTTGTCTGAGATGCTGACGATATGTTCTTGAATCCTGTTTCACAGAACAAAAACACCCAGGTTTCAAGAGGGGCTCAGGAGTAATTACAGGTGAAAAACACAAGCACAGATTTCATCAATATGAGGGAAATGACCGATGGTGAAAGAATCCTTTTGGCACAGGGAAGATACAGTATAAAAGTTAGTTACAGCTGTAATTTGTGAACCATTCTGTGTATTTCTGAATGAAAGTCCTGTTGGACTTTTCTCCACACAAAACGCAGCCAAACGTTATTACGAGGGACATTCAAAAAGTTTCTGCACTTTTTTATTAAGAATTTCAAAAACAAATTACCTCACTTTTCTACATAGTCACCTTGTTTTGCGATGCAATTTTCCCAGCGTCGTACCTACTTATTAATGCCATCAGCAAAATGGCATTAAAAAGCATGCACTGCTGCTTTTACATCATCATCACATGAAAATCTTCTTCCCTTAAATCTTCGAGCGGCCCAAAAAGGTGGAAATCAGATGGCACGAAATGGCGCTAAACTCTGACACTCTCAATTACTACTCTTGCAGTCTTCACCATTTCCAACAAAAACAAAAGTATGGAAACTTTCAGAATGTCCCACGTATAAATGAAAGCTGTTTATGGAGTAACAATAATTGCTGCATAATAAGCCTGCTTCCAAAATTTCTGTTTAAAAGACCTGTTTAAAGATCTAAAAAAATTAACACTGATTAATTGCACCAACCCAGTCCGCCGTTCTGGCGAAGCATGCTACCCATTGAGATGTGCTACCATGCCCTTCTGTGCATGTGCAGTGCCACAACCATAAATCTGTGCTACCTCGGGACACTGATAGCTGTATAAACTTCAAGGAAGCATTTTTCCACAGGGTAGCCTTAATTGATAGACACTGCTGTCGATTTACGCTACGGTAGCATTTTTCTACAGGGCAGCAAGAATCATCAGAACACCCTGGTTCATGGTAGCATTTCTCAGTGTTGGAACCTGACTTTATAAACTGGCTCTATGTACATCTAGAGATCTATCTGACTATCTAGGCTCTTCTCATTTAAATAAGATATATATTTTTTTTATCACATATTATGTGCCTATTATTATCAGTGCTAAACTGACAGTATAAACTGTAGAAGCTTCAAGGTAGCATTTTGACAGGGTAGCATGAATCGATAGACTGCTTATAAAATGTGTTTTTTAAACACAATATTTTGTCTCCAACTATGCATATTTGCCGACTTCTCATCACTTTCAGTGTCATAAATTGACTATAAACTGAACTGTATAAACTTCAGTTAGCATTTTTCGACAAGGCAGCATAATTCATCAGAACACCCATGCTTGTATGTACGTTGTCTTAAACTGCAGCTTATAGATGGCCTTAGTTCTATTATTGATCTTGCTGAAGCATTTTTTCCCCTCAGTATATTAGGTAATATTTTTGATTGCTGTGTCTATTACCGCAAATGTACAGTGCAGAAGCAGTTATGAAATAAAAGACTTTGAAAGTCTGTAATGTTGATTTTTATTCACTCATATGCCAAAATTCATTTAGAATTTTTAAATACTTTTACAGCAAGAATGCATTAATGCGATTAAATGCGATTAATTTAAAAACAAGGCACCCCTCGTTAGTGGCAGCCCCCTGCTTCACTTGGTGTAAGGGTTAATTGCAAAGAAAGAATTTCACATTGTTCACACTGTGCGGTGTAGTGAGATGTGGTGTGTTCTTGCATGACTATAATTTACTAATAAACAGGACGGCATAGTCATTTGTGCATGTAAATTTTTACCTGATGATGTGGCTTTGGTAGACTGACTTTGTAGCCTGGTTCTTACTGAAGTAGTTCTATTACTGGGGGGTTTGACAAGAACTCCTGAAGAAGGCTCTGCATCTGAAAACAGACAATAATGATAAGCTTGCTTTGTGCAGTATAGGTTTTACCACTTACTATACTCACAGATATGTAAATGTGACATGTATGCAAGGACGCTCTAAGCACAAAGGCATTCTTGCAGTGGGAAGTAAGTAAACACTAAAGCCCCTACTGTAGTGAGGTTTCCCCTCATGCTACTGTCATGTTTCCATAGAAACGTGGATTACTCCATAGCCTCACTGTTGTTCCCTGGTATGCATTTAGACAGTAATTCAAACGAAATCATACAATAAATTAATGGACAGTTCATAACAAGAAGATTTTAACCAACGCCTACCACACCAATACATGCACAAAATGCATAGACAGCAGGACACTTAAAATAAACATAAGACTTACTTCTCCATAGCTGAGCCTTAGACTTCCCATTACAGACAGCTAACAAAGGAACGATACAGAAGCGATAGGATCCAATAAGGATGCATGTCAACAGGGTGAGATCACAATGAGCATGTGCACTGGACTGAGGGATCAGGGTCGAATTGGTGAAAATGTGCATGGAAAATTCGGTCCAGGTGCAGCTACGGAGGCTTCCATATGCTTCCATGATCTTATCCAGTATGTTCAACACCGCACAAAAGAAACGGGGTTGCCTAGTTTGTATTGAGCATGGGTGGTCATACTGTTCTGCACTGTTTTCTAGCTTCTCTCCAAGTGAACTGGAGTGGAACAAACCCTGCCTCCAGACATCTGCGACTGTGGAGCCCCGTTCATAAAAAAGCATGGACATCCACCAATGGGGAAGCAGAAGAGTCGTGAAGATGCTCAGGGAAAAAAGCCCTCTTTGTCTGTTTGGGATTCTCTTGTTCTGTCTGCACTGCCAAAATTGGCCTACATTTCGACTGTGCTTTGCTTCAGACTTGAACAAGACTGGTCAAGACCCTGGCTCTACAGTCAGAAGCAATTACTACAGGCAGAAAAGGATTAAGTTGACTGAATGGCAGATCTAGTTCTCCGTCTACTCCACATTTAATTACAGAAAGACAGTGGGAGTGGACTTCAAAATCCAGATACTTTCTTCACTTAATAATGATGCCATTTCAGGCCACACATTTGACATGAATCCATTAAAATCTAACAGCTGGCTAATGGGTAAATGCTGAGGGAAAGATTTAATTCTTCAGACCTTAGATTAAAAGATCCTTTCCACCAGTCTGGAAAACTGGGTCAAGATGTACAAGTAAAAGGCTGATGCCTGTCTGTGTTGGCTGCGGATGAAATATTAGCAAAGAGCCTAAGCAGAGTTTAGGCAGAGATATAAAGTCAGATCCACAGAGGAAGGAAACTGCAAGCATACAGTTTACAAAAAGATACAAAAATACTTTTATAGTTACACACAGAGACAGAGATAGTGTTTAATGGGATGCTGACCTTTAATACAAAACACAGCTCTGACTGGATAGCCAAAAGTTATGCTTGTATCTTCAACAACAATGATGGGGGTATTCGGCAAACAAAGGACTAAAGGCTTGATTAATTCTTATTACACTTTACAGTATATATTATATATTATAATATGCTTGATAATATAAGGGCAACATCACATACACCTATATTAAAAGGGTGAACTATGTCTACTAGATTCCTCAACTAACAATTCAACACTGATAGACAGATTTGATTAATTGGCCAGTTAAATGATATCAGACTGATCTATGACTGAGTTATTATAAAGTTAGTTTCAGCATTATATAATAAAATGTAAGTTTATGTACAGCATAAAAACCTTTGGCTCAGCCTTGCAGACACTAACCTGGCTTTGTGAGTGCAATGGAAGAACTGGCGCTCTTCAGTCGTCCTTTAGGTTTCACTGGTAGTTTGGAGGCTGAATTTTGTGGCTGAGCTGCAGTTAAAGAGGGTTTTGGATGAGAGTCCTGGATAAGCATTTTTGGAGTTCCTGCAAAGGAAAGTTAATTATTAGTGACATTTTAAAGCAATCTTTTCAGTGTATCTTTTGTAATACAGAGCAAATCATTGGACAAATAGATGGCATGAGGTACAGTCTGTTACTTTTGACAGAATGCAAATGAATTTCTGTACAGATATGATGCAAAAGTAATTTTTAAAAAGTGCATACTGTAAATGAATTAATCCTATCACTGCATCTGATTAACTAATGTGCAAACAGCAGGTTTCTGCATGTGTTCTGTCCATAATGTAAACCTTCCTGTGCTGCAAAGGAAGCATAAAAAAATAGTGTTTTACAACTAAAAAAAAATCAGCAGGAAATGATTCAACAACCCCTTTCCTTTACTTGGTTTTCTCATTAAGCATGTTGCTTTCCAATCTGAGCATGGACCAGCTCCTGATGATGCATTGTTCTGTAACTACAAGGAAGGTCAGAAAGGCAGTGGGGTGTGTGTATATAAAATCTGCAAAGAACTGTAATGGTAGAGGAGGTACATGTGTATCCTTCACATATTCCATGAGGACACGACATAAGCTTTGGCCATTATAAACAGGATATTTTACTGTCAATAGAGTTTTTGCCTGTGTAGAGCATTCGCCACCTCGTGGTGAAAACAATAAATGCAAACAGACAAAAAATCTTCACATAAGCACATTAAAAATTGGGGTGCCCAAGAGAAGTAAGACAAACAGTGGAGACACATTTGTTTTTTTTCAGTTCTACACTTAAGCATACCAGTCTTGAAATAAGCCAGTCTTTCCCTTAATCCTGTTTCATGGAACATGATTTTAGTTTTATGTTTTAAAGATAACCAATTAGCAGAAATATGGATTTGACTGGATAAAGCTCTTTCTAATTATAGGACATACGAACAGTGCCATTCACACTTACATAAAGTTGTATTAAAGAGAACCTGGTATGTAGTCTAACCTGTTTAACTGAGATCTCATTTGAAGATTACGGCAAGGAATTTTCAGTGTAAACAGCATTTATCGAGTAATAATAGTGAGACGTATCGATTACATAACCAGCTGTAACATCCCAGCATGTGCTTGCACATAGGCAACCACTGCCAGTATATCTGAAGTGAACAGAAACACAGAAGAACAAAGTCCAACTTCCAAACTTCAAAAACTGAACTGACACAAAAAGGCTTGGCAACGATTCTGTCATGCAGCAAGCCCTTCCCTTACCTCCAGATGTGCTCAGTTTACTCCTTGGAGAAGGCATGTCATTTGTAGCGCAGCCATTTTTCCCTCCCGAACCAGGCTTGAGCTTTGATGAGGATGGAGGCAGCTGCCTAGGGATTGCAGCTAGAGGTTGAGCTGCAGGAGCAGCTCCTGCCCTGGATGATGACGGCAAGGGGCCAAGTCTACCTTTATTCCAGTCACACGGTACTGGTTCTGACAGCCGTGACGAGTGTGTCTGTAAGAAGAGTTTCCTTTCAGTCCCATACTCCCATGCAAAAAGTCCAAAGTCTGTGTGCCCCACACTCACTACAGTGTTGGCCATAATAGAGCTTAAGAATGTGAGCAGTGCTCAAGCGAACGCACGCTCAGAAGTTGCTACAAGCTGCTATTGTACTACAGTCCTCCTGGGAATTTGAAAGTCCCTGCCAAGCACCCACCCCCACCACTACCACCACCACCACCTCTATAAACATAGTGAGTGTACACATGGAATATATTTTCCAGAGACTCTGAGCAACTCCAATTCAAAGTAGCAAACAAGCTATTTCCTTTGCTCTCTCAAACTGCACTACATAGCTACTCGTAATTAAGTCATGATATGACACTGTATAAGCAGTAGTAGACTCAGGTTGCCAGGAGGATTATGGCACAAATGTAAACATAAAATTCCTGAATCTGTTGGTCCATGTCTGACTAGTTCATTGACTGTTTGTAAAAACTTAAAATAAAAGTAACAAGCATCTCCAAAACAATCCAGTCCTGAAGAATTTGAAAGCTGCAGTATGTTTCTCTAACCACAATCAGAGAAACACATGAGTGCAAACAATAATTGTACAAATTTCTCAAAAATGTACTCACTTTCAGAGTGGTTTTCTGAGGTTTCCGGGAAAGGCTGAGTGACCCATCCATCTGTTTTTCCTTTACAGAGAAGGGATTATTGTCTGCAGGTTTGTCCTGGCCTGTTTGATCCTGTACATTCACTGAAGATGAGGATGTTGCAGTGGTAACAGCATTTAAGATCCTACTGACCTGTGTTTCTTTCTCACAAGCTCGTTCACTGGTAGTTTTAGATAATGTCTCAGACCAGGTACGAGGTCTGGACTTCGGAGCAGGCGCTCCTCCTTGGCAAGTTGATGAGCGATCTCTTTTACTCACATTGCTCTGAGGCTTTTTAAGGCTATTACAAGTAGATGTGACAGTGGAGCTGGAAGAAACAGCATAAGTAGATCTGACAGGAGTCTTGTGTTGCACAGAATGGTAAGTTTTTGTAGTTTGGTTCTTATTGACTTGGTGTGAGGTATTTGAGGAAACCTTCACAACTGACACACTTGAAGCTTTCAAGGCACTGTCGTTTTTTGATGCAATTTTAGATTTCACATTACTGAAGTCGGGTCTGGCAAACTTCTTGATCTCTGGCTTGTGACTTTTGGTTGTTGCAGTCAAACGCGTTTTGGGTTTCTGAGAGACAGAACTTGGCTCTTTGTTGACTTGCCCTGTTGGACTTTCTAGATCACATTTACCCTTGCTAAGAGAAGAGTCTGAAAAGGAAGGATGGCAAAAGGTCTTGGAGCTCAAAGACTGAACAGGAGTCGATGTTTGGACGTTACCACTGATGTCTAATTCCTCAGAGGCTGCGTGTTGGTATGTCTGTCCCTCAGCTGGTGTTGAGTGGGCTGAACCACCTGTGTGCCACTGACATCTTAGCGCTTCTGTATTACTTTTGTTAAAATTAACTGGTGTGACACACTCAGACCGGTCAACACCAGGGATCAAGTGTGAAGATTTGCTCTCCCCAATTCCTCTTTGAGGAATCAAAGAGCTTGAAGCTGTCGGAAAGACCTCCTCTTCCATGATGAAAGTCTGATTAGTTGACTGAATGAAGGTGACTCCAAATTCTTGGTGTGTGATGTCTTTTCCTTTAGTACTGAAAGTATCATTAACAAGACCCTCACAGACATCAGGTAGCAAAGCAGGCTTCAGGCCAGAATCAGAAGGGATATCTGAGGACTCCTCTAAGAGTGACACACTGAGCAGTGGCTCAGACTCATGCAGCAGGAAACTGTTACTCCTAATTACCATCTCACTAGAGCTCACAGAGCTGCACCTCTCATCAGAGTCACACTGTGACAGCTTAACAGAGTTTAGGACCAAGATTTCTCGCTCTGTGTAATCATTATGGGTCTCTGAGCCTTTGCAAGTGTTCTGAACAATGGGTCCACAGACAGCAGGGAGTGGGTCATGCTCAGAATCAACACTGCCATTCTGCAGATCTGAGACAATTACAGTCATCTTCTGGTTACAATTGTCATTATTGTTTTTTAAGAAGTCCACCATGTCTAAGGTGCCTGTTTGGCAGACCACTTTTCTCAACATGTTCTCAGCGGAAGTCACTTCACTGATACAGTCCTCTGCCATCTCCACATCATCAGGGCTGTCTGTGCTGCCATGACTCAAACTACTGGTGGTTCTTAGTGAATCGGGGGAAGGGTCAATAGGGCAAGTAATCTTATTTCCATTTCGGTCCTCCACAGAGAATGAGAGATGCATGACTCTGTGGGGAGCCTCCATGCTGTTGGCTGTTCGACTGATTTCCACCTCAGAAGAGCAGACTTGAATATCCAAACTTGTCGTAGCAGGCCCCCCTCTACCGCCCAGCAACAGTCATTTAATTCTTTATTACATAAGAGGCACCTAAAGAAGAGGAAAAGTGATTAGAAGGACATATTATTCTGAAAGCAACTGCTCATTTTCACAACAGAAACATGAAAAAGATGCATTGACTGTTAAAGTCAAGATGTTGGCAATATTAACCAAAAAGTACACTAATCAATGAAACTGATAAAAACAGATCATAAAAATAGCTATTTCATTACTGATTCATTGGGGCTATGCGTCTGCACGCTATATCCCAAAATTGTCATTTTAGAAAAAAAAAAACAACAACATGACTCAGGTATATCACATCAGCTCAGGTACATTCAAGAAACATTAAAAGTATTTGTGTGCACTTTATGAGAACAAATGAGCATACATCTTTTGCACATAAAATGTGAAATAAAATGTTTTTTTATCTGATTAAACTGAAGAAATGATCAACAGATTCTTCAATTATCAAAACAGTTGTTACATCCTTATTGTAAACTTAGACTGCAAATGAAGTAGCGCTGCAACAAAAAACAATAACAAAAAAAAAAACAAAAAAAAAAAAACCTATTTGGAGCTTAATGTTGCTTACTCCATAAAAACCTGAGATACCTTTCCAGTAATAAGGATCTGACACCCTACTGAATCTTTAATATTTCCAGGAACAACCCCATTCAAAATGTATACGCAACAGTTTGGACAGTTTAAGTATCAAATTCTGCTAATCTCTCTCAAACCTAAACCAATTATACTACCCTTAAAATAACTTCAACCAACTACATCTGGAAATAACATACAGCTGAATCTTTAGCTTGTTAGCATTTTGATTATCAAATGAATACTTTGATATACAACATGAATTCTAGTTTTATGAACATCTAGTATATATAATAGCTGGACATTAGCCAAAATACACCATTCAGAGTACTAACACAATTAAGACTAAGAAGAGTATTACAGCAAGTTTAAAGCACTGTGAATTTTAGATGCGTGGTCAGTGAGTGTTCTGACTGGAAGTGATGAGGGATTGAGAGAGGGGGCTCCTCTGTTTTAAAAAGGACAACAAATGCTAATCAAAACAGATCACTTTGTTTTGTTGAGACTGACTTAACTCTGCGATAGTGACTATGCTGGCAAGACAAGCCCACTCTCTAAATAAAAGGCTCACTGCAGCACAGATTGAGTATGATTAGGATATCAGCAGACTAACAGTGCATGCAATGCACTGAACATTCAAAAAACTTACAATGCAAACTAGGACAGCATGTTAACAGTCTCAACATATTTAAAGTTGTCTGCTTAAGTCGTGGTTATAGTAACATTCCAGAGGGGCGGAAACAGCTTGGCGTAATTTTAAACAGTTGACAGAAGAGTGTGTATGCTACACTGCACTCCTGTCAAGAACAATAAGAAAGGGAGTCTGTTTACACATGAGGTACAGAGAGATTCTTTGCTGCCAAGCATCTTACCAGGACAAACTAAAATAAGCAAAACAACACAGCTTTAATATGACTAACATTTCATAATCAAATCATCTATTAAAGCTTAGACCGCTTAGGGAAGGTTCATAATGAAAACACTGTGCTAATGGTCCGATGATTCCAACATCAGCATTGCGTCAACAAACAAATCAGGAGAACAATGTTTCACTCTGTGCTGGAATGGAGGGAAGTGTCTGTAGCACATAACAGGTTACAGGTACCAACAAGTGGAAACATAATTAGCCAATGGGCTATGCATATAGCTCAGAGACTTGAGACGGCTGCTTTAAATTACACAGGCTTGTTACACAGTACGGCTAGCTGTAGGGCTGGGATTGTCTCTCACAAGGTTTAGATATACCTGTTGTGGTATGTAGTGTGACATACTTTTACATGGAAACCTTAGACTTTAAAAATGAATTACAGTAATCACACAAAACAGTTATTTCACATCGGTATGGTCGGTGTGCATGTCCAAGCAAAAGGCAATATGGTAATGCTGAGGTAATCCCAGAAGAAAAACTACACCAACAGCTACAAACTAATATAGGTGACCAAGAAAGCACTGGCAGAAACAAGCCTGACTCTGCACTGAGCCTAATCCATCATTGCTAATAGAGGTGAAAAGATATACAAATTTCACAGTATGTATTGTGTTTTTTTTTTTTTTTAAACCAGACTCATGACTCTGAGGTCAGGATTCAATTCAATTATTCATATTTGAAAAATATAATATTTTGATTCTACAGAGCTCTAACAAACTAACAAAATAAACTCCAAAAATAACAATCCCTAGAATTTATAGCCTCTATTAAAAAAAAAAAAAAGGACATCTGACAATGGGTGTGTCTATAGCCATGTTCTTCCTTAAACACTTCCCTATTAGAAGACCCCCAGACGCTCAGTTTACTGAGAATGATTTCAATGAGACATGGCAAATGAAAAAAAACTTGGGAGACAGCAAGAGAGCTATACAGTTTGAAATGTCTGAAATGTAATTTTCCATATGCACTGAAATTGTTGCACCCTTAATGATTAATGAAATCAATCATCACTGCTGTTTAGGAGTTGCCAACAGCACATTTCTTATTAACGAACACTGAATCCTGAGAAACTGAACAGCAGTGATGCACTCTTACACCATTTCTAAGAATGTAACAATACTACATACACGCTCTTTTTTTTTCAAAAAAGGGTTGATCAATATGAAAATGTTTATATTGTGAAAATTACAACTCATAATGCCACAATATGCTGAGATACTGAACAACTACAAACAGACCATTACTCCTGTATAACAGGATTTACTGTTATATTCAATAAAAATTGTATCCTCAGCTCAGGAAAATATAATTTTTTATGTGACTTATTATTAAACCTCACAGAAATGAAAGATTTTGAGGCATATTCTATATCATGAAAATGTCTTGAAGTATTGTAATATAACTTTTTGTATTACTGCCAAGAAATAATTCCTCCATCTCGTAATAGAGAGAAGAGTTTCCTTGGGAACAGACACCCTGCTTAGTCATTTACAGTCCAACTCCTCAAGTAAAATACCACCTCTCACAAACACTGAAAATGGCAGTCATTGGTAGCCATACCACAGCACACCTCTACTGGGACATTCATACATTCATCAAGCATAGAAACATCAGCTAGATTCTAAATAGACAGAGAGCTCATTTAGAAATGCTGGTCATAAGTAGTTTGGTAGGGGCTAATCCGGTCACACAATGGTGACTTTGTTTATGACATAATACAGACATTCAATGCAGTGTAGTAAAAATCATATCTGGGACAGCATAAAAACATTATGTGATCTTACTATCAAAGCACACACTCATAAAACTACTAGAAATAGTGAGGTACAGTGGACTGCATCAAACAAAACATACTACCACACACACACACACACACACACACACGCACGCACGCACGCACACACTTTGAATAGTGCTACATTTTACATATTATCTGATGAGCCTCCCTGAAGGTTCAGAAGAAATGTAATGCTGACATCTACAATACGGTCTTTCAATACTAGCAAAGTATTTATTACATTACAACTCTGATGCTGGTGATGCATTTTATTCAAGCAGAAACAGTGTACACACTGAGTAAAGCTAATGCATACCTGCTTTTTTTCCCAGCTACCAAAGCAATCATTAGTCTGTTAGTTTTCTAATAATTCACAGTAGATTCTAGCCATACGACAAGTATAACACCAAGCCAAGACATGCAACCAAAAGGGAAAATGGACCTACCTATAAAAGAGCAAGGAACATCCAACCAGTACATCCTCTTAGCCTCTTATTCATCGAGCTCTTACTCTCTCTTGAGTCAGGATCCGCTCTTTCTGAATCAATCCCATTAGTGCTGTGGTAAACACTCTCTCAGGCACACACACAGCTCTGTGTATATGCAGACAAATGGCAGTAACCCTACTCCTCTCAGACACTCATCAACCAGCCCAACTCAAAGTCAAACTCAGCAGAGCATCAACTACACAATGCCAAAGTGGGGGGGTCTTCTATCAGAGTTTGCAGCAATAATTTCTTACCTAGCAATGATTCACAGCCTCCTTGTCAACACACATGTGGGCACTCTGGCTCTACTCGCTGTAACACGCCTCTACTCGCGCTGCACAGTTCAAGGTCCAGCTCAGGCCTATGGTGAGTTGCAGGGCTAAGTTTACTGGGGACAGCGACCGGTTACCTTATCCCTACCAAGTCCCTGTGCAGGGAGGGAGGGGCCTTTGCACGTCAAGGCCAAAAGCTGCATTTGCTGTTGCTCAGCAACCCAAGTCCTCCTTTTATGAGAGAGTTCAGGCCAGCCAGCTTTTTTGTCCAGGGCTGAAACTGAGACCAGACAGGCATGTGCGCACACATGGAATTACAACCTTTCGGTTCAGAGGACAATTTGAAGTCCCATTCATGCCAGACACACACTGGAGTAACTTTAAAATTAATTTATTTGGTTCACCAAACGTTCACCCTTATTTACAACATCTGAACCTTTGCAAACATTAACAGTCTGTACTGGTATTAAACCTGGACAAAGGAAAAATAAAGAGTTTTTCTTCTGCTTTTTATTTCCTTCAGATTCTCTCTCCCTCCCTCTCCCTCTCCCTCTCTCTCTCCCTCTCCCTCTCCCTCTCCCTCTCCCTCCCCCACAGTCTCTCTCTCTCTCTCTCTCTCTCTCTCTCTCTCTCTCTCTCTCTC
>JBBIGA010000032.1:3098152-3126859 GCA_037576975.1 Alestes dentex
GAGAAACGAACTTCTAGGCAAGATAATTCAGCTAGCACTTTTGGCTATAAAGTGAGTGTGTAAATGACTGACTGACTGACTAAATATACCTTTCTCTGAGAAAAAGTGGGTGACCAACTGTCTGCCCTTCTCTCTCTCCTCTCGCTCTTTCCTCTCTTTGCGCTTTTGAGAACCGGACTTCAGCTTGACTGCCGTCTAGCGACACTGACGTGCCACTGGCATCTAGCGGAACTTTTTTCACTAGACTAACGTAAACTGGGCCGTACCAAGTGGTGGAGGGGGGGGGGCTGTGGGAGGTCAGGCTATACAAATATTGTTACAAACTAAACAACAATTCTAATCCTCATTACATTTTGTTAATAAATTGGATTAAAAAATACAATAAAGATCAAATGAATAACTTTGTGAATATTTTTACTCTAATGGATGGTTAAATATTAGAGGGTTTGCATGGGCCCCCCCGGAATGCTGGGCCCCATGAATCGTCCACGTTTACCCCCCCTTAGCTACGCCCCTGCTTTTACCTCAAAAATGTTGCGTCCTAGACAACTGCCTATGTGGAACATTAGCCTGTGGATATTCGCGCGATATAAGTGGGAGGATTCACAGAATTGGTCATGGTTGTGTAACGCTATGGCATCGTAAAACACATAAAATACAAACCCACGAATTTTAATGATCCTCTCCTCAACGCTTCAGAAACGTGCAGGGTCTTTTCAGGTGCTAGCGTACTGCTGCGACCAAAAAAATGTCCGGCCGCCACCCGAATTGGTTACCTGCCCAGGCGGCACAAGTGCACTGAAAATAATCATCGTTTTCCATCCTTATTAGTTCAGGGCACCGATGGAACCTTAATTCAAGCTGAATTAGAAACATTAATGTGTGAACCATGCTTGCTAAAGGGTTTAAGCTAATCATACACACTTGACTAAATTAGCTAAATGAATTATTTCACTCATAATATACAAATAAAATCGTGTTTAAGACGAATATAAAGGACATTGTACATAGTTTACACATGGCATTGGATAGTCCTCCTAACCGAACAGAGTGGAACAAAAGACTCTCCGTCGAAAGAAAATTGGCAGCAGATCAGAGGTGTACATGCCAATGAGGACAACGTAAGGGAATTGCAGTGTACATATTTTTTATAATTTACTTTTAATCGAATAAAATGAAGTAGTTAAAAAGAAAGGCAATTCGTTTTCAAATTAATTGAATTAAAACCAAGTAATTCAGCTAGACTGAAATGTGTAACATTTACAAGAGGCCAGAATCACTTTTTTCATTGTTATCGTTTGTCACATGAGTCACATGGCGTGTTTTGTGTACATGTTGGATAAAGGGACAGAGAAGTTTTTATAGCCGGTTCAAGATAAAGAAATCAGTTCTATTTTAGATAATTCCATTACAGATGCTATTTTGGATTCCCTGTCATTTAGAAGTTTTAGTTCCACAAACTTCATTTCGGACCTTCCACGTGCCCTCGTCACCTTTGATTAAACACTGCCACAGTTATTGTAGTGGAAGCGATTGAAATCACCATGTCAAACCTTTTTGATCTTGCTGACCAGTAACGAGAGGAGAAAACCCAACTTTAATTACTTAACATTACTTAGTGGAAACAAGGAGCATTCACAGTTGTGTTTTACTGACTTTTTGAAAAAAAAAATTATTTTGTGTAAGACTCACGTAATGTTTAAAGAAAGACAAAAATCACATTTAGATTATTGGTTTGACTAAATTTGACCTTTAAACACTCAGGGTCGGTTTCCTGGACAAGGAAGCTTAGTCCTGGATTACATAGTGCTGTGAATAGAGATTTTCCATTGAAACTGAAAGTTTAGTCCAAGATTAGGCTTAATCCCTGTCTGGGAAACCGACCTTAAGTGTTTGATTGAAGAAGACACTCATTTAGACACCACAAAGCCAAGAAATGGAGATTGTAGCACAGCTAACAGCTAATAGAATTAAATATAAAACATTGCCTTAAATTCTGCCTTAAATGGTGCTATGTTACAAAAGTACCACTTTATAATGGGTCTATGTAAGCAAAAATTCAGTCAGACTCATTTGTCTCCTTATCTGACATAAAGTAACTTGCATCATAACAGTTGGTTATGAAATGTTATAATGGTTATAAACATACTAAAATGATTGTTAAATAGAATTATTTTAGAGAATGAGAACATGTATTTGCATACACATTTTAAATCACCAACAAATTTTCAAAGCCTAAAAAAGCCAGCCCCAGGAAGGTGTGATTCAAAGGACACTCGGTGGCCTAGTGGTTAGGGCTTTGGCTTTGATCAGAAGGTTGTAGGTTTGAATCCTAGGACTGCTAGTGGCACCACTGAGGTTCCCTCGAGCAAGGTACCGGCCCCACACACTGCTCCCCTGGCACCCCTCAGTGGTGGGAGCCCACTGCTTCACTTATTGAATGGGTTAAATGCAGAGAAGGAATTTCATATTGTTCAGACCGTGTGCTGGGCTGTGGTGTGTTCACATGTGAGCATAAGGGGCCACACTACCTTATTTCAGACTTTTTTTTAGCAGATCCGTGCTTCATGAAATTTTGACACAATGCAAAGCGAAACTGCTGTATTCAGATTATGTAAAAAATGTAGATTGGAATAGTAGCTTCATTGACTAAATGGGAATGTGTAATAATTAAATGAGCCCATTTTTCTTTTTGCCATGATTTGATTTCTTCAAATTTGATCATCTGGGAAGAGAAAGGAAGGCAAGGAAATATGTAGTTTCATATATAGACATGAATGGCTTAAGTTGTGAAAATGATTTATTTTGGTTTTGGCTGCATGTCTTGCAGTGCCTCTCTTTTGAGCTGTATAAAAGTCACTCATTTTCTGGAGTCTCTTTTCCAAACCCTTCATGCTATGTTGCTTTGTTTGTGTCTTTGAAAGCCTGTGCTGTAGTGATTAGTATGGGGTGTTTGTGTTTGGAGCATTTCTCAGATGGCGTGACAGCTGCGAGCGAGGTGCTGCGGAAGGGCCAGAGGAGAATATGGGCTGTGATGTGGTTACTTATCAGATCCCCATTGTCACTCATTAAATTGGCCATGACTAACGGGCCAGCTCAAGGACGACTTTTGCCTTGACACATTAGATAGGGTGCACGTTACAGGGTTGGGGATCCCTCTGTGATGTTTCCGCTGTGTGTGTCTGAGCTTATTACACGCTGATGTTGATTCCAGATGGAGGAGGATGGAAGTGTTCTATGCATTCTGCACGAGTGCATTCAGGTAGGCAACGGAGCGCATTATTCTGTAGCATTCTTTTTCGAGAGGTTTTATGACTCACTGACTGAAAGGCCTTCCATCTGTTTATACTTTCATCTGGCTCATCTTTAATTTATACAGTGAGCTCGCCCCTCAACACCTCAATCTGTTTCTATTTAACAGCTGCTTAAATAAGCCGCTCTTTAAAGCTGCCTTCACGTTTAATCATATTTTGATAAATTGCCTGCACACAGGTTCACACGTTCAATATGACATCAAGTCATTGAAAGTATTTTTCTACCTTCGTGACTCATAACTGATGTTACAACTCCTGATGGAGCCTCGCATCAGCATGACGGCCGATTTTAGAACGAATTAGAGATGCACCAACACGGATCAGCACAGAATAGAATGTTTTGTGGGAAGATTCAGGATGGGTGCTAAAACAGTCCATTGTCGCTGCTGTTTTCTCAGACTCCAAGTTGGACATAGAGGCACTGGCTTATTAGTCAATTTCCCTAACCACTGGTCCACAGCAGCTTATTGTCTTTGTGGTGCTTTGTGTCAGCTAAGTTGTATTATATCAGCAAAGTGCAGTATTCAGGGGAGAGCGGTGAGCGACATTGTTCCCCAGCACGCCAGCCAACACTGCATTAGAATTCCTTCAGAGAAGTTTCAACTGGCTTAAATACTTAAAGCACAGACTGTCCAATGAAGTTGGGTTAGAAACTGAAGTTGGATCAGGGGACATGTTCTTAATCTACTCTGATGACCAGGGTTGGGTGGAATAGCATGAACCCTCATGTAAAAGTGTCATGCAAAAGTAAAAGTGAAGGTATCTTTACAAAAAGAACATAAAGTACCAGTCAGAAAAGCATTTAAAGGGAAAATCTCCAAACGTTCTGCACACTTAAGTGGTTATGATATAAACAATGTTACATGCTCAGTTTCAGAGGAATTACGCACAAGGGTGGACTGACTTCTGAACAGTTTAATACCACTCAAAACTTTGTGGAAAGGTATTGCATGAAGTGGTATAAATACACTGTCTGACAGATTGTTTTATGATCATTTTGCCATAAACCTTTGGCCTTAAAAGTACTTTTAAAATACATTTAGGGTGGATTAGGACAATTGTGTAATTCTGACTTATTACTATTTTGGTCCTTATTAACATTATATATAAAAACTTGTGTGGATAATGAAATCTGTGTTGGCAAGGGTCTCTCCAGTGCAACATTTCATATCAAACTACAATGAATGACTTGGTTTACACCATAACCACAATTATTCAGAAAAATCTGAGTGACATATAGAACTACAGGAGGACTACATCCATCATCTTCTCTTCTCTTCTCTTCTCTTCTCTTCTCTTCTCTTCTCTTCTCTTCTCTTCTCTTCTCTTCTCTTCTCTTCTCTGGTAAACCTCATGTAAAAGTGTGACCTACAGGTGCTGTACAGAACATGGGGATTATAATATGTAATTATATTGTATATACGTATATTACATTGTACAAAAAGAATGATTAGAAATGTTAAGTACTAAAAAGTTAATGAGGAATAAGCAGATTACATTGCTCACAAATATACTTTAGTATAAAGAAAAGTAATAAAATAAATGATACAAATCCAAATAAAAATGTACTTCAGTCTATATTGTCACGGCTGGACAAAACCTTCATATGCTTAAAATGTAACTTTGGAGGAGATGCAAAAAACCCTTTTTAACTTAGAGGTTACTTTTCCAAGTAATTCTGGACCATTTCTCTAGGCCCATTCATCATGAAACTTTGACACCAAGCAAAGGTCAGCTGCTGTTTTTAAATTATGTACAAAAAATGAAGATTCAGGGTCTTGCCTCAACAGTGACAATATAAATGAATCCATGGAGCTGCTCAGAACAATTTCAGTGTAGGTTTTTATTAATGAGCCGTCATATACAACTGTAGTTCATCTGCATACACCATGTGCTCAACAGAATGCTTCAGCCCACAAAGTTCCAACCCAGATGCATTAACACCGTCCTACTCTTTCATGTATTTTTAAACGTCTTGTCAAGCACCATTCCCGTGTTATGTACAAAGTACATGAATATCTGTGCTGGCTTTTGCAAGTGACAAGCTTGGCTCGACAGGGTGAAGCGCATGTGCTGCATAAGTTGACGTACAGGCACTGGAAAAAGGAGCAGCGAGCAGTTCAGATCCAGACTGATTGGACAGGCGCCTGAGGCCATGCGAAACCTTCCTGTGGAAAAGAGGCACCCTTAGTCCCAATGAGGCAACAGCAGTGGAAGCTGCAGTCAGCAAGATTAAATGATAGATTGACTGCAAATCAATGGCAAGCTGGTGCTTTTTTGCCTCCCAGATAAATCTTTCCTAATCTACTCTCTGCAGGTGTCCCCGGCTACCCAGGTACTGAGTCAAAACGACACCCCTGCAAATTACACAGCAAATTACATAGGAGATAACCCAGCAATGATGCACTGCACTGAGTCCAGTTGTAAAGCTCACGTTCATACCTTTACTGCTGCATCATGGGAGGTGGGGAGACTTTGAACATGTTTGAAAATAAAGAAACTCACAAAACACGAGGGAAAAAAAACTAAGGGTGAGGAGGCATGCACAACAGGCACAAAATAGCGGACTGTGCAAAACTGGGTTCTGTCTATTAATCCCTGAGTGTGGCTAATCTGAGGATGACTCATGCTGGCTAAATACAAACCTAAGAAAAAATACCCACCATAAATAGTGTCTCTAAAACGTCACATTTCCAAAGCATTCACTGAAACATAATTTGATTTTTCCCCCTTTTATATTTATTTTTATTTAATTTATTTTTTTTAACTCCTTTTACAGAGAAATGGAATTCACTGAATGTGAGCAACAAAGCACTGACTTTTAATGTCACCCTTTTAGCTGCCGGGACATGAGTCAGCCAGCGAGAGTGTGTGAACATGCTAACTGATGTAAATGCTGGTTTAAAAGAACTTGCATGTGCTGCAATACGCAGAGGTTTAGGACAGTGGAAGTGGGTCAGGACTGAGTTGCTGAAAGTTGCTGTCTGATGAATACGCTTGCGGTTGGTTAGTGTAAGTCAGATGTTGTAACACAGCTGGTGTCTTAGCTTTCATGTCTTAACCTGTAAAATCCAATTTTCAAAAGACGTAATAAATAATTGAAAACCATTCACTGTCATATGCTATGCTGCAGAGTTGCCTCCACCCACACACTCCAGTCCTTACCTTCATCCAGCACCCCTTCTCTCAGTCTCCGGATAAAATAGCGAAGCTTTATGGAGGAACTGGTAATTGACACTTAATTCTCATGCTCTAGATTTTCTAGCTTCAATATGTAACCGCTGCTTTTTGATGTGCCATCATGCTCTACATAATTCATTGAAAATGAGGACATTATGTGAGATATATGAGGTTCCTCTTTTTGCCCTCATACTGGCTGGAAAATGGAGAAGCGGAGTTGCAGCTATACAGCCCAGTTCACCTGAATGTTTTTCACAGGCAATATGACAGCTTCATCTCAGTGTGTAAATATGTTTATTGGACTGGGAATGAACAACCTCCCTGTGTTATGTGTTCTTTATTTGGTAACACACTATAAAAACGGTATCTTTAAGGAAACAATGTCTCTGGTTTGGCACCCTCAGGGACACTTTTCCAATAATTGACTTAGGGAGCATGATTATACCCATCGCAGTTACATTTTTAAGTTACACCGATTCCATACACTCTGTGATGACACTAGACCTTTTTATATTTCCATTTTAAAAAGGTACAAATGCTCTGAGAATGTGAATAGAGGTCTTTAAAAAAACACTGATTCTACACAAGCGTACCTTTAGGGCTGCATTTATGTTGGACTACATTTGACAATATATTTGAAGGTATACATGTGACAGAGAAAAGAATCACCCCCTTCAAAATATTTGCATTTTGTTGATTTGCAGGCTGAAATAAAGGCACATTTTTTCAGGTGTATTTACTCGGAGCAACTTATCCAAGTGAAAGGAACTGTAACAACAGTTAAGAGAAAAAAATAAACTGAGACAGATAATTGCTTTGATTAGTTCAGCATAAAAATAGCGATTCCTGGAGCATTCCAGTGATTGGTGGCGCAACTGAAAGCAAACAATCAACTATGGGTGGCAAGGCACTGTCAAACATCTCAGAACTAAAGTTGTGGACGGGCACAAGTTAGCAGAGGATACAAAGGATTATCAATCCTTATATCAAACAGTAAAGTCTATAATTAAGAAGTGGAAAGTGTTTGGTACTACTAGGACTCTACTAGTCAGAGAGGCTGCTAACAGGCCTACTGCAACTTTGAACCAGTTTGAAGCAGGGATTTATGGCAAAGAGGTAATTGAGTGCATGTGATATTGCACATGCAATGTCACAAGTTAAACAGGATGGTTGCAAGAAAAAAGACACTAATCAAGAAAGGCCACATAAGGTCTTGATTGAGCTCTGCCAAAACACTCCTTGAAGAGGCCAAGTGTAAAAAGGTGTTACAGTCAGATGAGTCAAACTATTTGAACTCAACACCAAATGGTACCTCTGGCAGGAAGCCAATACAGCTCACCCTCTAAAGAACACCATGCTTACAGTAAAGCACAGAGGTGCCAGCATAATATTGTGGGGGTGTATCTCTGCAGCACTGACTGGGGCACTTAGAACAAAAGGAAAAATAAATGGGACAAAATACAGTACTGTCAAATTCTTGAGAAAAACCTGGTGCTCTCTTCTGGAAAATTGTCAATGGGTTCACCTTCCAACATGACAATGACCCAAAGCTCACAGCAAAATTACACCAGATGGTGCCAAATAAGGGTGTCAAAAAGGGTTCTTTGCGTAATTTCACAAAAAGCCTTTTTTTTGGGTTCCTAAAAACCTTTCAAATAGTTTGTAAAATACTTTTTGTAAATGAGGTGTCTGGTGAAGAACCTTTTAAAAACTGTAAGAACCTCCATAGGTTCTCTGAAGAACCCTTAACCTGAATCGCTTACATAATGTGAGGGTTCTGTATATTTACGAAAGGGTCTTTACACTCACAAATGACTTTTTCATACATACTGAACAGTGAACTGAAATAGGTCCCTTTTGGCATCACCACCACATGTTTATTGTTATGTGATCTTCAATAAATTATCTGTGGAGTCTGTATGGACTGTAGTGTCACCCCTGAGCCCGGTCTCACGAGTTTTCGTGAAGCCATCACGATATACAATCTATTCGAAAACATGCTGCGATCACGCTTTAGGCCTTTTTTTCGTGCTAGGACAACGCTTCACTATCCTATGTATGTTAATGCGCACTGTGTAACACTGCCAGTATCAGCGCTAACTGGCGACTGAGGGACAGCAGGAGAGAAATAATGAGCTGATTACTTTTTGTTTGCAAAGCGGTTGAAACCGGTTGAAAGGCCGTGAGACGGGAAGAGTCCCTAACCTTAAACCTAACCCTAATCCTAACCCTAATCTTAAACCTAACCCTAATCCTAACCCTAAACCCTAACCCTAACAGTCACTAGTTAGTGCTGATACTGGCGGTGTTATGCAGTGCGCATTAAAATAACCAGGGCAGTGAAGCGTTGTCCTCGCACAAAAAAGAAGCGTTGTCCTAGCATGAAAAAAGGCCGAAATCACTTTTTGCAGGATAACAAGCATTTTAAACACGCTCTCAGCTGTATGCCCTGCATGTCTGATGACAGTAGCGCTGGTTACATGCCCACAGTTAATTATGTAAAAGTGATTGACAATTCTCAACATGATTAATGGCTACATTGCTGACCTGGTAGCTCAGTTATTCTTGATACAAACTGCTGTACAAGTTATACTGTATGTGTATGTATGTGTGTGTGTATGTGTGTGTGTGTGTGTGTGTATAACACATAGGGATAAAAATACTTTTCCCTTCAGAAATACAGGATTGCTGTTTCTCTGTTATGTGAGCTTTACCATGACCATTTGAAGGTACACTTAATATGTTCTATTACACATTGAAACCCTTCATAGATATGGAAAATGATTGAAAATGATTGAAAATGATCTCAAATTCAGTGTAGCACTTTATCTGATTTCATTGTATTTAAGTAGGCAATTGATCTTTCCAATAGTCGACCATGATCTGCTTATGCTCACATGAAATTTCTAGCTGGTGCTGAGCAAACATTGATACATTACAATTTCTGTTTGTTCTAGTTCCAAACATTTGAAGCTTGTGAAAGACTTTCCATGTTTTTTTTTTTTAACTTAAAATAACCATCAACATATATTTTACCTTGGGTGGTTTTACAATCACTCTTTCAGCTTGGAGACCTGGTATACTGAAAGCTGACTGAAAACTGGTTAGACTGCTTGATTGGGTCATTTTCCACAGTTTCCAAGAATTTAACCCTTTAGATTCCAACCAAACCTTAACAATGAGACTATTACTACATGGTGATGATTCTACTACATTAACATAAACAGACAATTTACAGACATGCATGTTTTAGCTCCCAGAAATTCACTCTCTGAAGGCCTAAAAGGCCCTGACTGTTCCCCAGTGAACTGGCCAGTGCGGCCCATTAAGGAACAAATAATATAATTTAGGCTGCAACTTCAGCTAATAGAAAGTACTGGCACTGTTGTGCTTCATGTGTAAACCTTGGTCATTAAAAACACAAGTGCACCTCTTACAGCAAAGCATTCAACATTCAAAGTTTTTCTTTTGAATGTGTTTTTAGCAGGATTGTCTGGCTAAGCTGCAACGCAGTGCATAGCTCCAAAGACACGGGCCTGATTAACTTAACAATTGAACTTTGTGGTGTAGTGATAAATGAGACAAATCAATCTCTTAGACACCAAATACATCATATTGGAAGATTTTATGTGTTTACTGACTCAGAGTCACAGCCAAATCATATTTTCAATTTAACCCTTAATGCTATGGATACTGAGCGCTCAATTCACAGCATAATTTGCCGGAATGGGATGAAAAGATTGAAGAGATGCACATATTGCCGTAATCCCTTTCGCAATCCTTCTTTGTGCTCAACATTCTCCAGCCGAGCTTTCGGATCATCTTCAGCTGTGCTTAAGCAGAGCAGGCAGAGGCATCAGGAGAGGATATTGGATTTTGTGGAGGATGCTCAATGGCACATTTGATCTCGAGAATGAGGGGAAAAAACGCATGAAAAAGATGTGCTTTTCTGCCATCTCCCCATGGAGATGAATGCAAATGGCATATTAGAACACGAGAGAAAAGCAATTGAGAAGCTTAAATTGGGAGTGTTTGCTTAGTGGCATATTCAGTTTCATCCCACTCATATAAACAAGCAGCAAAGATCCTACTGCTGCCATGCTGGCTGCATCACTTCAGAATCCCAATGTCAGTACAGTTAGATTTCATGTACTGATAACTAACTCAACAAAAGCCATGCCACAGCTTTGACTGTACCACGCTACTCTGCAAGGTTACGTGTATCTTTAAAACAAATCCGATGATCCTGTGATATTGCCTGTCAGAGAATCCAGACTCTAATTAGTGAACTTTAATGTGCATTAATTGCTGACGCAGGTGTTCAGTTGCACTCACACATTTTGTAGAATCTTCAGGGAGGAGTACTGGCAATTGGATGAGATGATCTGGAGCAGGTACAAATGCCAATACCAAGTGTTGACTCGGTAAAGACCCCCCCCAGCATTGAGCTGTGGAGCAACGGAACTGTGTTTGTGATTCAGAACTAATCGTCCAACATCAGTGCCTCATCTCACTGGTCTACAGGTAAACCCTCACAGCCTTTTTTTTAACATCTAGGGCAAAGCTGGCATCATAACAGTGAAATCTTTTATAACAGTGATAAATGGATGGAAATGTGTCCTTTGTTTTTAAGAGTGTAGCTGTGGTTGTCGCTTTGCCATATGCTGTGTTGAAAGCTTTAAACTACCTGGTGTCTTTCCCAAATTGCACTAAAAGCATGCCAGTTCCTTTCAAGGGACATAAAGAAATGGAGGGGTTTAGAGCAGGTGGTGTGTAAGCCATGGACAAAAAGCAATGAGCCCTTTCCAACATTATTTCCTCAGAGAGGAGCTTGTACACAGCAGGAATTCTGTTACGTGCTGTTAACCTCACTATGCTACACTTGACAACAATGAGAGGCTATGATCCACTATTAGGGCTACGAGGTAACACCGAATTTTTACACATCGTTTTGCATCTAAAATGATCCAGTGATTTGGAAACGGCAGCTGACAGATGGTGCATAATAAAGGCATGTGTAAAGTAAGGTGACTCATATAAATTTACTTTATTGCTCTTACATTTAAAACAAATAAATAAAAAACCTCAGCAGGAACAACAACATTTGGGTGTGGAATGGCTCATTGAAGATACCATAAGAATAACTTGAAGGGCATAATTTCTGTATAATTGGGTAGTTAAGATGTAAAGAAAGCTGATGCCGATGGTTTGATGTGAAATTTCTCTTGGAGAGAAACGTACTGACAGTGGTGGTAATAGCAACCACACGCCACTATGTTTAAGTGTGAGTTGAATACCAAATAGCTACCAGAAAACATTTTTTTCAGATTTATATATATATATATATATATATATGTAAAGTTGTGCTCATAAGTTTATAAGTTTAAACTACCCAAATGATCAAAATTTTCATACTCTAGTGATTTGGCCTGATAACATGCACAGAACTTGACACAAACGGGTTTGAATGGCTATTAAAGGTAACCGTCTTCACCTGTGATCTGTTTGCTTGTAATTAGTGGGTGTGTATAAAAGGTCAGTGAGTTTCTGGACTCCTGACAGACCCTTGTATCTTTCATCCAGTGCTGCACTGACGTTTTTTTGGATTCTAAGTCATGGGGAAAGCAAAAAAATTGTCAAAGGCTCTGTGGGAAAAGGTATAAAAAACAAGAAAAGGATATAAGAAAATATCAAAGGAACTGAGAATGCCAATCAGCAGTGTTCAAACTCTAATTAAGAAGTGGAAAAATTGGGGTTCTGTTGAAACCAAACCATGGTCAGGTAGACCCACTAAAATTTCAGCCACAACTGCCAGGAAAATTGTTCAGGATGCAAAGAAAAATAACTTCAGGTGAAATACAGGATTCTCTGAAAACATGTGGTGTGGCTGTTTCAAGATGCACAATAAGAGGCACTTGAAGAAAGATGGGCTGCACGGTCGAGTTGCCAGAAGAAAGCCATTACTACGCAAATGCCGCAAAGTATCCCGCTTACAATGTGCCAAACAGCACAGAGACAGGCCTCAAACCTTCTGGCACAAAGTCATTTGGAGTGATGAGACTAAAATTGAACTTTTTGGCCACAACCAACAGAGGAGTCAACAAGGCCTATGATGAAAGGTACAGTGGTGGATCGCTGATGTTTTGGGGATGTGTGAGCTACAAAGACACAGGAAATTTGGTCAGAATTGATGGCAAGATGAATGCAGTAAGTTTAAAAAAAATACTGGAGAAAAATTTGCACTCATCAGCCCGGAAGCTGTATATGGGACGAACTTGGACATTCCAACATGACAATGATCCAAAACACAAGGCAAAGTCGACCTGTCATTGGCTACCCCAAAATGAAGTGAAGGTTCTGGAGTGGCCATCTCAGTCTCCTGACCTCAGTATCATTGAGCCACCCTGGGGAGACCTCAAACGTGCAGTTCATGCAAGACAGCCCAAGAATTTACAGGAACTGGGGCTTTTTGCCAGGAAGAATGGGCAGCTTTACCATCTGAGCCTCATCCACAACTACCACAAAAGACTTCAAGCTGTCATTGATGTTAAAGGGGGCAATACATGGTATTAAAACTGGGGTATGTAAACTTTTGATCAGGGTAATTTGGGTAGTTTGATTATGATTTAAAAAGAGTAAACACAGTTGTTTGACGATAAATGGCTTCAGCCAACCACTAACCATGAGTGAAAAAAAAAGTTTTTGTGTTATCATTCATATTCTCTGAAAAATGGTTAAGAAATCATAAATTCTGTCAGGGTATGTAAACTTATGAGCACAACTGTATACACTCCAAGAGCACCCACGTATAGTGAAAAAATGTGATTATGTGATGTGGTTAAAAAAATGTCTAAAAATGCCTATTTTTATAGTGTAAACCCTAAATATGCCCCCAAATATGCTCCCAATTTCATTTTAAACTCAGCTTAATACTTTAACCTTAAAGAAAATGTAAAGGTAAACCAGTATCTGTACTGTACAGTTTACTCTGAACTGCTGTCGCAGTGCTAGAATGTAAAATACCCATGTTACCCCTGTATAGACTGTACTGTAATTCATGCATACCCATTTTCTTTGGTTTGTGCTGTCGGTTTCTTTGGTATAAGCAGTGAATACGGTAATAAATTAATTTAATTTACAGTAATAAAAATATAGGGCTTTAAGAAGAATAAAACAAAAAACATGAGAACATTTGAGATGCTCTACAGGGGAAATTCTAGACTGTAGCTGTGAGGGATGTGTCACAGGGCAGCAGCCAAATAAATAGCGTTCTCGGATTGGCTACTTTCAATCCTCCCTCCTCTGAGTACAGGTGACTGTGACGTCCGGGCCTCGTCTGCCACGCCCCCTCATCCTTGTGCTGGTTGTTTATGTTTGGGTGCGGCGCTGAGCAGCAGAGGTTCATTCTGTTCAGGTGTCTGATTGCCTTGGTAACCACTACGAACGCAGTCCGGACATCACAAAAGCAAAAGTGTAGGTGCGGGGGTTTCCGCGAACAATTATTAGTTCGATTCTCAGAAAAAATCCGCAAGAGACTGAAGTTGCAAATGCTGAACAGCGATTAAGCGAGGGTTACTGTATATATATAACTCAAGAAGGCAAGTCTAAGTTCGCTTATAGCTTTGGATGAAAAAAATAAAATGACTATGTCTTGTTGGCACCCTGACTCCTAGTTCCTATGACCACCAAGCGATGGTAGGGTTCTCTCTAGTGCACCATTTCACATTAACACCCCTGTTAATGACTTTTTACATTTCACCCACTGAATTATGAAGTTATGTTTAAAACTTTAACTTTTCATTCAAAGTTCACACACTCAAATGTTGCTCTCAGAAATGTTCTTTTTAATTTACACTATGTGAAAAAAGTGACAACAAAATGAATTAGATTCTGGAATATGCACACTTATTTTGTCTTCAGTTTTTCTTTTTTTTTTTCTCCCATCACATGAAATCTATACACAAAAATGCAGGCTCCTGTAACATATTCTGTCAGATGCAAATGAGCAGACAGAGCCTTCCATTTAGCCCTTGTTGTTTGGAAGGAATTGTTTAGGTTCAACCCACTGGAAACAGATACTGGTACCTCCTTCAGCATCTGTTACACTCAGATAGTCCAAATAGAATTTCACTCCAGAAATATCCTGGCACATGCACCCTTGGAAGATTGCTAAATCTCTATCTGAAATAGGATCTTCTTCTCTTCCGATTTTTTTGACTATCCAGGCATGACTGAGGCTTCTTGCAAACACCAGTCTCTATTACATGGCTTTACAAACCTAAACATGTAAATCCCTCTCGTAAATGTAATATAGCATTTGCTTTCTGGCTTTTTATCTCGGTGGGATTTCGACAATCCCGTGCCAGGTAGTTTGGCCGCCCTAAAATCACCGTGGCAGACTTCTGGCAGATGGTGTGCACTAAAATGCAAGTGTAAAATACGCTGATAGGCTTAATTAGAATCAGGTATTTGGTATTCATTGATTTTATTACTCTATGTCTGAAAATAACATCCATTCAAAACGTATTCAAGAAAACATTTTCCTCTTGTTTCCAAGATCTAGACGTTCTTCTGAGGTGTCAAAATACATCACTTTTCACAGTGCACTTTCCCATTTTGATGCTTCATTTTCACTTTTATCCTCAGTGGTGGTATAGGTAAATAATACCCCCCAGACATACAGAACCTCTACCCTGTTTAAGTGAAGGTAAACAAGTATATTCTAACAAAACTATGAATGTATCTAAGGATGAATTCTACCTAACTATCAAAATGTGTGTATTAAATCGTTTGATTCTTTTGCTCTGCCTGTGCTTTAATGGATAAATGCTGGAATCATCATTTTCTCATCATGCAATTTGTCTGTACTTGCATAGTCAGCCAGCAGCATTTTTCTGAAGGATCTGTCTTGGGATGTAGGGTGAGTATTCTTCAAATGAAACATTTTCTTTTACAGAATTGTCTTACCACTCTAAATGCATTAACACCCCTTAAAGAAAATAAAGGAACGTAAAGGAGAGAACATAAAGTAGCCTATTATTAAAGATACACAGTGCATCCTGAGACAAACCTGGGATACCTTCAGTGTCAGAATGGGACACCTAGTTGTTGGATGTAAAAAAAAAAAAAACAATTAAAAAAAAAAGAAATCAAATATCCAAAAATCAAGAAAATAATTTTTTCACCCTCTCACTTTTAAAAATTGAAATGGCACAAAAAGTAAATAATAAGTATTAGTAGTAGTAAGCATTATTTATAAAACATAAGTAATGCTAATAATTGAACTGCTCAGTTGAATTGGTGTTTTTTGCAGCTGTGTGCTAGGGCAGTGGGGTGAAGGCAACTGATGCCAACAGACTGAACAAGCTGATTAAAAAGGCTGGTTCTATCCTGGGTGTCAAACTGGAGACCCTGGTGGAGGTGTGTGAGAGGAGAATGCTGAAGAAGCTTCTCTGCATCATGGACAACTCCTCCCACCCCATGCATGCCTCCTTGATAGACCATCAGAGCACATGTGGCAAAAGACTCATTGCCTCTATATGCAGAACTGAACGCCACAGGAAATCATTTCTACCTGTGGCAATAAGATTGTATAATTCTTCCCCATTCTTTAGGAAATGTGAGGCTTCCTAGGTGCTCGCTAGTGCTGCAGTGTGTCAAATTTTGTGAAGTATGAACCTTTACGTCACGTGATACTGGCAAGTGAAGTAAACCGGCCCCTTATAGTCACACGTGAACACACCACAGCACACAGTGTGAACAATGTGAAATTCTTTCTCTGTATTTAACCCATTCACCAAGTGAAGCAGGGGGCTGCCACCAATGAGGGGCGCCCGGGGAGCAGTGGGTGAGGATGGTACCTTGCTCAAGGGTACCTCAGTGATGACACCAGCAGTTGGGATTCAAACCCACAACCTTCTGACTGCAGGGGTAACTCCTTAACCACTAAGCCTCCAGCTGTCTAAGTGCAACAAATTTCAGAATTATTGGCAAAAACTGCTGAAAGTTGTCAAGCTATTGCCCAAAAAAGTGCTTTGTATCGTCAGCGTAAAGGGACATACCTACATAGGGACACAAACATCTTTTTCTAGCTCAACAATGTGGGGCTACAATCATTCCAGGTTTCATATGTATTGGTGAAGTACACTATATGGACAAAAGTATTGGGACGACTGACCATTACAACCGCAGGGAGTTTGATGACTTGCATTCAAATACATAGACTTTAATATGGAGTTGGTCCCCCCCTTTGCAGCTGTAACAGCTGCGGGAATTTGTGCCCATTCACTCTGTAGAGCATTTATGAGGCTCTGATGTTGGACGAGAAGGCCTGGCTCGCAATCTCTGTTCCAGTTCATCCCATAGCTGCTTGACGGGGTTAAGGTTACGGCTGTGGTGAGTCCTTCCACACCAAACTCATCCAGCCATGTCTTTATGGAGCTTGCTTTGTGCACTGGGGCACAGTCATGCTGGAATAGAAAAGGTTCTTCCCAAACTGTGTCCACAAAGTTGGAAGCATGGCGTCTTGGTATACTGAAACATTAAGATTGTCCTTCACTGGGAGTAAGGGGCCTGGCCCAAACCCTGAAAAACAGGTATGGTCCAATACTATTGTTCATATGTTTGTGTATATATTGTCAAGCAAAAATTGGTAAATACATTTAAAAAAAAAAGAAGTGGTGCAGCAGTGGTCATCATTTAAGGAATAAAACACTGTAGACTTAAAGAATGGAAGAGTAGTGTATGGTCAATTCATGAGGTAAAATGACAAGAATTTCTTTGTTTTTCTTTTTTTGAAAATGTACATGCATAATAATGAGATTTATTTATTCATGTATGTATGTATGTATTTATTTATTTAAATACATAAATATATCCAGCTTTTACTGGTGTAAAACACAGCTAGGGTAGCTTTTGCAAGCTTAGGTCCGGTAAGCTAGCGGGCAGCACGATAGAAAAGACATTTGATCCAGTTTTACCATTTTTACCAAGACAGCGTGCATTTGATGAACAACAAAAACATGTTTGCAAAGACAGTCTTTACCTCAGAACGCTGTCACTTCACTTACCTCAGAACATGTCACCTATTACTGCACACCACGCACACTTCGGTGATGTCAAAGCAACTTGAGTTTTTTCTTATAAGTCGCCTTTATAACCACATAAACCTGGTCTGGGATTATGTTTGTGTACACAATAAAAATATACAGTATATTCATTACAAAATTTAACAGTCCCATTTTGCCATGTGTCCCATTTTAACAATGCTTGACCATGAAAAGTGTCTCAAAGCTAAAAAAAAAATCTGTTTAGAAACTATGTTAGTGTTAGTCAAATTAAACTGTACATCCTCAGGGGCACCACTAGACCCCTTTCAGTGGGGCTGGTGCCCCAGTATTTATGTGCTGTGCCCCAGTAAAATCTCAAGTTCAGCTTTCAACAACAAAATAATTTATTTGGAAGTGTATTAATTTAGACTGACAATACTGACAAAAGATGTTTTCTACTCCAAAGCATTGCAACATAGTTTTAACCACAAACAAAAGCAAAGGCTACATACTACAGCTCATTTCATATGCAACAGTCTTTCAACAAATGTATATGGGCAATGGAGGGTAGGGGGGCTGTGCCCCAGTAGAGCTTTATGCCTAGCAACACCCCTGTACATACCTTCTATAAGTAACAGCAGCTCAGTGACAATATGAAAGTGTTTGAGGTAGAATTCTACTTAAAGCCTGCTTTTCTTTTTATGATAATAAATATTACATGTAATGACTCAAAACCTCCCAAAATGGGATTATAGACCATCTAAACGGCAAAATTGTGGCACAACTTACTTGAAAATGAAATACACGTATTGCATTTTTTGTCTTTCAATTTGATGTTCATACAGCCTGGAAAAGAGTATTTCTTAAAATATCTAATAAAAAACAGGGAATCGAAATGGACAAAAGGGCTCAAAGTAGCTTTTTCAGCCTTTCATTGCTTCTTTCAGCTGATGAAATTTTAATCACAGATTGACTGACAGGCAGGGAGAGCAGAACTGCAGTCTGCTCTTTTCCCACCTTTGTTCCGGGGAGAACTGCCTTCTTGCTAGTACTGTTACTCCTACTCTGGGATTGGCTGTTACGTCTTACGCCTGTGCTGCGATTGGCTAGTGGTTCTTACTCATGCGCTGTGATTGGCTGATCCCTCACATTTGGAAACGGGGGTCTACGGATGAGCGTGGGCCACTAGCCAATCATAGCGTAGGGGGCGGTCCTTAGCGGAATACAGGTGGGTAAAACACAACTCTGAGACCACCGGTCCACAGAGAAACAGTGCATGAGAGTGAAGAGAGAGGAAAGACATGCTAAACACTTGCAAGGAATTTACATACAGCGGCTCATATTTTCAGGAGTGAAACTCCTGCGCGGAATTCAGCCTTGTGATACGGTGAGTCACTGTAGAATTACATCAAAATCCCAGAAATTGCACAGCATTTCCAAAGGGAGCCTTTTCGAATTCTGTACTCGCATCTTCTGTAACTTCATCTCGTCTTTGTATCATTCCATCGTGCAGCGCATGAAAGGATGGGCATGTCTTGTAAAGTGTGACAGCACCACCCTACGAATTTTCATAACATCAGCTTTAAAGTTTTTAGTTCACCAAATGCTGTTAAACCTTCATTCTGCATAAGAAGAGAGAAACTTGGGAGCATCTCATTTAGGAACTCATCTCTGCATCCGTGAATTGATCCGCGTGGGCTCGCATGGACCCTTTTGTGGGACAGTATTGCTGTTTAAACGGGTAAAGGTGCTGAATAAGTCTAAAAAAATATTATGTGTTCGAATGAATGAATGGCTGCACGCCTGTAGAAGAAGTTTAATGATGACGAAAATTAATACAGAAGTGTGTGTTTTGTGTATTTAAATTAGATTAGTTTAGAGTGCTGTATTGGAAACTGCAGTTGATGTTTTCTTGGATGTTTCTTTTTCAGTGTGTCTTCCGGTGCCACAATGGCTAATTATTGGCGTCATCATCTTCTCATCATGCTCTTTGTCTGGACTTGTGTAGCAAGCCAGCAAATGATGGATACGTTCCCTTTAAACTTCACACATTCTCTCTACAATGCAACAATATATGAGAATTCTGCTGCAAAAACCTTTGCTGAATGCCCAGTTAAAATGGGCATTTTCTTAAAGGACCAATCTTGGGACATATGGTACAGAATACAATCTGGGGACCATGAAAAACTATTCAAGGCTGAGAAGTATGTGTTGGGTGACTTCAGTTTTCTGCGGATACGAACCAAGGGAGGTAGTTCTGTTGCACTGAACAGGGAGGTGAAAGGCCAGTATTTGCTCACTGTACAAGCAAATGAAAGACATTCAGGTTTGGAAGCACAAACCCAAGTTCAGCTTCGTGTTCTGGACGCAAATGATCTCAGACCTGTTTTTTCGCCGACCTCCTATAGCATCTTTGTACCTGAAAACACACCCATCAGAACCAGCATAGGAAGAGTCTCAGCAACAGATGCTGATGCTGGTACCAATGGGGAATTCTACTTCAGCTTCAGAGAGTGGACCCCTATGTTCTCCATCCATCCCACAAGCGGTGTCATAGTTCTGACGGGCAAACTGGATCACCTAGAGATGGAATTGTATGAGATCGATGTGCTAGCTGTAGATAGAGGCTTGAAGCTTCATGGAAAAAATGAAGTCAGTAGTACAGCAAAGCTGTCAGTGCAGGTACTGCAGGCCAATGACCATGCACCTGTTGTCACAGCTGTTCCACTTAGTCCGTGGAACACCACCAAGGATCCTACCTATGCTTTTGTATCTGTGGAGGATGATGATGAAGGTCAAAATGGGGAGATAGCCCCTCTCAGCATAGTGGCTGGAGATCCGCTCCAGCAGTTTAAGGCCATCAGAACAGGCTCTGGGAGCAAAGAGTATAAGCTCAAAGCGATCAAAGAAGTCGACTGGGAGGGATATGACTTTGGCTATAACCTTACCTTGCAGGCCAAGGACAAAGGAAACCCGCCAAAGTTTTCTACAGCAGTAGTAGTAAGGGTGAAACCCCCGTATGAAAACGTAGAGCCTATTCAATTTGAAAAAAGGATCTACAGAGTCGATCTCAGTGAGTTTGCACCGCCACACTCCCCAGTGGTCATGATCAGAACCGTACCAAAAGGTGCAAATGTGAAGTATCTACTACAGTATAAGATGCACCAGCACAGAAACCCATTCACTATTAATCCAAACACTGGTTTCATAACCACGATGGAAGCTGTTCAGGCGCAGCGTGTTAGCCAGTATGAGTTTGAAGTGATGACTACCAATAGGCGAGCTGCAGCCAAGGTAGTGGTCAACGTCATTGACATGAACAACAATGCTCCAAAATTTCAACAGTCAACTTATGAAGCCAGTGTTGATGAGCATGCGCCAATAGGGACTAATGTTTTAGCAGTAAGTGCTCATGATGACGATGACGGAGAGAATGGCTATGTTACGTACAGTATTGTTGGCATGAACAAAAAACCCTTTGCTATCGACTATTTCACTGGCATCATCAGCACTTCTGAGGAGTTAGACTATGAGAAGATGCCAAGCAAATTCTACCTCAGGGTTCGAGCCTCGGACTGGGGATCCCCTTTCCGGCGTGAAGCAGAGGCTGTGGTCTTAATCACACTGAACAACCTGAATGATAACCCGCCACGCTTTGAAAATATTGACTGTAAGGTCATTGTGCCAAGATCCTTTCAAGTTGGGGAGCAGATAATAGCGGTGTCTGCCATTGACGCAGATGATTTAGGAATTGTGAGGTATCATATTACTGCAGGAAATGACAAGGGCCTTTTTGATTTAAATCCAGATTCTGGTGTGTTGACCCTTAAAAAGTCACTACTCAATGGTGATGACACCAAGCAGCCTTTTCACACTTTACAGATAGAAGCTAGTGATGGGGAGATATCCAGTTCGCCCATGTATGTGAACATAACAACAGTCAATACTTTGACAGAAATGCGCTCAAAGTGTGTGGAAACTGAAGCTCTGAGAAGTTTAGCTGTGATGATTCTCATTGGTTCGAAACTACACACTGAAGTGGAAGTGGAATCAGTGGATGAATTTGTTGCCGTGCACTCGGGTAACAACAATGCACCACAGTTTGCAGAATCCATTCCCAGGCAGATAGAGGTTAAAGAGGATCTGCCAGTGGGGACGGATGTAGTGCTTCTCAAAGCAACAGATGCAGATTCTGGCTTCGGTGGGAAACTGCTTTTTGTGATATCAGGCGGTAATTTTGACAGTTGCTTTGTGATTGAAACCGATACTGGGTGGCTTAAAATTTTACAGCCTCTTGATAGAGAAACCACTGACCACTACACCCTTAACATAACCGTGTATGATCTTGGTTTACCTCAAAAATCGTCATGGCACATTTTAGAGATCAGTGTGCTGGATGTCAATGACAATAGCCCAGAGTTCTTACAGAATGAATATTCAGTGGATGTTAGAGAAGACTGCACTGTGGGGACAGATATCATTCGACTAGAAGCTATTGACAAGGATTTGGGTATCAGTGGGGAGATCCACTATTCATTTCTGACCAAAACAGACAAATTTGTCATAAATGAAAAAACAGGGATTGTGAGAGTTCAAAGCCCTCTGGACAGAGAAGCAAACCCATCTTTTGTTCTGAAGGTTGCTGCTTACGACAAGGCAATCCACGAGCCTCAGCGGGTATCCACTGTGATACTGAACATCATGTTAGAGGATGTGAATGACAACACTCCTGTTTTCTCTCTTTCACACTACCATGTCAGAGTGAGAGAGGATATTCCAGTGGGCTCCTTGATCTTGTGGCTGGAGGCTCATGACCCTGACATGGGTCAGTCTGGACAAGTGAGGTACAGCTTGACTGATGATGCAAATGGAAGCTTTCAGGTGGATAAAGTGAGTGGGGCAGTGTACCTCTCCCAGCCCCTTGATTTCGAGAGGAAACAGGCATATAACCTAACCGCAAAGGCTAAAGACAGAGGAAAACCAATTTCCTTGTCCTCAGTGTGCTTCATTGAAGTGGAGATAGTGGACGTCAGTGAGAATCTGTGTCGCCCGTCTTTCCCCTTCTTTGTGGACTGGGGAAGTGTGAGTGAGGATGCCCCTATCGGAACTTCTGTGATGAAAGTTGCTGCACACGATGAGGATGAAGGAAGAGATGGAGAGATCCGTTATACAGTACATGACGGCTCAGGCCTTGGGGTTTTCACTGTTGATGAAACGACTGGTAAGTGGGTTGGCAACTCATGTAGAGAACTCACAAATGTTTTAGAAGCGCTTTGCCAAGCTTTGAATCACATATGATGACATAAATAACCTATTATGAACAAATTTATGTATTCACCGGTATGGCACATTATCAGTTCCACCTACCTTTGATCTGCGCTCATTGTCCAGGTTTATCAGTTCCACACAGCATTGGTGCACTTAGTAGTTTACAGTTACAGAATGTAGTCCATCTGTTTCTCTGCATGCATTCAACCCCGTTCATCAGTAGATTATGACCCACACAGGGCTACCAGTGAACAGATATTATTTGGATGGTTAATCATTCTCTGCACAGCTGTGGCACTGACATGGTAGTGGAATGTGTGTGTGTGTGTGTGCGTGTGTGTGCGCAGTGCTGTCTTGAAACACTGTGTCCACTCCAAAGTAAAGTGGCCCCTTATAGTCTCGCGTGAACACACCATAGCACAGCTTGGACCATCTTACACACGTAAAGTTATTGATGATCTGATGCTGCTTGATCATCCTCTTATTCATTTTTTGGAAACAACATGCTGTTGACTGGATATTTTGGCTGGTTGTCTAGTCTCACACAGTGGCACTGCTGTGTGTGATCTGCTATGTCCAGTCCATACACTGCTCACAGTAACATGCCACTACCATGTCAGTATCACTGCTGTGCTGAGAATGACTGACCACCCAAATAAAACCTGCAAATTAACAAACAAATAATACAGAGGAACAAACGAACTACAGGCTATATAAAACTATAAAATGCATCTATATTGTTAGTCCAGCTGATGAAAGGTACAAGGAGTGTAGAGTAAAGGTAGCAGTACCTAATGAAGTGGATTGTTGGTGTATGAATGTGTGCTGAAGTGTCCTCCTCCAATAAGTGGTTTGCAGCAACAGCAAGGTGTCAGCATATGCAAATTTTCTTCAGGTAGGAAAGCATTCAGGGTGAGCCAGCATGAGAGAATGTCAAGACTGTGTAGAGCTGCATCAAGAAAATAGGGGTTTATTTCTAAAAGCATCTCAAACAGAATATGTATTGTTTTAAGACTTTCTGACATCTGCACAATTCTTGTGTGATATTTAATTGTTTTGATATTTTCCCTATTTTAAAAAATATAGAAAATAATACAAATAAGGAAACACCAGACTTTTTTTTTTTTTTTTTTTTTTTACTAGTGTTGTACATTATTGGTAGTAATGTTGGACAATTTATGTTTTTTGTCACTTGAAATGCTCACATAATGTAAAGAGTAGCTGATTTTTTCAAATTATGGAAGAAAATTGTAAAGAAAAGGTCTATTTATGTGGCCCATAAAAGAAACCGGTCTTTATGGAAATAGGAAGAAAGGTACACTAGAGTAATGGCAAACACCACTCTCCATGTAAGTAGACACTGCAGTAAAACAAGGCCAAACTGAAGAGTATCTTCTGTTTAACCTCTTAGACAGCATATCTAGCCTTGTCCATGTTAATTCTGGTCTGTTTGCTCATTAAGATACACAGTATTGCTCTTAACTGTGCATTATAATTGAAGTAGAGTTTAAAATTCAGTGTTTCGTTTGTGTGTGTCTCCTCCATGACCCTGTTTTAATTCAGCCTGGCCATATCTGAATCTAACTGCAACGTTTGCTATGTAAATCTATAATGGTCATGTGATCAGAATTTATGACAGGAGGAGCAGCACTGTCTCCAGCGAAGCTCTTGGTGAACATTTACTGGCAGCACCTGAACAGTGCTTAACATGTAGTTCAGTATGTTTCTTTTCGTTTTTGTCATAGGTGTCATAAGGACACAGGATGTACTTGACCGCGAGACCACCAGCCATTACTGGCTGACGATCTATGCCACGGACCAGGGGGTAGCACCACTCTCATCCTCTGTGGAGGTTTATATAGATGTCCAGGACGTCAATGACAATGCTCCACAGACTTCGGAACCCATCTACTACTCCTCCGTGCCGGAGAACTCTCCCAAAGATGTGTCAGTTCTGCAGATCCAGGCATTTGATCCTGACTCCAGAAACAGCGACAAACTGACCTACAAGATCGTCAGTGGGAATCCACAGGGATTTTTTACCATTCACTCTCAGACAGGTAGATCATTTTACATAGAACTGCGCTCACATTTACTTTCACATGTAACCTACAATATTCTGCCTTTAAAGACAGAGGCCCTTCTGGCCCAGACATTCTGAACCAAACACCAAACGCTTGACTTTTTCTTGACCCAGACCTACATTCTACATTGGACCACAAAACTATTAGAGCTCTTCTTTCAGAAACTCTTTCCTGTTATGTGGTGTGTTTTCATGATTCAAATTCAAAGTCCACTCTTTTAAGACCCAGAAGGTGTTGATAAAGTGAGGCAGGAGCTTCCACCCGGCTCTTGCGCTATTTTACTATCAGCATCTGCATTTCCATAAGGCGTAACTACAGAAACAAGCAGTTAGCACCTAAACAAATTAGAAACGATCCCACACAAAAGAGGGTACTTATTTAAGGCATTTTAAACCCCAGTGCCTTTTTAATTTCCCACAAAGTGGTAAAATGAATTCTTAATTGAATTTGCTCAAGCATTTCTTAAAGTTGAGTGAGACAGCAGCTGGGCGATTAGTATTCTCGGAGCAGTATAGAAAAGAAATGCAGCTAATTAATTTGACTTGTACGAACATTCTCAAAACGTCACCATTAAATGCACACACAGCCTGTGAAGTGTAGCTTTACTTTGTTCTGCTGACTGTTTGTTTTGGGATGCAGATAGAGATTGCTAGATATATGGTTAGAATAGGTGAGGGATGACTAGCACAGCTGCAAAATGCAGCATTATGCATTTCTAGTGACCATTTGCATTCTGTGTTGTATCTTTAAAGATGCAATTTCTCTTATTTCAGTGAAAGCTAAGAGATTCTGATTCATTTTGCTATACCAGTGTGGAAAACAGTGTTTTTTGTTTTTTTTTACAGTTGCTGTTATGTTGTATTTATTTTGTTCCAGTGAATGAAAATCAAATAAGCTTTCAACAAACTACTCTGTAGAAGAACCACGTGTTTTCTCGTTTTGTGTACTTTCATTCAGTATTTCAGCATACCAATGGAATGGAATATTGATCAGTAGAATACAAAAAGTAACGTGGACTAAATGAATGTACTTTTACTTAGTTAAGATAAGATAAGATAAGATAAGATAAGAGAAGATAAGCCTTTATTAGTCCCACAAGTGGGGAAATTTCCGTTGTTATGGCAGAAAGTGGCCAGTACGAAAGTCAGAGCAGCAAAAAAAAACAACAATAGAATAAAGCTATAACAGTGCAACAGTATAGAGTGAGAGAATATACTATTGTTCCTGGATTTAAGAAAAACATTTACAGTCTCGTGGTCCGCTCAACAGTGCTAGACTCTGTATTGATTTCAAAACTCCAAAGGTTATTTAAAGGTCAGAAGTGCTAAACTCTCTGTACACTTTACACAGGTTTGGTGACAACCACTTCTAGAAAACTGGACCGTGAAAAGCAAGGAGAGCACATACTCGAAGTAAGCCATTAAAGTGAAGATGTTTAAAAGTCTATTCACACCGGAGCCAATGTGTTCCCCGCTGAATCTCATTTCCCTCTTACCAAGCTGTATTAAGTGTTCTGCCGCATCTGCATAAGAAATGGCCCTACTTAAAAGCCATTTTTCTACATTAAATTCCGTTCTGCTGATGTGCTGCTGGGGAGTACATGCGAGGAGAGTGCTAGAGCCGTAATTGCAGGGATGTCCTATGCCGTGTTGATTGATTCAAGTTTTTGAACATCCCATTTGATGTTCAGACACATCTGCAGTGCGCAAAGATGAAAGGCAGCTGGAACTTGGAAACTTAGGTACCATACTGTGTCCTCCATAATTATTGGCACCCTTGCTAAAGAAAAGCCTTATTTTTTTTTTTTTTCAGTTAACTGGAAATAGGAAGAAAATCTAACCTTTACTTAAGGGAAGTTTAGAATGAGAATAAGGCAACCATTAGTGAAAAATAAATGTTTAAAACAACATCACACAAAAACTTCAATTAATGAACTACAAGTGAAGGATGATATTTAACTTATTTTAAGTTGCTTTAAGAGTTTAGAAACTTAAAAGCAGCCATACGCGATTTTTTCTGTTTCACCGGGAGTTCAGATTTTCTGTTTGACTGTATCGACAGTTTGGGCAATCGTTAACCCCGTTTAATCCCAAATTTTTTTGGAAAATTTCAGTACATGGATTTTACTCCTGAGACCTTCCTAATGCACAAACATTATGCATTTTTTTTTTTTTTTTTTAGCTAAGTTGGTGAAATTTTAAGTTTTATATTTGGTCACAATTGTGACCCATGGGAAAACATTCATATAAATTGGTCAATAAAGCCTATTTGCACACTTGAAATCTTAAAATGAAAGTAGTGATGACAGTGCCCACTAAGCACAGAATAATGAGATATGGTTAAGTTTTTTTGCTCATAACTTTATTATTGTGCATATAACAAAAACGTTCATATTGGTTGTCATACCACAATGAATACACACAGTCTAAACAGGAGACACACATTAACATGGTGGTCAATTCAAGTCTTTTAATTTGTTGATGGATTAATTTCATTTGTCTTATAGATTGCCTTTATCACCTGTTGATTAAAAAAAAAACAACCAGAAACCTAATTAATCTAATTAAAACTGTCAGTCTGGTTTGGTAGGATATTAGACCTGGCCAAACAGTCTAGAACCAGCGTTTACCCTCAGAACTCAGAGTGTATCTGTAAACTCTGATTTCAGTAAATATAACCACGTTTTCTTTTTCCAAACAGGTCACTGTTTCTGATGATGGTAGCCCCACCATGTCTACAGTCGTTCGCATGGTAGTGAAGGTGCAGGATGAAAATGACAACTCTCCTCAGTTCCTTGAGAAAGTCTATAAAATCAAGCTCGTGGAGCGGCCAAAGGCAGTCAGATGGGAGCCTGTTTATCGCGTCATTGCTCACGACAGAGATGAGAGTCCTTACTCTGAAATCTCATACAGCATAGAGGAGGGGGACGAGCGTAGGAAATTCTTCATTGAGCCCAAAACAGGGCTGATCTCCTCCAAAGAGGCTTTCTCAGCAGGGGACTATCACATTCTCACGGTATATTTCTTCCTTCATTTCTCCATTTGGAAATCATGCTCACCGGGCTGGTACTTTTGAGACCTATAATACTGTGCAATATTGTCTTAGCCATCTGAGAAAATGTTATGGAAAGCCAATTATCTGGGTGGTCAGTTTTTGAAAAGAATATTTGCTGGAGCGCCTTTAGAATAAATACACACAAACAAACAATCCATTGTGATATGGATGTTTCGTTTAACTATTCGTTAAACTTCCCCCAACAAAAGTATTTGTACTTAGCATCCAGTTACCAACTTTGGCTAATTATTCTTTAGATTCTTTGTTAAATTAAATCAGGTGCTGCGAATCCATATGATGTTAGGAACCAAACCCGTGTTCTTACAACTGCATTCTGTTAACTACCGTTTAAATAATTTGTTGAAAACAGAACGTTGTTATAATTGTTTTATGTAATTATTTCTTTTTATAATTTCTGTTAACTGGCAAAATCAAATAGCGAGTAGTAGTTAAAGATTATGCTTTTCCACAGTAGTGTAAATTATTAAATCCAAGATGGGTTGTTTAGAAAGATGACATTGTCTTTGGGTTTCCTAAAGAACATTTCCATAGATATTTCTTCAAAAAATCCATCACAACTGTCTATTAATGAGTTCTTAGTGTGAAGAAAGTTTAGAGGATCCTCAAAAGGTGATGGTTCGGTACCATTTTTTCCCCCAAAACTACCTCTAAGCTACCTCTAAGAGTCTCAGTTTTAATTCCCTTTAGTAGGTACCAAACCCTTCAAGGTTGGACATAAGATAATCTGCGCTGTCAACA
>JBBIGA010000032.1:3148292-3168839 GCA_037576975.1 Alestes dentex
TTCTTTCTCTCTCTCTCTCTCTCTCTCTCTCTCTCTCTCTCTCTCTCTTTCTCTCTCTCTCTCTCTCTCTCTCTCTCAGGAGAGCTTGCCTTCAGGGGCCTCTCTCCTCCAGCTCAGAGTGACTGACAGAGATGCCCCCCAAAACGGACCCCCTTTCTCCTACGACTTCCTGAAGGGCAATGAGGGAAGGTCCTTCAGTATAGACCAGCAGGGAGTCATTAGGACCACAACATCACTGAAGAACTTAGAAAAGGATCAGTACATCCTCCAGGTTCAGGTGAGGACACATATATCAGCTGTATTTTCTTTTGTTTTTAAGTGTTTAAATGTGCAGAGTGTGACGTGTGGGTGTCACAGTGTATGAAGACACGAGGACAAGACTTCATTTAAGGTCCATTTAATGGTAAAACAACCCCATGCATAAAGTGTGTTTATGAAATTCTGGATGCTACAAAATGCACGAATACCTGCCTAGTTTTAGCCTTTGATCAGTTTTCCCGAATAAATAAATAAACATTTGAGCAATTTTGAACCGTTTGAACCAGAGTTACTCCAGAGCTCCCTCTCCTGTTGAAAAACTGAAATGACCTGCTGGTTTAAAAATGCCGACTTTGCTTAAGAAGAAATGCTTAAGAACACTTGCTTTGGTGCCCCATGGAATGTGGAACAAACCTCTCAGTCCTAATCCTGGATAAATTCTATTCATTATGACCTTTTTCAGGTGGTATTGCTCTTAATTATGTGGGGGCCTTTGTTTTAAGCATGTTTCATTCATAAAATGTCCTACATGATCTGTATTTTTATTGTCAGGTCTCTGACAGTGGGAAACCTCCTCTCCAGTCATCCACCCTCGTAAACATTCATGTGGCTCAAGCAAGTGTGTATCCTCCATCTGTACTTCCTCAAGAGGTGTTTATCCTTGTCCCTGGAGAGGAGTACCCTGCAGGAGGCCTTGTGGGAAAAATCCACGCCACTGATCCAGATAAGTATGATGTGCTCATGTACAATCTCCAGGCTCCAGGGCCCGACCTGTTCTCCGTGTCCGGCTCTGATGGCCGGCTACTAGCTCGGCGGGGGCTGGACGTGGGGCGCTATCCACTCAATGTGTCGGTCAGTGATGGCCGATTCTCCGCCTCTGCCAGCATCATGGTGCATGTGCAGCAGGTCACTCAGCAGATGCTGGACGACTCTGTGCCTGTGCGCTTCGCTGGCATCACTGCTGAGGAGTTTGTCCAGGAGCACTGGAGGAACTTCCAGAGAGCGATTAGGAGTGTGGCAGGAATCCACAGGAGGACAGGACTGTACACTAGACTAAGGTAGGCAACTGCCTGACTTCCAAGAGTCAAGGGCCTGATACCAATATGCTGTAGATATACTGATGATAATTTAAAAAAAAAAGAGCTGGGCACGTTAACACGTTATCATCGCGTTAACACATTATTTACTCGCACGTTAACGCATGTTTTTTAAAAATCCTTTTCTTTTGAAAGTTTGTTGCTGTTTTGTGCTCGAGGGTGCACACAGCATGCAGCACTCTACGTCTCGACTGGTTTTCACGGGGATCTGGTGTCCCATTACTGGACAAAAGTATTGGGACACCTGACCATTACACCAACACGGACTTTAATGACACTGCATTCAGATACATAGACTTTCATATGGAGTTGGTCCCTCTTTGCAGCTACTATAATGGTTCCGACCCTCATGCTCTGGACTCTGAGAGTAACTTGTTTTTCTATAACGAACTAGATAAAACGTGAATGCCCTGCAGTGGCAAATAGCTTTGTTTTTATATTTGATTTGATTACATTCATGAGATTTATAGAAATACAGCAAAGCCCCACTTTAACGTGGATTTTTTCTGAGAACCGAACGAATAATTGTTTGCTGAAACCCCCACACTAACTGCAAACTGCATTTATCCTCTGCATTTTTTTTTTCCCTTTATGACGTCCGGCCTCGTCCGCCACGCCCCCTTGTCCTCGATGAGGCCTGGACGTCACAACTTTTTTTCGTGGCAATATATAAATTAAACATTTAAGTGCTAAATTATTAAGAAAAATATAATAAACTAATTAGATAACATAAATGTTAATGTAATTTTAGCTACATTTCCAGCTACATTTCCCTTTGACCCAGCTGCAGTCCAGAATTTCCCCTGTGGAGCGTCTCGAGTGTTCTCGTGTTTTTCGTTTTGTTCTTCTTAAAGCCCTGTATTTTTTTTTACTGTAAATTAAATGAATTTATTACTGTATTTACCCTGCTTATACCAAAGAAAACGACAGCACATACCAAAGAAAACGCCCGTGCATGAATTACAGTACAGTCTATACAGGGATAAACTGTACAGTACAAATACAGGTTTATCTTTACATTTTCTTTAAGGGTAATGAGTTCAAAATGAAATTAAAGTGTTTTGGGAGCATATTTGGGGGCATATTTAGGGTTTACACAGGCATTTTTAGGCATTTTCTTTACTACATTACAACAACACGGTTTTTCACTGAACACGGGTGCTCTTGAAACGCAACCCTCGCGTTAAGCGGGAGTTCACTGTAGCTGAACTGTAACTGTGTAGCTGTGTTAAAGGGAACACTACTGATAAAAAGCTCCTTATTTGTCTAAAGTTTTTTTAAACCAAATGTTATTGCACTTTTGTTCATATAGCAGTACTTTAAAAATAAAAGTGCACAATACACTATTTTTGAATCAATTATTTAATTTTGTGTATAACAATGTGATTAGTCGTGATTAATCGCAGGGAACCATTAGATTACTAGCGATTAAAAATTTTAATCGTAGCCCAGCATTGGAATAAATGTTCTACTATGGCTGCAACTGACAGTTTTTATAACCAATAAACATATCGGCTTGTTATTTGATTATTTCACTAATCAGACCATCTGCCCATCAAAGTTCACTTTTGTTCAGATGTCAGTGCACTGACCTTTTTCTGTAACTGAAGTTGTGGATCAATAATTGACTTTGTCAGCTATTCGCTGGAGTCTTATATAATTTGATAGCAATAATTTGTAGTTCTGTCAATGTGGAGGCAGACTACTATTCTAATGTTCTCAGACCAACATTCTGGAAACAAAATACAATATAAATTAATGCTGAATGTTCTGAGAGTAGATGAAATGTACAGCAAATCAGTGGACATTTGCCAGTAAACATGCTTGCCACTAAATTACAAAGAGTATTAATACATTCTTGAGCCTGGATTGTATGGTTGATCACCTGTGGTACCCATTAAGACTCTGGAAGTCTGTGCTTTCTTAAAAACAAGTTGAGGAGGTGACTGTGACAACTTGCAATCTGTTGTACCAGACACTCAAGTCATTTATCCTGCTTAGTCTGAGGATCCTGCGGGTGCCATTACCTCTCTGACTTACTCCATTCCATCTGCTCCTCATCCAATTAAAAGCCATGTGGTTAGATATCTTATGTTAACGTAGGTATGTATTTCTTTAAATCTGCCCACAGAGGCGACATGCAGATCCTCAGCCTGCAGCCCGTGGAGTCCAGCGGTGATCTGGATGTGCTGTTATTCTTAGAGAGGTCTGGAGGTGATGGCTCCTCCCTGGAGCTCCTCCTGCAGTACTTTAATAGCTCCAGTGGAGCTGTCCAGGAGCCGAGTGATCTGAGAGTGCTGAGGATCATGCCCAGCCGCTGCTCCAGTGCTGAATGTCCAGACCACATGTGCAGGCAGGTGGTGACCCTGGACTCCAGCAGCATGATGGTGTACAGCACAGCCACAGTCAACTACGTCACGCCACGTCACCACATAACTCTCAGGTGTCTCTGCAAAGGTACATACTGGTTCATCATATGTGTATATGTACACACACACACACACACACACACACACACAAACATACTCACATATATATATATACACTCCCAGTACCTGATCAGTTTCAGAGGAATGTTTTTGGTTTGTTAAGTCACCCAGTGACCTACGTATGAATCTTTCAAGCATAACAAAGACACAGGTGCAGATGATTACAGATGATCTGGGTGGTTAGTATACTGGGGATTTGTTCCCATTTCATTAACTTAATCTACTCAATAAGTCAAAGATCATTTATGGCAGACATAAATTAGCAAAGTAAAACATAAAGTTCAATATACATCAAGTAAAATATAAAATATAATGGAATGATAGATACAATACTATATATATATATATATATATATGTGTGTGTGTGTGTGTGTGTGTGTGTGTGTGTATTTATACATCCATATTGTTTTAAAGGCTATAAATAACTTACACAAAGTTTTTTCCATTTAAAAATAGTTTGACAGTATTTTCAATAATAAATAAATTAAATTAATTGCCTGTACTTTATGGGATATTCTTTGATAAGAAGTAGAATTTTGAAAACATTCTAAAAGGACAATTTTTGCATGCTGAATCTGTACTATGCAACACTATATAATGCTATCTCTGTCTGTATTGCTGTGCTTTTTTGCTCTTTATTTTTTTATTTTAGATGGAAAATGCTCTGGACAGACACAAGGCTGTGCAGAGAACCCATGTCCGGAGGGTTCACGTTGTGTGCCTCTCCAAGAATATAACAAATATCGCTGCATTTGTCCATGGGGCAAAAATGAAAAATGTTCAGGTAATTTACAACATTCTCTTAGTTCCAGTAACTCATAAAAAAAAAAAAAAATCTCCCTAATCCAGTCACTGCAGGTGTAGAGTTTTGGAGAGAAGTTGGCTTATGCAATCAATAACAATTTACAGGCACTTTGAAGCGAGTGCAGTGTACCGATGACTCATTAGGTGAAATGATATGCCACTCATTTGATTACACCGGATTTGCAGCTTCCCTCGTAACATTGTGGCGTGCTTACACAAGTAATTAAGCTAAGTAGGCATTTAAATAATGAGAGCTGAACATGACAGCGTCTGCTTAAGTAGAATGCATGAAGTGTTTAAGCGTAAATCATTGAGATGACTGAATCCTTTGTCTTGCGCAGTGTTTCTCTCAGCTACAGCTGTCAAGTCATGCATTTTGCTTTTGTATAGTTACGTATTTCTAAGTGACAAGTGTAAACACAGGGAGGGAACTGGGGTTAATATGATCACAGACATAAACTAACAAGGTTAAACAGTCAAATTTGGTTTTTGGTTTCAGGTTGATAATCCTAATCAAACTTTACTCTGACTGCACAATCATGCAACATAGTAAACACCAAATATATCTTAAACTCTTCTGTTTGAGCACATTTATCCATACAAATGTGAGGAAAAGTGAAATGTTTTGTATTGACTTGCAATGAAACTATAAGCATAACTGCATGTGGTGCAACACGCCTGCTTCCTTTTTTATGTGCTATTATCACAACAATAATATTTTTCATATTTCAACATAATTCATATTATGTTTGGTAAAATATCTATATACTCCTTTACAGTGATATCTAATGGTTTTTCCTTCACATGTATTAAATGATTATGGAAAAAAGAAACTTCTTCTTTTTTTTTACTGACCTATGAAAGCACGTATGGATTGTTTTGGCTTTGGAGGCTTAGAACACGATCTTTGTTTTAAGTAACACTTTTGTGATTTTTGTTGTAGACGGAGCCTTAATGACATTCCTCGAGAACAGTTACGTCAAGTATCATTTAAGGCAGAGCACCAGAGCAGAAATGAAGTTTTCTCTCAGGCTGAAGACTTTTTCCAGCCATGGAATGGTGATGTTTGTTAAAGGAAGAGGCTATGGCCTCCTGGAGGTAAGAAAAAAGACCAGAAGCACCAAAGGTTCTTCTGACGAAGCCTTCTTTTTAGATAATCGTCATATGTATTTAACCAAATTCATGAAAAGCATTTGAAATGGAATGGTGTGATGAATTGTTAAATTGGTCTGGAACATGAACTAAGAAAGTAAAAATGAATTCTGGCTGAATTTAAACCTTCAAAGCAGAGTGTGTTCATATCGTTTTGAATAGCTGTGAATATATATACAATTATTTGAAACAGTCATAGAATCAAAGCATTCAGAAAAGAATGTTTATAATAATATTCACATTAACTGTTAGATTCAGATGGCTTAAACGTTTTAAACTGCAGTCTGTAGATATTTGCTAAATTATGATTTGTATAGATGGTCCAGTTTTGCCTTAAAATGATGAAATGCTGTTTGTGTCTGTTTTATATATATAAAACCACTGGTGGCCTAGTGGTTAGGGAATTGCCCACGCAATCAGAAGGTTGTGGGTTCGAATCCCAGGACTCCCCGGGTGCTGTGTTCCTGGCTGCCCGCTGCTTCACTTGATGAATGGCTTAAATGCAGAGAAAGAATTTTGTGCTGTTCAGACTGTGTGCTGTGGTGTGTCCACATTTGACAAGTGTGTGTGTGTGTGTGTGTCTGTTGCTTTCCCTGTGACCTGCAGGTGATAGGAGGCAGGTTGCGGTGCCAGTTTGACTGTGGCAGTGGTCTAGCCACCGTGTCTGTACACAGCGCTGAGGTAAATGATGGCCAGTGGCACTCAGTGGACCTGGAGGTGGAAGGGAATCGCGCCAGGCTGGTCCTGGACCGCCTCCACTCTGCATCCGGCATTTTGTCTGGCATGCTGCCCTGCCTCGGCCTGGACAAGCAGGTGATCCTGGGCGGGCGGGCTGGTGTGCTGGTCTCCAGGCCGAGGCGCAGCCTGCCTTTCTTTGGTAGCCTACAGGGCTGCATGGATGCAGTACTGTTTAATGGACAGAGCCTGTTCATGCACTCAGAAAGTCGCTCGGGGGTCGTGGTTGAGGACATGGTAGGAGTGACTTCAGGCTGTGGCATGAGCTCAACCCCCGATCAGGATTGCACAAGCAACCCCTGCCTAAATGGAGGAAGCTGCTTCCAGAGGCACAAAGGAGGTACTCTATTAAAATAATAATGCAAGAATAAATCAGCATGGAACTGAACTCAGCTTTGGAGGATGAGTGCCCTCTTAAGTGCAGGGATAAGTCAAGAACCTGGTTCTTTTCATCGTCTCACAAGATTTTCGTTACATCATATTCATGTTTATTTGTATTGTTTAGTTTAATAGTTTTAAACAATTTTGTTGGCTAGTTTTTGGTCAAATTGTGCTACTTTTTTGAGTGAAAATATGCTAAAGCATCCTGTATGGAGCACAAACGACTTGTTTATATGATAGAAAAACAATAAAACATAAAATATGCTATAAGATTTGCACAGCATGCATTTTTTGTTCGTGCTATTACCAAGATGACTGTTTCTGTTTTCCAGGATATTATTGCAGATGTAATAGCCTATTCATGGGAGCCCACTGTGAGCTCAGGGTCAGCCCCTGTGTTTCCAACCCCTGTCTGTATGGAGGAACATGTATACAAAATAATAATGTCTATTACTGCCACTGCCGAGGACAGTACACTGGTCAGAGGTGAAGTACATTTAGATGTTTCTAACCACATGAATTATACATTCCAAGCAATGTTGCACACCTGATGACACTGCTGATTTTTTGTCAATTATCTCTGTCACTAAAGATGCGAGATTGGGCCGTACTGCAAAGAGAACCCCTGCAGGAATGGCGGACATTGTATCGACAGCCTGGACGGGCCCGTCTGTGAGTGTGAAATCGGATTCAGAGGAGAAAGGTATCAATATCTCATCTACATTTCATTATACTCTTCTTTCTTTCACTTTAACCTCTGATGTTCTTGATTATTTGCTGTTCAAATCATATTGATTTTTTTCACTACTTCCCCATTTACATGGTTTTATGTACAAAAACATGTTTAAATGATCATATTCAGTCCCTTCGAATAAAACCGGCACTTTTTGTTACTGTGTCTGACTGATATATGTAAATGAGCTCTTTATGTTTCTGCTGCTTTGTGGTGTGTTTTTATTCCAAAAGCAGTCTAAACTTAAAAGCTCCTTATAACGACATCGTGAATGGGTGGTGCTAAACTATTGAAGGGTGAATAGGCTGATGAAAATGAAAATGCATCTTTTTTTGTTTGTTTTTGCAGCAAAATTCCCATATATAAACAGCATGTTTTGAAATATATATAAAAAAACACATTTAGGTTTTGCATCGATTGTGTTAATATAGTCCATAACATTTTGTTAGTTACAAGGATAGTGTAGTTAATAAACTGTGGAAGCCTCTGCTCCTTCACGGTCTTGCATCTGTGGTTTCTGGCACTGTATGACATTTATCTAAAAATTGAACTGTCGCTAGAGTTGCCTAAATTTTCACTGTACTTTTGTTGAACTATTTTTTTTTACATTAACTTCTTGGTTAGATGCCAGACTGACGTGGACGAATGCCTAAACGCGCCTTGCTTGAATGGCGGCTGGTGTGTGAACACCTACGGCTCCTTCAACTGCAGCTGCAGTCCAGGCTTCAGCGGGAGGCTGTGTGAGATGGAGAGCGAGGTGCACAACGTGTTTATCTCCGCCTCCTGGAACGTCGGTCTGGCCGAGCTGGTGGGGATACTCATCTTCTTAGTGGCCTGCTTCATCCTGGCCTTGCTCTTTGTCCTCATCCGCGTATGGTCGTGCAAGCCAGGCAAAGACAAGCAGGAGAAAGAAAAATACAGAGCCATTGATGCTTATATCCAGAGAACTTATATGGACTCCTGGGCCAGCAGAGACACTTTTCTGGACACCCCACCGAAGGTCCCTGTGAGACCCCTCTCCTATAATCCCAGAACTCCCGCAGACCCGCTTAAGGACGTAGATGGAAGTTCCTTAACTCCGGATGTGTTGTTTGGAGTAAAAAAGCCCGTGGCTGTGTGCAGTGTAGCGCCCAACACACCCCAGTGTAGAGCCTCACAGTCCCTAACGAGCTGTGATTCCACACGAAAACCGGCCTGGGATGACGAAGACGGTAAGCCAGTATTGATTCAGGCAGGAATGATTAAATATGTTTTGGTACTTTAGACAAGCTTATAAAAGACTTGGAAAACAATCCAAAATGATTTAAGTTACAATCAAGATAACACAATGTATGTATATTTATTTTTCTTCAGAAAACGCAAGGGACACAAGCTCCTCCTTGTCAACAGAACCAGAGGAAGAAGGAGCAACCAGCAAAAGAGGAAGTACACCAGGCCTTGCTTATTCTTTCCAGTTTGCAGATGATCACAGTAAGTAGTAGACACTGGGCTTATTTTCCTTCTGGCATGTTACTTAATACTGGTTTAGATAGAGAAATGAAACAACATTCAATGCTCTATGAATTAAAAATATGTGAAACGTTTTACTGCCGTACGTCCAGAGGAATCATCATAAGATTTTTTTTTTGCTCTTGCTCTCTTGGTTGTCACTTCAGCTCCCATATGGCTTAAATCTGGGCACAAGCCCAGATCACACTCAGAGAAAGGCAGAATGTAAGTCTGATTGACAGGGAGAAGAAGTGGTGAAAAGGATGCAGAAATGCGTGCCAATACCCTGTAGTTCAGTAGTTTGCAATGTGTGTGTGATTTGTGACCTCAGAAAACAAGTCAAGTAAGTTCCTAAATTTGAAAGTCCTTCCCACGGTTCTAAGTAGAGCATCCTTCCCATGTGCACAGTCCTCCTTTAGATGTTTCAGATTTATAGAAGCAAGGTTATAATGGTTCTTTACAGTACATTCTCTTTAGCAATGACATGGCGTCTCTGTAGTCCAGTCATCAGTATGAAGTTTGTGTACAACCATCTGTCTTATCTGCTGTTGTGAACAAACTATTCATTCTTATTTCTTTTGTTTCCTACCTTTACAAGCCTCCACACAGATGGACTTTGTTAATAAGTAGGTTGACCTGAAATGGATTCATTTCACATAATGGGTAGTGTATCAGGCTTAAACATAAAAAAGTAAGAATATTTGCTGAATTAGTGTGTAAGGGGTCTGAAAGCCTCCATTTATACACCATATAAAATTTTGTCTGCCACTTTATCCTTCCATCAAAAGGCTCTCATGAGGCTTTTGACCTCCGGAGTCCCAGAGGTGATTTCTGCACGAGTTCTAATTTGTTGCCCTTCTTTGCGTGCTCTGTTGGCTTAGCACAGCAAGCTCACTAAGCCTTGACAACGAAAATTAAACGGTTCTCTGTGAATGAACTTCACCGGTCCACATTGACCTCTAATTGCCTCAGACCCCAGGAGTGCCTGTCTGAACATGTGATTTAACATGGAAGATTTTAGACCAGCCATAGCAGAGCAATGTCAGCACAGTCTCCATTGTCTATAGGCAATAATTGGGTTTCTTTTGTGTCTATCTTTTCGATGTTGCATGACTGTTTACATATTGCATGAAGATTTAGACTGCCTTTTGACAGTACGTTTCTTAAATCACTTCAACTTTGCATGCGTGTTAATTGTTGCTAACTGTTGAAGTTTATTTCACATGTGTAGATACGTCCGCTTCATCGTTTGATCATTTTGTTTAACTTCTCAACAGACTACCACTGGGACACCTCAGACTGGATGCGTAGTGTCCAGGTTCCAGGAGTTCAAAGCTGTCTTCAGTATGAGTTTGTGCAAATGCCCTCTGTGTACCCTGACCTTAATGACGTGTACCCTAGAACTCCTGACATGGATTGCCTTGCTGAGGGTGGTGATGTTGAGAGCAACCTTCTGCCACCTTCAGAGCACTTGCCTCATGATGAGTCTCTTTCCCATCTAGAGGGCAAGGACAAATCTACCTGGCCACTGGCCCACACACTCAGACACTAAGACCACGCTTGATTACATGGAGTCAGCAGCAACACAGTCTGGATCATCCGCAGCCCAATCAAAAAGTCCAAGAAGTGCCTCAGGGTTCAATTCAAGGGCGATTTGTACCTAGGCCAGGCAGTATTTACTCTGGAAGAGCCAGGCAAGGCGGCCAAGGCACGGGTCCTAATTTGTTGCATACCTCCTCTCACGCCCTCATTGACCCGTCAGTTAGTTGTGAGGACCGGGATCCAGTGGAATGTGACTGTAGGAGTCTTGATGAGGGAGTGTCTGATGATGTTGCAACACCAGTGAAGAAAGACACTGCACACTAATAGCTGTCATGCTTAGTGTGTGTGGTGCTGTGTTGGTTCAAATGTGGTTGTAGTCTCTCTCCTCCTTCTTGTAATGTGTTTAGAGAAATAGTGAGTTATAGAGTGTGTTGGATTACATCACTCTAATTGTCCAGTCAAGGCTCTGGATTACATGCCGTTGTCTTTGTGTTTAGATGGAATTCACCACGTGCCATTTTGTGACTACCTTTTTCAGAGAACTAAAGCACATCTCATAAATGAATGTAAAATGTAATGTAGAATTGTTCCTCTGAAGTCCTGTGGAAAGTTTTTCTTCTGTGTACTATAAGACTATCCATGTGCTATTACTTTGTCATTAAGTACCACTTTCTTACACAAATGGCAAATTCTTATTGCCAATAAACAGTTGATATAAATTGTCCTATTTTTGACTAACAAGTACTGATAATACATGGGATGCCAACACATAGGATAAATATCTAAATATACATATGTATATTCTCTACAGGGATCACACTTAAATATGCCATTTTCTGCCCATTTTTGCACAACTTATGTTTAACAAAATCAACAAAACATCATTTGATCAAGGGTACCCAAACCTTTGCATATGACTATAGTTTAAGATGATTTGCTGTAATCTCTGGAAACAGATTTTTTTTATATAGTATCAGAATCCTCAAAAAAGTGTCCTACACATGGTCTTGTCAGAACAGGGGTGATAAGAGACTTTCTGCGTGAGATCCTTGTGTTTTCAAGGAGGTCTCCTGAGAACAGCTGACACACATATTAGACAGCAGGTGGAGACTTCTTCAGCTCTGCTTTAGACCTTCCCTCCACTTCTTATAGCATACTCAATCAAGCCGTCTTATAATGACTGCCTGGATTTTTCTAAGGGTGTGGAATTTTGTGTTCACTAAGCTTGATGAGCTGCAGTTAATATCAGATATCCTCAGTAGGGCCATTAGAGAGATAACTACTGGAGGATAATTTCTGATAAGAAAATCCTTTCATTTCAAGGGGAAAAAAAAAAAAAAACCACATGAAAGCACTTTTTCACTTTCAGAACTTTGCCATTGAGCTTTTTGCAACCCTTTCAAGTTCGTTATGTTTGCCACGGCCAGATGTTGTACCTTTCTACTGAGTTAAATGAAGGGGTATCCTGAGCAGTGAAAGCACTTTCTGACTACCATATTGACAAACAGCCCTCATTAAAATCAATGCCAATCAAGGTGGAATGTGTGGACATGAATACGTATGTGATTTGCCCTTTTTGTTCTGGGCTTATTACTCCAATGACCCTGTTTTCGTAAAACAGTTTTAATGGAGAAACATTTCCACAAAATGCACAAATTGCATGAGTAATTTCAGCTTTTATGGTTATTTGAAGTGACAGGCTGTTTTGCGTTAGGCAAAGGTTTCAGGCCTGTGATTATAAAACAAGCCTGCTCATGTAAATTACTGAACAAATCCGCAACGCTGGGGTCGAATTAAGAGTGGAGAGGGACACAATAGCGGAATAGCGGACTGCCCGAGTAATAATTGGCGTGGTAACATATGGCAGCGAGTAAATGTTTTGCACAAACAAGCCGTGTCAGACACAAGAGGGCAGTGTACTCTTATAATAGTAAATAAGCCTTGATGGATTTTCTGAACAATGGTTAGGAGTCATCAGATACTAAATGGTGGGTCTTAATGGTGGATCCATACTGAAGATGTGTTCAGTGAGGCAAAATGTCATTTCCGACCTGACCGCTAACGACACAAAGTACGTCACCACCTTCTACTTTTATTTCCATGCAATGAAATCAGTGTGAGATATTTGAAAAAAAAAAAAAATGCCCTTGGTGATAGCTTCAGTTTGCAGGATGACACTTGGACGAGTCTTACAAATCGCTGGGCGAGGCGGCAACAGCACTTAAATGCTTTGACGTGTTTTGACAGTGGCCCAGGGGAGGGGAGAGGACTGGTGTGTGTAACACAATGTGACAGGACGTTCCTGTCTGACGCCGCCATGTCATTATGGGGGCTGGTCAGGCTGCTTTAGCACCCAGACTTCTCTAAATGCACACCTCAGTGCTTTAGCGGCCCTCTGAGTGACAGCAAGGCCATCACACAGGGTCATCTATCAAACAGGCAAGCATGGCACTCAATCATTCACTCTACAAACAATGCAGATGTGAGTTTTGTGTGCCGCTGCACTATAATTGCACAATAATAGGTTCAGAATGAAGATGTAAAAGGAAAAAAATCCCCCTTACCTCAAATGTATGAAATTAGCCAAGACATTTTTGCTGCTTAGTACAGAAGTTATGAGATTAATGTAGTCAAGAAAGTCTATACTTCAACAATTCTCATGCACACTGCATGCCTAAATCACCACGAGTTGCTACACGATCTCACATAGACTTACTTATGTAGTTCCCAACACTGTGTGACATACTGTTATCTACAAAAACAAACAAGAGTGTGTCTCTTTGTTGCAAAAGAAGCCCTTGAAGCCTGCATTTCGCCTGCTCGTTTGTCTGCTGTTATATCGTAGCATGTCAGAAACCACGTAAGCAAGTCTATTTGACATTCCATTACATAACCATTTGACACAGTTTGCAAAACGAAAAAAAGAAAATAACTTTAGACATCAAACCCGTCTTTGCTTAGTGACTCTATTAAGAAAAATCATGCAAATGTGCCAACAGGCGTATAGATCATGTGATTAAGGGTTAGATCCCACTTTTGACATTTCCTCCATGACCAGAATCAGGTTCAAATGGAGGCTTTCGTTCACACCTAGAGAACAGCTGTTCCAGACATCTTGATTTCATTATTTGTACAGTTTGAATCTGGATATCAATCAACTTTTATTAAGTAGGCTGTAAGTCATACTTTCTGTGAAATGTGTTTCATCAACCGTTTGGAAAATGTCACCTTGAATGCTGTACAGTCCTGTATCTATCATACCCGATCCCGTACTACAACCCCCTCCCACCTCTCTAACACACAGAGTTCAATTAAACATGTTAATGAAGAGACCAGGTGGTAATAGCACTGTTTAGCACAACTAATTGTCCCGAGCAGTCTCCTCACACCTGTCCTCTACAGAGGGTGATAAAGCAATAAAATGCAGTGTCCCTGCATGAACCGTGCATGAGTCATTACAACAGCTGCCAGTCACTGAAAGGATTTTGAAACATACCTCACCTTAATAAAACCTCTTCCATGCAGTCACGTGCCATTGAAAGATAGATAGATAGATAAATAAATATATAAATAAATAAAATAAGCAAGCAGCCTTCCGTCTGTGAATGGCAATTGTGCACTCGCCATTCAGCCGTGTCCACTGTTATTTGCTAAACAGAAAAATACGCGAAATGTTTCCTATCCTCGTTTCAGAGCTGCAATTTGGCAGGGTTGTGTGAAAGGCCACAATAGTACTGCCAACACGTGTGTGTCCCTCTCGCACAACAGCATTTAAAAGTGTGTATGACTATTATCCACCGCATCCACGCCTGTCACTGAAAACCATTGTTTTTTTTCAGGACAACAAAGTGGAAGCCCTGTGATACGTTTTTACTCACTGGAGGAAGAGGCTGCAGCATGATGTTTACTCAGGTTAATAACGTAGTAAGTCCAAAACCTGTGCATGCCACTGAAGCATGGCAAACTCGCTACTGAAAACTCACAACCACACCATGATTATACAATACTTGAATACTTTTTTTTATTGTGGAAGTGTCCCCCTGAGCATAGTTAAACTGTAGCCATGAAAGGAACTTATTCAACAAGGATGTTCAGATGTGCTGTCCTAGTCAGACTTCAGTAGGCATTAAGGGCCTTAAGGTTCTTCAAACTAGGCAACTTTTCTCAGTGCTGCGATGCTCCACATTTCACACATGTGATGAAAAAGGGTTCTTTGAACAATGCCGTATTAGTATCAGTTTTGTTTACCTAATGAATCTTTCCACAAAGGCTTTGTAAAGAACCATTTTTTTTAAACTGATGTGTGAGTGTGATGAACTTTTTTTCAATTTTAAAGAATCTCCATATAGTATTAAGGATTGAGGAGGAATGCTTAAGTTGGTATAAAGGTTCTTTAAACTTTAGGCTCTTTAAATGTTCTCTTTTAAAGAGTGTGCTTCTCTAGGGAGCCAAAAGTGGTTCTTCTATTGATCATTTGTGGGTCGTGTTTTTGAGAAGTGAATTTACAACATGTGTGAAGGTGGAAGGTGCACCAAATAACTTTGCAGCTCCTGGTACATATGCAGACAAACTGCACTTCTTGTACACCCCTACTGTTTTTTGACACAGAGTGGGGTTCAGCATGCATCTAAGAGGGGCGGTCCTTAAAAAACAGTGAGGACAGGGAAAAGATTGGCTCAAACGAGAAAAGCAAGAACTACGTTTTTCAACTGTTCCTTCAACTGTACCTTACAAATGAACCCCATGTATTATTCTATTTCGCGGCTATTTGTTCATGTTTGATCGTTCGATAGGTATCCATTTTACAGCACTTAATATATGTTCTTTTTCTTAAAATATGTTCTCCTTTCCTTGTGAGTGTCAGCAGCTTCTAATCTCTCCTTTAACTGTGACAAGTCTGTGATTAAAGGTATCCGCACAAATGCCCTTGCTGCACTGAAACAACCAGATGGAATAAATGGGAGTCTACAGAGGTCAATTAGCATAGTTTTTGCCCCCCTGCACTTACCTCTCCATCTATCCCCGCAAGACCAGTCCCATCTATCTTTCCAGAAGACTCCCTCCTCTTTCATTAGCTGTCCCCACATTGCGTGACGACCCCCACTCTCCTTTCCTCCTCCAGTCCTGTGTCCTGGGACCACTCCATCGTTTTATTTTTTCAATCTCCCTCTCTCTCTCCTACACACCGCTGAGCTCAGCCTGGCCTGGCCTTGTCCTTAACCCCAGGCCACTCTCAAAATTGATGCAGATCAGTTAGGATGGTAGTGTCGTTGTGGCTTTAGCCATAACCCCAAAAAACCCTTTTGGTGGCTCCTGAGGCGTTATAGATAGTTGCTCCGTGCAGGACATCGCTTTCCCATTTCTACACTCACGTCCAGTCTCGCTGGCAAAGAATTGAGGATTCAAAGTATCATCATGACCCAGAACAGCACACACTCAGAAAAAAAAAAAAACACCACACTCATTCTGTTCCATGTCATAATGAATCAAGAGCATAATTAAGTTGAATTGTCCATCTGTTCTTGTATGGATTTATTATTGTCCCCTCTTCCTCTTCAAAACTGATTTCATTGCTGAAAGTGGGTATTTATGCTCACATTCATCCAAAAGAATTTAATTAGTGGGGGTTTGTCTTTTCGGGGCAAACAACAGGCAGAGTTTCGACGGTTAAATCTTTTAGATAAGAATCTTCATGTTATATAAAAAAAAAGAATAATAACAAGAGCTAGAAAAGGAATAATGGCATCAAAAAACCGCTTTGCTTTCATAAAGAATCATTAAGTGGATGGCCCCTTAAATCCTCTAGTGAATCCTCAGGGCCCCTGATATTTTCCACTTTCTGATTCAACGCCCAACAGCCCTGAATCAGGCATTTTGTGTTCCTAATGGCTGGAGACAGGTGTGCTGAATAGAACAAAAATGAGGAATGCTGGATGGGTCTGAGGTCCATGACTTTAGAGGATCGGAGTCTTGATGGATCACTATCCTCCACATATTGTTTTTTTTTTTCTGCTATAGCAATTCAGAAGAGGTTAACAAAAAATGTGCAGGGACCAAGATTGAGAGCCACTGTTATAGACGACTAAAAGGGCCTCTTTAATGGTATCATTCCAAAATATTCATGTCTCAATTTTTCCCTCGAATGTCTCAAAAATAACAAATTAGAAATTGTTCGATATTCACCACTTTGTGATTCACACCCTGATAAATATCTGTGTTACCGTATGACCGAGCCTCCAGTGCTTCTTTTAAATAACAAAGATTCTGTCTGAGAATGAACTAACAGCCTGTAGCTGGGACACTCTAATGATTTATTGATGACTGTAGTCTACTACTCACTTTCTCACACTCTCTGTAAAAAAAAAAAAAAGAAAAAGAAAGAGCAAGGCTTTCTCTCAGCTGAGGGGCGACTAAGGATTACAAGCCTTTCCAGTTCACAGCGTCTCTGTCTGTATCCCACACGAAAACAGCTCAACCTGTGATCTCCAGTTCCTTTGAGGGGGAGTAAAGCGAGCGCAGAGAGGTACCACTACTACTCCATGTCATTATGCCCAACGCTGTGGCTTAGATGCATTTCTCAGCGATTGTTCTTGTCTTGGTTTGAATCTTGTTTACATCAAAGGCCAAAAGAGTGCATACGAACAGGTTTTCTCTTATCTATCCAGCAAAGCACTGCTTAGGGCAAATGTAAACACAGTTCAGTGAGAATGCCAGGCTGTCTTTAACTGACCTTACGAAATGATATGAAACGATAAAGCACAACCTGACACGTACACATAAAATATGCAACTGATTGTTATGATATTGTCTACCAAATGGCATGTGAAACTGATAAGCAGGGGTTATGACGAAAATGATGTCAATGCCCTTTCCTTCCTACTGGAGTGAAGGTGGTAGGTGTGTTTGTTTCCGCACACTTATGCAGAAAGAACCGAGACAATTTTTAGGACCAACAAAACACCCATGAGCTATGTTTTCTTATTAATGTAGATATTTAATGTGGATAAGTATGTGTGAAAACAAGTCTCTGTAATTCTGAGAAAGTGTCTGTTTATATCATGTTTGATATAAACATAACACAACCGCTCAGAGTATCATTGTACAGTATCTGTCTCTGTGCGTAAGGTGGACATGTTGTTTTGGTCACCTTGTACAATTAACTGGATGTAATAACTGCAAGCATTAATGAGACACTTGCTTCTTTCGTCTGTCCTTTGGGTCATGAAGCCCAATGTTAGTGTGCACTGATAGCAGGGTGAGGGTCTGTATCAATAACTGTTCAAGGCTGCATTGCTGATGGATTAGCTGATGCAAAAATGTATTGAATTCTTCTTCACTATATCGTCTCCCAGAACTCCAACTCATTAATCTGTCCCGATCTAGATAAGATTATAATTGTAACTTTTTCAAGTGCCCTTAAGCGTTCCTGGATCAGATGGAGAATCTTGGGTTGTAAGTGATGTGGTCCTTTTCAGAGACGCACCTGTATGTCTGCGAATGGAAAAAAATAAATCTCCGCGACTCAAAATCAAAATGGGAGACTACAGGAAAACTGAATGTTTCTCAGGTCTTCAACCATTGCCATCTTTTTGTACTTCATTAGAGGAGCAACAACTGCTTAACCTTCCTGCACATTCCCTAAAAACCCTAGAATCAAATGGATCTATCTTTCTGTTACTGATGTTTTTCCACATGAGGACGAATGAAAAAGCTGTATAAATCAATCATATGTTTAATATTGTCTCAAGTTAGACATGCAATAATAATAAACACTAGTGAGTGCCAGGCGTATTGTCACAGAGACACTTCATACTTCAAAGCTCTGATGTCTTTAAAGTGAAGTTTCAAAAAGGAAATCTGTGCTGCCTTTAAAGATATTTATTCTAAGGTGAGGGGAAGGTGTCTTCAAACACTTAATTCAGAAAAGTTAGAGCAGAGCTAAAGCCCTAAAATATTTAGACCATATTACAGTGTGACAAATATATCTGGCACCATGTGCAAATGGACAAGGGCACAGTCTGGAGGATCATTTTAAGCTCCTGACCACATTTGCTGGTGAGTAGATGTCTGCGCCTATAGAGTCCCAAAATCCAGTGCGGCAGTTTTCTTGATCTGGTTCTGTACTAAAGCACTCTGGAGTCCAAATGAAATAATGACTATGAGCTTAGAGCAGGATGTCAGCTTAATTCAAGTCTATTTTAGGTGTCCCCACCTTTCAGGATAAGTATTTGTACAGCTCGTTGCACACTTTCTGCCAACTTTTATTTGTTGCATCATTCATTTTGTTAGATGTCTAAAGACACCTAGAAAAAGTTCTAGACTTGATGTGACACTTGAATCTGCAAGTGTCACATTGATGTTTTTTTGTTTTTTTTTCTCAACATAAAGGCATGAAGTGTCAATGTCAGTTAAGTAGGCCATCATGAGACAATGATGCCAAAGCATCAAAGCAATTTACAACAAATGTGCACATTTTTCGAAGCAATGTTAACCATAGCAAAAGAGCTGGTAGATCACAGAAGTAATGGATGAGCAAAAAACAACAACGAAAAAAAACACTGGACAGATCATAACACTATCCAGGACACTGGAATAGATGTGTAAATGTCTACCATGAAAAGAAGCCATCAGAATCACTTCTGAGCATTCACCACAAGATGAAAAACAAACACTTGGGAGTGGAATTGTTTTAACTTTGTAAAAAGCACTTGAAGAAGTCTAATGGAGAGATTAGGCAAAGATTACCCTCTTCTTGACCTGTCCTTGAGCATGCATTACCACTGATCACTTTCTTTGACTGTTGTGTTTGTCTGCAAATTCTCTTTCAAATGAAGAGTCTGAATATGACAAAGTAAAAAGGAACAAAATACAGACGAGATGATGCATCAGCAGTAGGATGAATCATTTTAATCGCTCAGATCCAGCAAAAATGCCTGAAAAGTCAGTTTTCCAAATGTAGCCATGACTTTTTGTGACCGAAAAGCATAATGCTCATGATGGTTTGCCAGTCAGTCACCCAATGTGAACCTTTCTCAGCATGCATTTCACTTAGTGAGTCATAACTAAACCCAAAAAAGCCCCAAGCATGGAGAGAAATGACTACTTTACAGGCCTGGGGGACATGCAACAGTGGAACATCTAACATCTCAACATCTGGTGATGTCAATGGATTGCAGACCTCAGGGGGTCTGTCAAGTTTCTGCTAATTTGTCCAGTTACTTGCGGTTTTGTGAAATCATAAAAAGGCTGTGATGCATACTTTACCCCATGCCACTGGTTCATTTTGAATCTGCTGTGTTGGAGTACAGGATCCAAACAACAAAAATGTTGGCACTGGTACTAGACTATAATTATGGTACTGTAGCTGTGAAAGCTGTCATATAAGTTTCCTTAAAAATGTATCTCTGGTATTAACAGGTGCAACCAGAAGCCTTGTACCTTCTGGAATGCTGACAGTACTATCAAGGCCTTTTGAAGGGTTAATGGAGATCCACTTGTGAACACACACTCTCATACACAGTGTATGGTATTACTGTATTTGAAAGGACATTCCAAAGACTATTCAGATACTTAGATACAGTAAGATGCATTTTGGTTACCGAGCCTTGACAAAAAAAAAAAAAGAAAAAGTAAAATTGGCATGTTTCTTTGTGAGGACCAGCAAAATGTCCCCACCTTTACAGATATTCAATTGCTCCTTTCGTTGTGAGCACATTTAGTCCCCATTAAGGAATAAATACAAGGCATCACACACACACATGCACATGCACACGAGCACACACACACACACACACACACTCACATGCAAATACACACACCTTACACTTTCTCTATTGAATGTCAAGCACTGAATGCTGGAGATAAACAG
>JBBIGA010000032.1:3195956-3209342 GCA_037576975.1 Alestes dentex
TTAAATAAGATGTGATTCAGGTGATCAGTAATCAGTACCTCATAAAGCAGAACGAGGTGCTTGTGTAGGAATTTAACAGACACTGGCATGGAATGGTCGTCATACTCATAGAGATGCTGAATTAAAAATAAATTGCAGTGGTCTCTTATTATTTTCTGGAGCAGTATATCGCTTGCATTTCAATCTGTGTTTGTGGGTTCTTGTCTCGTTTAAACGTCCTGTGACTGTGATTTCTAGTTGTGCCATTTTGCTTGTGTCTTTGTTAAACCTGTTTATATTCCTTTAGCGTGTGCCATGCTCTTATCCTTGTTAACCCTCGGATCATCTCATGTTTTTGTGTAACCCCCGGACCCCTCATTTATGTTTTTGCTTTTGTTTCTTGTTTGTTTATTAAGTATTCTGAGATCTCACACCTATATCCTGTTTGCCACAGTCCAATCATTACAGTTACAAACTTTTTTTCTATTTGGGCAACTCCCTGTGCTCATAATATAAAAGTCACATAAAAAATAAAAAGAATTAATACAAAACTTGGAATTTATGTTAGTGTAAACCAGTGTAACCCAGTTACCATCATTTTCAAACAAATGGCATTATTTATAATTATAATAATATCATATTTTAATACAATTTTATTCAAATATTATTAATGATATATAATTAAAACTAGAAAAACTGAAGATTTGGCATTCTGTCTGTTGCCCATGTGAGTGTATTGTGTCTAATACTTACTGAACTCTTACTCAACTTCATTTCCAAGAGAAAAAACACACTCATAACTCATATAGACTTCTGAAGCTTTTGTTTCTTTTCATTTATTTCTTTGTAAGTCATCAAGTTCATGTGCTTTTGAATGTATTATTTTTTAAATGAATGAAATAGTTTGGCAAAAACAAACAAACGAGAAATGCGATTTATGCATAATCACTGACTGATGCTGATGTGGTTAATCAGCAAAGATATTTTTAGTGATGCTTTGAAGGTCTACGTGGAAATGCGAGGGGCTGAAATTGTTTGTAAACAATTATCCTTGCTTTTTTTAGCCTTTTGCCTAGTACTGTAGGTTAAAATGCAACAAAACATTTGCAAGAAGTCAAATACAAAGAGCTTTATAGTTCTGAAGAGTTGATGCTGCTAGAGTAACTCAAAATGAGCAGAAGTCGCCACACTGTCATAACAGTGATTAAACCTGTCATAGTACTGTCGACCCCAGAAATGTTAAACTTAGTTGAATACATTACCCTTAAAAAAAAGGTTAAGGTAAACTCCACACGGGAGACTGTTATGATGCAGGAATGCTGGACTGCATCTGTCAGAGATGCGTCACCAGCACCAGCAAGGAGAAATGAATAGTGCTTTCGGATTGGCTACTTTCAAACCTCCCGTCTCTGAGTACAGCGGTATTTCACCATCCCAACATGTGCTTTCATATATGGTTGCTTTGTGTTCTCTCAACAGTACTAAAAATGTATACAGTTATATTGCTACATACAGCTATATGGAAATGTAGCTGATTTTGTGTTAATTTTTATGTTACACAATTAGTAAATTATATTTTTCTTAATAATTTAGCACTAAAATGCAATTATATACTGCCGCAAAAAAAGCAAAAACAAAATGTGGGAGATATTCGCGGTTTCCGCAAACAATTATTAGCTAGGTGCTGAGAAAAAACATTTCGGGAACATCTGAGGCCACGAACTCTGAACCGCGACTTTGCCGGGGTACACTGTATCTTAAAAGTAAGAAGGACCGTACTGCTGAAAGCATGTGTCCTTAACAGCAAAGACATACACAGCCTGAAATAGCCCTTCACATAATTCTAGCATGCTTTGAAAAGCCAATATTTTCAAAGCTCTGTACACACTCAGCAGGTAAGAGTGCAGCAGGAGGAAGGATATTTACCTCTAATGCAAACAGCAAACATTACTGTTTCCATCTAAGCTGCAAACATTATGTTTCATCAATAATTTATTCCTGATCTAATAGACAAAGTGCATGATGCAATTCAGAATTCTGAATTATTTAGATCCTATGCTGTCCAAAAGACATGCAGGGAAAGGAAAGGTAATTTTGCTTCCAATGTTGATGTTAAGATATATACCATGAGCTACACACTGAGGCTACACCTAGACTTGTGCTGCTCCAACCTGATCAGAATCCATTAGGATACTGAAGGTAACAGTTTTATTTTTCAGTCTTGTGGAGGCATTTTTGATGTGAGAGTAGAGTGGCCTGACATCTTGAGGATACCTAAGAAATGAGTGTGTCCTGGGACCTGAAGTGTTGGATCCGAGAACATGCTACATAATGCACCTTAGGGCTGATGTCAACAACTACTACTAGTACTCACCCTTATCTTTTGGGAATCTACTACATGTCCAAACGCATCCACGTGCTAAATGAGAAGCAACACAGTCTACCCTACACAAATCCTAAATAGAATAGAATAATCAAATGACCAAGTTGGAATTAGTTTGAAGAAGTTTTCCTCTCCAAAAGACTTAGTATTTCATTTAAACTTTAATGGGATTATTCATCACTCAACACATCTCATTACTCATCACTTCTGGGGCACTGTGTAAAACTCACATAAAGCTGTGCTTGGAAAGTGCAAGAGAAACTTAAGGCTTTATTTAGAATGTAATAGCCAAAGGGATGTCACTATCCGTGCCTTTACCCTGAACACGCAGTCAGTTATGCTGATTAAAATGATGCTGATTAAAACAGCCACCTCAACAAAAATCTTTATGAATATAACGTAAACCTTATAAAGCTGGCACTTATAAACCCTTTAAGCACAATGCATATACAGTGCCCATCTCTAGAATTATTGGCACCCTTATTTAATATGAATAAAAAGGACTGATTAAAATTCCCCGAGTGTTTTTCAAATGGTGTCTATACTCAGAAAATGTATAAATCCCGTAGGAGCCCATTATTTCAATAAAAAGTCACAGGCGATCATAAATTAAAGTTTATTCTGAACAACATGTCATTGTTATTTGCACCCCTCATTCAGTATTTTGTGCTGCAGCTCTTTCGCCAACAGCACAGCACTGAGTCTAATGTTTTATAACACTTTTCAGTCATTCCTCAGTGAATAATCTTTCCAGAGCCTGGTCCTGGGTGTTCATCTGTGTACACCCTCTCAAACTTAACCCACAGAAAGGGGACTGTTGTGGCCATGGCAAAAGCTTCATTTTGTGTTCATGAAAGCATTTTGGAGATTTTGATATGAGAACATGTTTGGAGATTTTCATGTGCACTTTGCATCACTGCATTGCTTGAAGATCTAACCATGACCGAGCTTAGCTTCTTGGTAGAGAGCCAGATTTTGATTTAAAATCCCCTGGTTCTTTCAGTACTGGCAGGGTCTTGACAGATCTTCTGGCATATTTAACACTAGGTATTAGGTGCTTTTCTCGGTATCCATCTTTAAAAATAAATTTATTTTATAAAAAGCAAAAAATCAGTCACTGTTGAATTTGGCTGTAAAAAGATAATAGGAATGTAATGCTGACAGATGATCAGTGCATCCTTCATACCAGCAAACATAAAGATCATGAGACATCAAGTGGAAGGGACTCAGAAATATCAGCTGTCATGTGAACTTCAGTTATAACACACACAAGTTGAGCCAGGAGATGCACTTGGTTGTCTCAGCATAAAACATTACAAATACAATGTTTCCATCTTCAGTTTTTAGGTCAAACAACCACCCTCGATTTTGAGTGCGCTCGGTTTTGTCTGTTCGTTTTCGTTTTGCCCACATTTGCGCTAAATCAGTTCTTGTCTGTACAACCATGTCCCCCAACAATTGGATAAATGACTAGACGCAGAAACCATAAAGTGCACTTTGAATGGATTCTCCTTCAAGCAGGCGCTGCATTATTTAGGGAGAACAGCCATCATATTTCATTTATCAAAATGTATTTTTAGTCCAGTGTAAAGTGCTGCATGACAGGTTAATTGGGCTGTGCCCGCGCTAAACCTGGAGGCTTAATCTATTTACACTTTACGTTCTTTTTATATGATGTGGCATCGCATTTATATCCCCCTCACACACAAGTCCCCAGGCTTCAGATGGAAGCTCTAAGACAAATTTAATGGCACACAGATGTTGAGCCCCACATCAAGGTGCGAAGTCACTCTCTTCAAAACCTTTTTCATTTCACATGGTGTTACGGCATGAAAAATAGGAAAATGTCAACGACTGTGAACGAACTGCCTCCTCTAATCCACTTATTAGCTCTTTTGTGTTATGAATATTTAAAAGTAGACTTGTGTTAGAGAGGCAGTTTCCGTGAGCTTTAAATTAAATGGCAAAGCCAATTAACCAGTCAACACCCGCACTGAATGCTCCACAGAATAATGCAGTTGCTGCATGGGAAGCCCAGGCTGTGGTGGCTCCAGGCACTGACTTGGTTAGAGACTTTATCACATCCTGTATTCCACTCTATAAATTAGGCAGAGGCAATCTTTTTTTTTTTTTTTTTATTCTTCACAATCATTTCACAAAGCAGAGTTTCAGCCTCTCTGTTTCACCCTTCATTACAATGCCACTGTGCATTGCTCTGTGAGGTGAAAGTACATTTTGAGAATTGGTCTTAAGCGTACATGCCCATGTGGAACCAACAAGCAGTTAACACATCTTTGGTGCTGCTGCTTCACTGCGTATTCACTGTGAAATTACTGACGCCCTGGTAAATTTGCCCTAAGCAAACGCTGATGCGAATATGACAAAGGACCAGTGTGCGATCATGAGGCATGCTTTCTCCCTGATGTTTGCTTCAGCTGATTTATGTTCTTGTCTTCACACAGTCCCACCCTCCCCTACCCACATGTGGTCAGTCTGCAGGTGTGCTTTAAGAGTTTTAAGGCAAATGCGGCAATCAAGCAATAGATTTTGTTGTGCACAAAGTAGTGTCACGCAAACTGCACGTGTAAATCATCACAGACTTCAGCGGCACTGAAAATCCACAACAACAGCTAAAATCCAGAACAATCCTTCGCTGTCAAATGAGCAAGAAGGTCCAGGGTTTGATTCCTGGTCCGGGTAACCATGGGTCTTCTCTATGTGCAGTTTATCTGTTCTCCCAATGGGTTCCTGTCCAAAGAGGTGCCTGCCAGGCGGGTGAGAGATGCTAAATTGCCCTTGGGTGTGAGTGTGTTGGCATGTGTGTCTGCCTTCCAATGGACTGTAACCTGTCCAGGGTGTTTCTCCATCGTTCAGCCTAAGAGCGCTGGGGTAGGCACCAGCACCCCTCACGACCCCACTTAGGATATGTGGCTTGGATGACAAACGAAAGAATTAATTAGTGTTTTCTGATGGTCTTTGGTGACACAATTTTTCAGTGTTTGCATAATTCAGTAGTTAAGATGTAAACAAAGTCAGCTGGACTGGGATGATGTGAAATAGTCCCTTTTTGAGAGAAACTTACCGTCTTGGCTTTCTTTACAGTGGTGGTGATAGAAACTAGGGGGTGCAGTGACTACAACTCAGTTATAGCTTAGACATCTTATATATCTTATATATCTTATTTACAGCTCAAAGTGATCAGTGGGTTGTTTTTATTAGTAATAGAGATCGCGTTAAAAAAGTGATACACCTGAAAAAAAATTTTTTAGCCTGTTTGTATCCCTTCACCAGGAATGAATGATAGCAACATGTAATATATTTCATTAATCTTGGAACCAGTGTACACTTGAGTCAAGTACATTCAAAGCAACATTTTTTTTCATGCAATTTGTTATGCAATTCCATGAGGTAGCATTTAGAGGCATGAAACAGCTTAGACATCTGATTCCTATCACCTCACCGGTGAACACCTCTGCCTCTGGAAGTTTCACTAGAATGTCATACCACTCTGAATGACATTGTTTACATCTTAACTATTTAATTATGCAGAACATGCGGAAAATCGGTAGAATATCTCCTGAAGCTAGATAGGCTGGCAGACCGACTAAACCATCAATCTCGAATGAAAACATGCCTTAGGCTAGTCAACCAGCAAAACTGGTCTATCAGCTTGACCTGGCAGGCTGTTTTTTTCACTAAAAGACTTATATGTTGTCTCTCACTCACAGTTATGTATATCTACTGTAATTCACTCCATTTGTGTCGAGTACAAGGGGAAATCTTTGTGAATTGTGTATTCCTTTAAGTTAAGGAGTGTAGACTGGAGAGAAATATAGACGATCTATGTCATACTTCGGAGATACCTGTGCATTGGGAAAGACTTTTTCAGGGGAGCAAGGCGATGTGAACTGCGTTTCTTGGATTCCAGCGTCTCGGGAGATAACATGTTGTTGACAGAAAGTTGGAAAAAGGAATGTGTCGGACTTAGAAAGAAAAAAAAGAAAGGGGAAGGAAAAAACAGGAGTTGCAAGGAGACAGAAAACGTGCGGGAGATACAGACAGGAAATATTTAGCGTGTTCTCCCGCTTGTTCCTATTCTGCGAGGCTTTAGCATGAAGTCCCATCGGCTGAGGGAGGCGTTTTTCAAGTCTGAGCCTATGAGGTTAATCTCATTCAGAGGAAGTAAGTTCAGTCAAGCATCAGATACATGTGAATCATCAAGGGAGCAAGGAGGAGAGGAGGAAGGAGCAGAGAGAGAGAAAAAGAAAATGAATTAGAGGAAAGGAGGTAGTGAGTAGGAGAGAAGGTAAAAAGAGAGTGAAAGAGAGAGAGAGAGAGAGAGAGAGAGAGAGAGAGAGAAACAGAGGCAGAGAAAGACACCGGAGGCAAGCATCTAAGAATAAAACGTGATGCTGGCTTGGCTGACATATTCCCTGCTGGAAGAGGAGACATTTATGTGAAGTCAGCAAGCATTAACCTCACTAAACACCAGGACCACTGTGCCAGAGTGTGGGCATCTGGAACGCTGGCATCATGCACTCGCTACGCTCCGAGCTCTTCGCTTGCCAAAGTTAAAACAGACATCTTTTACCCTCTTAAAAATAACAGTTCCAGAATGCAACCATAAAGGCTTCTTGGGAGCAAAGCTATAGAAGAACTACTTTCAATGAACATTTTACTGGATGGTGGTTTAAAGGCCAGTAGTCTTGTACTTTTTCCAGTTGTTTTCTCTGAAGTCCCTCTTTAATGGTTGTGCAGCCTTGTTTGCTTATTCACCAAAAACAGTTATTCATTTTTAAAAGACCAACTCCCCACCTCTCTTTGCTTCTTAGAATGAAACAGGCTGTTTTTTTTTTATAACTGCTGTTAATATTTTGATATTTTGATGTAAAACTTAAAAGGGTCTCCGAGCTAACTGTGTATTTTCATTTGATGGGGGTGGAAGGAAGGGAGCTCAAACATAATGTCATAGGTTAAATTCTTTTCACCCCATCCACTGGTGCACAGTACTGAAGCCAAACATTAGATGATGTTGGCAAAATTCCTTACAATTTGGGAATAAGACTTGAAATGAAACTTTCAGAACACTTGCATAGCCCTGCAAAACAGTCAGACATTTCAGATTTTCTAAGATAATGCAAATTTACCAGGGATTTGAGTATAATTTGTAACCACATTTCAGTCCAGATTGGCCTTGTTTATGTTTTTCTTCCTCCTCCACTGAGAAAATGACAGGCTGAATAACCTCCTGTTTTTCACTAAACTCAGGGGTGCTCAGATCATTTTAGTCTCACTATACTCTCTCTGAGAATTCCAGGTAGATGCTGCTACTTGCCATATTTAGTTTCTTAGCACGTATCCGTATGAAACAGTTCCCAAATTGTGAAATTATGGATGCTTTGGATGAGTCTCTAAACCATTTGCTTGGTTTGGGTGATAGATCTACATCTCCATCCTCTGTACATCGGTGGACCGGGAAAAAAAGAAAAATCCAATTAGAAGAGGAGAAAAGCAAGTCAGAAAAAAGTTAATCCTCCAGATTATTCAAGCAGAGATTCTAGTGTCAGTTCTAGGCATAAACCATTGTCATTTAGTTTTCTGTGTCCGTACATCCGCACATGCTGCGAACACCTGAATATGTAAAACATACAACCCACTAGAAGCTCTCTCGTTCTGCTGTCATTTCATGTCTGTCCAGATGTGACAGACATCCTCCTGATAAATGGATGCCATCCAAATAGGTCCAATGTGTCCCTGAAACAACTATTTTTTTCAAAGGAGATGTGTAAGGATGAAGAACCTATTGAAAGTTCAGCAACCTCCACATAATGTAGTGGTTCTATAATCACTGTTTTTACTAGAACCATGAGTCCTTCATTTTGGAAGTTGGCTTCCTCACTGTGCATCAGTGGATGAAGACTTTCTGTATGCTAAAGGGTTCTGAATATTTTGCCCAAGATAAAAGGCGTTCGAAACCCATCAGCAGATCTACTTCATTTTTTATCAGCACACAGAAGTGCTGTTCAGGCTCTGTAGTACTGCTTCAATTATTGTAACTCTCTTAATGCTCTCGATTTTATGCAGTACAGTGCACATTAACCCAAGATTACTCACCTTTCTGGAGAACAAGGCAAGAAGCTTACAGGAATCATCTGTGTCTTTATATATGTGTTTTGACACCACTAACCTTTGAACATACACCAGTCTTAGTATTTCATTTCTCACTGACTGATCTGTCTTATCCTTATGACTCTCTTGTGCATATAGTGCATTATTCAAAGCTGAATACGACTGAACTCCAAAAAGCATCTTAAACCATCCGATTCCAGCCTGAAAATGATACTGTCTTACGTCTTGTGTTATATTGGTTTTGACTGTGCTGCAATTTAAATGTACGGAGAAACTTATAAAATATGCATCCAGCAAATGCTAAATGGAACATCTTTGTAGCACCAAAATGATGTAAAGAAATGCATTTTCTTGAAATAATTGCTTCATACTTCCTTGAGTTTGGTTGTTCCACTGGGTGAATGCACCAGTCCTGGTAAATAAAAGCATCCCTCCTGATATGAAGTAGCAGAGGACCTATAAATATTCGGCAAGACATATTTAACATATTTCCAGTCCTCCAAATGGCAGAACACGCAAGGCTATTTATAGGTGCAGGCAGTGGGACGCTGCCACGCCGCACGTGAGGCTTAAGTATTTCTGAACGAAGCTTGCTGGATAATCAGCAGGAGAGAATAAAATGTCAGCAGTGATGAACTGCTCTCGGAATTAATAGGAACTTTAAATATCCACCACTTAGTGCCATTCAAGAAATTATTTAACAAATCACTCTTTAATACAGGAGGCTGATAAAAAGGGAAATAATTAATCTACCAGCCTGCGAGTGGATATTGATCAATGACAAAATGTGGTGGTTGAAATTTTAGAAGGGTATTTGGTGTGAGCAATCATTTCAGCATTCAAATGGGAATGTGGGAATAAAGGAACCGTCTTTAAGTTACATCTAGTTTGAATCTGAATGGAAAGCTGTTTGAGACGAAAGTGTAGCTCAGACTGAATTAAAACCTGAACTTATTTACTGAAAGACAGCTACCATTTATAGAGCGTTGCTGGAACATGGTGGAAATTGCAAATGAATCATCCTCTGTTAAAAAACAATTACGACAGAACATATGACAACGCAAAAAAAAAAACCAGATTTGAAAAAGAGAGGTGGTCTGTTTACTAACCCTTGCTTGGCACATAATGATAGCCTACTTCCTTTGTGGAGAAATAATGACCCTTTATTGCCTGCTGCCAGCTGTTAATTAATGGACAGAAGTGCGTTCTCAGATTCAGCTCAGTAAAAGCTAATCATCATTTTCTTCAGCGCAGCGTTTTGCATAATAAAACATTGTTTGTGAAATTACACATTGTGATTGTCCCCTTTTTTAATCGTTACAATAGCCTTCTTCATGCAATAGCCTTCTTCCGATGGTGTGGGGTTTCGAATCTTTTTATTTTTAAGTTCTGCTGTATATTAGATTTATGTTTATAGGCATGAACAAATTGATTACAGCTCACAGTGATTCAAACTTGGCTGAAAGTGTGCTATTGACTGTATGACTTCATTAACCCTTCTTTTACTGAGCTACCTATGGCTGCCATTTCCCTGTGAAGAAAACCACAGATCAGTGGTCAGCATCGCGCCTCCTGGAGATTTAGCATCCTACAAAAGTTTGATTTCAACCGTCGTTGGTTCATTAATATGGCTTTTTGGCTACAATTACACTTTGCCCATCACTACATAGCGATGGATCTGTTAAGCTCTAGGGCTGTGGGGCAGCCAGTGGCAGAGGAAATATTGTGGACATAAGGAGAAGACAGTATCTAAATATCAACAAATTCTGAAAGCAGATGTTCCACATGCAGTAAAGACGCTGCCAAAGAGAAGTTAATTATCCAAAAGACAATTATCGAACTATCATTGAACTACGTGAATGAATAAAATATTAAAACTGAATTTGCAGCCCTGAATATTATTGAAAATCTGTGATAGATTTTTTGCTGGGCATGCCAGATGGGCTATGGATATTTGTCAGCTAGAACTATTCTGCAAGGAAGGAAATGTATGTACATGCTACATTTTATATAAATAACATAAATAAATAATACATTTATTTAATAAATTAATAACATTCAGTGCATTGCAATTGGCATTTTTACATTTGTTCATATAGAGGATGCATTAACTTATTTTCAAAAAAAGGGGGGATTGCCACAAAAATGCTAAAAATCAGAAAAAATATGGTCCGAATGCTTTGACCCTCTGTAGCCCCTCTTGAGAACTGTGAATTCACCAATGACAGCACAGCAGCATGACTTCGCAGAGCAATCGAGAAAAATTCGAAAGCATGTCTGAACTTTTGCCATCAACATGATAAAGCCAAGAGCCTTGCTTTAATGTATGCAAACTAAAGGCAATTTAATGTCAAGTTTGTGACTAAGACTACTTAGTTACGTTCAGTATTCAGTAGAAGTCGCAGACAGACTGCTCTCTTATTTACAGACCCATGTTCTCACTTAACGGTCACTTAACTGTGTTTAAAGTGGTCTTATTTAGTCTATGTCTGGTTCTGTGCTATGTGGACCCTGTAAACATGTTGACATGGTACATCTATAGGTTTGTGGCCCATGTTTGTGTTCTGAAATCGCTCTGCATTTTTATGCTGGAATGCATTTAATACCCTTATTCATCAGTATGATAGATGGGTACCAGCAGAGAATGTATCCGTATTTCTCAAGGTGACAGGATGCTTTGGGTCCTAAAGAGGTTTCAGGATGCTCCGGTATCAATACACGTAATGGATGTCTGAAGAAGAAAAAAGACAATCAGATAACAAAGGGCAGAGTATATCAGATAAGAAATTACATGCACTTTATTACGCAGTTTTCCACATATGGCTACATAGCATGATATTTCTCTTTGGGATGAAGGCTAATAGCATAATAAATGGTGCATGGCAATTTTTCGCTTGCTAGGGAATGATGAGAGCTTGTGCTATAGAGTATACTCCCAGCAGTTCAGCGCCTTACACTCACCATATTGCCGACAAGACTGTAAATCTGATGTTGCTGCACACTCGTTCTGACCCGTGGTAATCATCGCCGATGGAGAACATAATGAGTAATGAAGGAAGTCTTCCATAGAGAAAACTGAATTACGAGCCTGAAGCAAAGGGCTCAACGCGACAAAACTGTAAATCACATCCTACACGCCATAGCTATACGTATTTACAATTTATTAAATGTTCCGGTAAAGCAAAATAGATTTTTTTAACAGTCCCAGTAATGTCTGAAAACAGCCTAAAGCTGTTTTGAGAGTAATAGGAATGTGTCATATGCAAATGTTTCAAAACCATTCTCTTGTATGGTTACTTAAGCTACTACTTAGACATTTCCTGTATTGATGGTATGAATATTGTTTAATGTATAAGGGTTAGGATGACGGTTAGAACAATAATAAATAAAGTCATATAAAACGACTAAGATGACACTTACATAAGCCTTTTAAATGGACATAAACCTAAAAATAAGAGAAATAACAGAAATAATAATGAGAGACCACTGGAATTCCATGACAGTGTCTGTTAAATTCCAACACAAGCACCTCATTCTGCTTTATGAGGTACTGATCTGAATGAAATCTTATTTAATGAGAAAAAGTATAAAAACCACTGCTGTAATCAACATTCTCCTCTCGCAATGTGACCAGTTGGATGGCAAAATACTACTAGAAGTACGTCAAAGGTAATTCTTGCCATTTTGTTGAAAAGTGAACATGAGATTTGTTTTCTTTGAATTATTCAAGTTCTGTAAACACTGCATCATTTCTCTTAGTTTGATGTTCTGCCATTTCCTTTAAAATAATGCTTTAAAGAACAATATTTTTCTGGAAATTAGGATAAATATTGTCAGCAGTTCTTAATAACTAAGGCAAAGCTGTTCAGTTCAATACTTGCACCTATAAAAACTAAATGTAGGCTTGTTACAAGTGCCAGTTACTTGTTCTTCCTTGTACCTGATGAGTCTAGATTATATCCGCACTGATTAAAACAGCTTTTACGACTGACACTTGGGATGACCCTTCTCATGTAGGTTTATGTCAGCTGTTGAGAAAGACTTTTGAAGGTGCCATGTAGCAGAATGAATTCTGCCCTTAATTAAAGTGCTAGCAATTCTTTTAGGCCTTTTCTTGTGTCTTTGAGGATTTGAAGTGAAATCCTCTGACGTGTTCTTTCCTTTCTTTTCTTCATCTTTTTCTTGTATCAGGTGTATATCACATTGTTCAGTTATGTCACGTTGCGCATCACTAAAAAACGAATGTGGGTCATATTTTGCAGATGTTGCTCTTGAAAAACTGCTCTGAATGTGTGATTCCCAAAATGCACAGCGTGGCATAAACTCTTGGAAGAATTTTAATTATGCTTTAATAATGCGTCTGACTGATATTAAAAATGAAAAATCTGGAAGGCTAAATGGACACACTTTCTCTTTCATCAATCATTGGACTGAGGGTGTCATGGGGTTGACCCTGAGACATCATTCTCTGCCTGGCCATAATGAGGTGAACTGGAGCTGCACTGTGCAAAGTAGGCCAAACAAAGTCTATGAAGGCTGAGTCAATCTTCTAGACCTACCACATTCATGGGAAAGTTTGGAACTATATGTTGATGAATCTGAGTCGGAATGAATGATAAAGGCTTATCAACTCACTTCCTGTAATTTTTGCTGTTCATTATGAGGTAATTTTTTTGTTTCCTCAATGAATACCTTTTAAAGTAAAGTGGCCGCTTATAGCCACGTGTGAACACACCACAGCACAGCACACAATGTGAACAGTGTGAAATTCTTTCTCTGTATTTCCAACCTAGGCTCCAACCTCAGCATCCTTCTACTTATGTAATCATTGTCTCTCCTCTGGACATGTCCAAACCATCTCAGCCTGGCCTCTCTAACTTTGTCTCCAAAACATC
>JBBIGA010000032.1:3211942-3230091 GCA_037576975.1 Alestes dentex
CACTGCATTAACTGAACCGCCTCCTCTTCAGATTTGCTGGTGGCACAGCGCATCTAGTGCCACATCTATCAACAGCTGCCACATGAGCATGGGTCTGAGTGCCATGAGGACAAGAGCTGAATTCGGTCAAATATATCCATATTAATACATACAGTACTATTGTTCTCGCATGTCACTGTTATCTCCTTGACTGCACTACTGTAGTACTGTGTTAAAAACAGTATGCAATACATTTAAATGTACCCTGCATATTGATAAGACCGTGACAATATAGAACACCGTGCAAAACCAAAAAGTGCGTATTGGCATGTAAAAAATATATATTGTAAACACTTCGCAACAAAGAAACAAAGATACACACAGGGTATTAATATACTGGAAAGGAAAACACAACTAGAAGACACTGATTGATTGATTGATTGATTCATTGATTGATTTACTTACTTACTTATTTATTGTAAACGGGGCTTCCTTAAAGCGGTGTTTAGAGTCGTGACGTGTCTATAATGAAAACATCACGATAGATGATAAACATGAATGCACTAATGCACATTTTTTCATTTTAATGGTATCTTTTGAGCTAGTTTTTCTGACCTTGGAAGTCCCTGGACATGGATGTATTAACTTAAACCTCCAGCCCACCTGGTTTAATATACAGTACCGTTTAGCCAAGCCAGCTTTAAATAATACCGGGGTGCCTGGATAGTGGGCTGGGATTGGAGATGGATTAGAAAACATATTGATGTACAGAACATCACTACTTATTCTTTATTTGTAAATAAGCAATCCTTGCCTGTGTTATTTGTTAATAATGTTATTTGTTATACAGAAAGGCTTAGTGCAGATAGAAAAACCTCAGGTGCTTAGGGAGGTTATCTACTTATATAATTGATTCTGTGGTATTGATTTTGATCTCTGTATGTGTGTTGTAGCTGATGGGCTGCAGTGTTATGCCTGTAACATCGTCCAGGGTCAGAGGTATGTGGACGTAGGGTGCGCCAGCCCTGAAGTCATCACCTGCTCCCATTCGCACAAAGGCTTCAAGCAGCGCTTCTGCATCCGAACAGAGAGCAGTGAGTACACAGATCTGACCACAGGGTCTCATTCAATACCAAACAATAAGGATTTATCCTTGATGATGGGAACCCTGCCACTGACAGAATGGTGCTACCTTCTGGACAAAATGCAATACTGTCCATGGCGCTGAGCCTGTCAGAGCAGCGAGAGAACAGCGGCACACATTATTACACAAACAGCACACAGAAAGAAAACAAATGGGCAAAGAAAGTCCCGCAGGCGTGAGAGTACAAAACAGGGAAGCCACTTTTTCTACCGATTCTGATATCTGGGTACTGCTAAGGCATGGAATAACAATAGCATACAATGACTTACAGTAGAGTGGATAGTACATAAGGTGCCCCAGTGTGACTTTTTTGTGCAATCCGTGCCAAAAAACAAAACCTAGAAGGCTAGTAAAGGATCCAGTTACAATATATTAAAATCCACGGCTAAGAAACACTATTAAATGCAACTCCATCACATATAATATCAACCGCTGAGTAAACCACTAATCAATATTGGATCGATTTAATAGGGGTAGTATAGGTGTAGATATCAATCCACTTTATTACTGCATCACTACAAACAAATACTACACATATAATATTGTTGGCGGCTTTGGTTTCCCAGATCACTTGTAAAAGAAACAGCACACAGTGTAAAAGAATAAATGAAACTGCTATGGATTAATAGCCACATTTGACAGGACCGCAGGCCCTTCGAAGAAACAGCGCAATACAGTCTGCTGAGCGAAGAATCCCCGAGTGACTCTTTAATTCTCTGTCCAGCCCCGTCTAAGTGTAAGTGTCACAACACTGGCAGCGTGAGACGCATTAGGGAGGGATGATCACTCTGCAAAATGGAGTGAGTGTGAACTCACCGTCTCTCCGCCCATCGCCATGGCACCCCCCCAATTAACTTGCATTAACCCCCATATCCACACTCTAATCCTTTATTTAGTGGGAAAAGCAACACCTAGACCAGCATGATAATCTCAACTTTAGGCTCAATGTCAGCGGCTCAGTATGCCGCGTACACTGACGGATCCACTTTCAGTGCTATTTCTTGGTCATGTCATCTTAGTCGTGTTCCTTAAAACATAAACGAACGATCTCAAGCAGTTCCACACACTGAGGTATAGAGATTTTGAACTGAAGAGCACCGGTAACAGATCAGCAGGCCGATATCCTGAGCTGAGGTATTGGAATTGACACTGAGACAGAAAAAGTGGGATCGGTGCAATCCGTATCTCTGTCCTGAACATATGGCACATGCATAACAAATTAACTTTCCAACATAGCTCGCACTTCATGTGTAAAAATAGCCTGCCTCACCACTTTCTGGCTTAACGTGTTGCATGTAAGCAATTTACATGTCTTTCAGCACCATAAATGTGAAAACAATGACAGAAAGAGGGCAGGCTGGCTCTACAACAGGTGACAGCCTCTCACAGCGGCTCAGTGGCAGGCAGGCTCTGAAATGAGTGGCTGGACCCCTGTGGAGTGTTTAGGGAACTCTCTTGGGGGGATTGCTCTCTCTTAGGCTGGATCAGTATTCAGCAGTAATCCTGCTTTTGGAGTGGCTCATCCACTTTCACACCGACTGCTCTGTCACAGTCTAAGCCAACTCCACTCCAGTCTTGGGCAGTGTCACAGGGCCTGCATGCTGGACACATGACCGTGCCCTGAGCCAGTAGCCTGCTCAGGCCAGCACAGACCTCCATCTGTTCAAGTGTGTTGCACTTGAATGCATGTAATCCAACACTTCTGCTGCTTAACAAGATAAGATAAGATAACCCTTTATAAATCCCACAGGTGGGAAATTTGGAAGGTCACATGACCAAAAAGTAAGAATCAGAATTGGAATCAGAAAACGTTATTGATCCTGAAGGACATTACTTATACTATGAATACACTTCCAGTGCTCCCAACGTGTGGCAGCCAGTTACGGCAGCTCTGCTCAGTTCTGAGCTTCTTTCTTATTTTCCTGTTTTTATTCCCTTAACTTTTAAATTTAATCTTAGTAACTTAAATCTAACACCACGCACTACCGTTCCGTGCTAGTATTTATTGCTTGTATAGAGTACATTTTATACTGTACTGTTGATATAGTATTTTATTCTATTATATTGGGGGTTTTTTTTATTTTGCTGCTCTTAACTTTGTACTGTCCACTTTCTGCCGTGATAAAGCAAATTTCCCACTTGTGGGACTAATAAAGGTTTATCTTATCTTATCTTATCAAAGGCACACAGAGACATAGAGACAAGAACAGTATGAAACAGTATTAAATCCAATAAAAATTCTGCAGAAAAACCTCATGCTATATACACAAATGCTGGGTATAAATACTATAGATAAGTAACTTGCAGTTAAGTGAAATACTAATAACACAGTTAGGAGTGTGTTATTGCACGTAGTAGAGCTCAGTTGATTAGATCAGTAAGATTGACATAGTTAGCGATATTCACATGGCAAGACTATTGCACATAATAAGATTTTGCACATAATGATAATGTTTACCACCCGATAAGAACGTTGCACCATATTGCACATAATAATGCACATAGTGATACACATAATGATAGTTATTTAAACCCAGTAAGACATTACACAACAGAGTAGCAGCAGGCTATTGCACAGATAATTGTGTGGATGTGAGACAGGGGAGAGAACTGTATGGTGGTGGGAAGGAAGGATTTCCTGTGGCATTCAGTTTGAGCACTTTATGCTGGTGAGTCTACGGCTAAAGGTACTTCTCAGTTCAGCCACACACTGTTTGATCAGCATTGTCAATACACTGTGTGTATTTCACCTGCTATCCTGTCTGTTTTCAATTCGTCTTCTCTTAGTTACTTGCATCTGCGTCCGCCACAAATAATCCATATCCCCTGTTATATTATCAGAGGCTTGAGCACTTGTCATTAGGCTAGAGTGCTAAAAAGGCACATGGTTTGGGGATATCTGACTTGACTGAAGGTGTACACTGTCTTGCACCTGAATGTTGTACGAGTCTGGGTTGTTTTTTTAAATGACTCCCAATACAGGACAGCCAATCAGAATAGACGTTATGTATCAGCGGCACAATCAACTGCTCTAAAGTGCGAAAAACAAAAAAACCCAACTTGTTTAATTCCAAAAGATAAAGAGAGATTGGACAATGGTCATGCAGAAATGACTTTCCTAATACAGAAACCCACACAAAAGCCAGAGAAAGACGATAAAACAGAACAAAATGATGGATATGGGCCCTTTAAAGCAATGTACGTCAATCCCTTTTGAGCTGACCTTTACTTTCACTTGACCTCATATGAGTGTTTGAATGGTAACCTGTCTTCTTTTGTGTCATCTCAGTTGCGCTGGGAATTGTGCTGACCAGTGGATGCGCTACATCACGCCACTGCCACACAGAGGAACTGCCAGGAGTGAGGATACACTGCTGTGACTCGGACCTGTGCAACAGTGCCTTCTCATGGCACTCATCCTTATTACAGGCACTTTGCTCGCTGATGCTCTCTCTCACGGCTGTGTGGCTACAGCTGTGAGGTCAAAAGATCACATTTGAACTTTTTCTTCAGGAGAGAAATGCATTCCTATCGACATGCTCTTCCACTTGTGGAATCCAGCGGTGGATTGACTCTGGCATCTGTTATATTACAGACAGACTGTTGGCATGCCAAGTCCCAAATTTCTTATTCCGGATAGATAGACCCAACAAACTATTTTTTTGGCACAATCAATTGCATGTGTTTCTGTTATGAACCATTTGTGGTTCTGAATGAGTAATGTATTCTATGTGATTGTCTACTGAAAATGTAGCCTGATGAGTTGCACTTAAAAGGGATTTGGTGAGTTTGATGAGTTGCACTTAAAAGTCATTTGATTTCATTTCGGGCCATTTCTGTTTGTGAGAAGTTGTTTGGATTTGAGTGGATCGATAAGAAAAGCATTAGTGCACCAATTCTGAGAATGATAATTTAGCATTAACTGAGTCATTATTTGTCTATTAGCTCAGCTAGTACTTCCAGCAGTGGCATTTCTGGACTTTTAAGCATGAATTCCTTGTGGGCGCCACACCAAACGCCTTCTGTTGAGGTGTCAGTGCTGTAGATATAAAATGATTATCGATACACTGTAATATTACTTATATAGAGACAAAATAGAATAAATGCAATTTTGGAGAATTTAGTTTAAACTGAAATCAGGTGTGGAAGGATCAGCCTTATGGTATTCCATTTTAAAGACAGCACAATAGTAACTACAAAATACATACATAGCTTGTTGAAGTGCAGTGTACCTTGTCAGAAAAATTGAACTTTTTTTGACATTCATAGACTGTGAACAATGTGAACACCAGCAACCCTTCATCCACTAATAAAGGCTACATAAATGAACTTTGGACAACATTCTCGGCTTGATGTCTCTTGCCCAAGGGGTTCTTTGATCAGGGCCTGAAGCAAACGCTTGTTTTGTTTGTCCTCTAGCTATGCAGCATTTCATTATTTGTGTTTATTTATTTATTTGTGTTAGCTGTGGGAAATGATAATGCACACACAGTAGCGGGAATGAAAAGTCCCAGTAGAGTTATAAGATTATAAGATTATAAAATTATAATAATAGTAATTATGATAACAATGAGATGGCAGAGAACACAGTTGATTTAAATGCACCTAATAGTGCATAGTGACAATTAGTAAAGCCCAGCTCTATTATATATCAGTAAACAAAATGAACATACACTAACTATGCGTCATTGAAAAATAAGTACGTGTGTTATATTAATCCTGGCGATTACTGTTACATAAAAACATGTAGTATGCAAACTAAAAAAAAGTAACATTTACATAGTGTGTGCACAGTGTTTAAGTAATATGAACACTTAAAGTAGTATGCATGCTGAAAAAATAGTATGCATAATGTATACATCATCATGAAAGAAGTATGCTTACGGCACAAAGAATAATAAACACTTTAAAACTTAAAAAAAAACAGTAGGTGTGCATTAAACAAGTAGTAGGTTTACTTAAAAAGTAGTAGGCATACGTTAACAACAATATGCTTAGATAAAAAGCATTAGACATATACAGTGTGCATACAAGAGAATATGTATAAAGAAATAAAAAGTCATAATTTAAAAAACTCATATCTATACTGAAAAGCATAGTATGCATACAGTGCGTATACTCTAAAGTAAGTATGCATGCTTCCAAAAGCATGCATTCTGTAAAAATAGTATGCTTACTAAAACCATATTATGCATTTTTAGAAATACTACATGCACTTTTAAAATAGTATGCAAGCCTTAAGAGTAGTATGCATGTAAATAAATCAAATTTATTTACATAGTGCTTTTTTTTTTCTTTTTTTTTTTACAATTGATGTTATTACAAAGTGGCTTTGCAGAATCTGGGTCTGTTTTTCCAATGTGAAAACCAAGGACACCGGATGGCAAACGAGAATAAAAGAACATCACTATGGAGACTCATAAAATATCAAAGACAATAGTATACAGACTTGACCACTGATGATTTGCCGAGTCTATAGTTGTTGTAGAATCAGTTAGAGTCTGTAATTAGTATCAGCAGCTCCCATTGGAGTCTGTGTGTACAGTAACAGCTATGTTCAGTGGTGGCCAATACATGTGAGTGGTAAAACAGGTCTGTAGGACAGGAGAGTCCCCAGTGACAGTCAGTCTGGTCTAGAGTAGAGGTAGGCAGGAAGCTCTGACAATGTAACCTCCGTGCATGTAGTATGAATATTTTAAAAGGGTAACCTATACAAAAGAAGTAGTGTGCACGGCCAAAGAAAATGCATTACTAAAATAGTGTACATAGATCAAAGGCAGGATGCATTCTGATTGCATCATTTAAAAAAGTAGGACGCATGCTTAGTAATTTGGGTTTCTATTCACAGTTAAAGAGGTTGTATGCATTATCTGGCCATACTTTAAATCAGTATGCATAGTTAAAGAATTTGCATGCATATTTCAAAAGTACTGTGCAGCTTGCATGCAAGAAAAGGTATACATGATTTAAAAGTAGTGTGTATATTTGAAAGGTCATGTGTATATTTAAAAAGGAGTAAGCATTCTTCAAAAACAGTTGGTTTGCGTAAAAGGAATTATGCATAGCCTACCCAAATATGCAAATTTTTGTAATATGAATCATATACTTCATATTACTGAAAATGTACACTGTGTGTAATCTGTCTGTATAGTATGTATACTTAAAAAAAGAAGCATGCATTCTCTGTGCCTTGGGAGAAACAATGGAACAAGCTTCAGATGCTGAGACTAAACAGGAGTTGATCCCTATGTAAAATGATTGAAAGATGAGAACAAATGAACCTCCCTCTAATGAAAGGAGACAGAAGGTGGCAGCATTTCTCTCTTTGTAGATGTAGGTGTTAGCGTCCCACTTTAAGTGTGCACTCAGTAGTACCTGACAAAGGTGTTTAACCAAATTCTGCTTGATTGGTCTGATTGGAAATCGTTTATTAGTTTGTAGACACCGTCTAACAGTCTTTCATAGAGTCTTTACAAATCAAGTCTGCGCAGGGAGGGTGGAAAAGTCAAACATTACAGTGATGATTAATTAAGACATTTTGCAGCTCTGGCTGCCAGCCATTCTTCGATACTGAGGCGTTTTTCAAAAAAGATCTCTTTGGCTTTGATTAGTTTAAAGCCCAGTCTAGGAGGAAAAGTAGGCAGTTACAGGCAGAGACCCCCACCCCCCCACCCCATCTCTTATGCTCTTCATGACAAGGGGGCCGTTTCATCTTTAAGCTTACCTCATGATTCATAGAGAAATGAGGCGAGAGAAAGTGCTGAGGCAGCAATCTGACAAGGTAGTGACAGGTCGTATGAAATAGGAAGGCAAACTTGCTTTTTTGGCAAGCCATCAAAGAGCGAAAGAAGCTAACGAGCAGCTATGTGTCTTTCGAAGGATTGTTCCTTAATTATCGAAGACATATTTTCAATAAAACAAACAAAACGAGCGCTGTAATAAAAATAAAGACCCCAGAAGGGCTTTGTAGTTAACAGGCACATATAAAGGCATGGGAGCCTATAGCTACAGTGAACTTGCTAACCTAAGGTAGACTATAGGCTGCAGCAGTTACTGAGGCACAAAGATTTGTACCATACTTACTCTGTGTACTAAAGTTACATTTTGATAGACTTTTCAGGGTTTTCAGATGATAACTTTTTGCTTGCCCTCAAATATACTTGAGTAGAAAGACTACTTCCAGTTCAATTTCCTTCCTAATGCTTTTCTGTTCTGCTCGTGCAGCACCTGCTGTTCTGCTTTTCAGAACTTCAGCACTTTATTTCAGACCATGAGTCAAAGTGAAAGTGAAGACAGCACCTAACGAAGTCGGAAACATGTCACTGGAGGTCGGCATTCGTAAGACTGCATAGCATGTACATAAGCTTCTCAAGACCAGCAACATAAATCCGCACCAAATTTTACTCATACAGACTTTATGACAACAAGCTCTCGCTGGAGCCTTTACAAACGTGTATGTAAGCTTTTGTTTGTTGTCATGAAATGTTTACGTAAGTAGCATAAGAAATTATAAATGAAGAATTTAGTGAAGTGCTATGCAATGAGTAGCACTGGACTTCTATAGGACAGGATGTCATGACTTCAGTCATAGAGGTATCACAAGCACACAAACACACACACACACACACACTCACACAGGCACGCACGCACGCACGAACACACACATACACACATACATACACATACACATATGCACACGCTACACAAACACACACGCGCACACACATACACACAGACACACACACACACACACACACACATGCATCATGAACACATGCATGCATACACACAAACACACACACATGTGCACACACGCATACATGAACACAGACACGTGCACACGCACACACGTAGAGACACATATACACTCACACACAGCCACAATGTACGGCATAAACACTCTCTAATGGCAGATCATATGGAGGTGGTTCATTTCACTAAACAGCAATCATGTGCTTCCTGCTCCAGCATTCAGTGAAGATGCTTCTGACTCATTCTCCTAACAAGGGAGATCCAGGCATATATATACAGTAGGCAATTTGAGATGGGGTGAGCGAGGATGTTTACATTGTTGATTGTGCCTTGCTCATACAAATCACTGAAAGTGGTTTTAAGACGTTCTCTGGCTGATTTTAAAGGGTCATTGTCCAATGTTTCATGATGAATTGGTGAATGGGTTAAATGCAGAGAAAGAATTTCACTGTGTGTTGTACTTGCACGACTATGCACGTGACAAGTAAAGAATCTCATCTTATCAAATGAGGTGTTACCTGGATTCCAATATCAATACAAAAATTAAGTAATGATTATATTTCAAGGTAAAGTCTCTGTAAAGTGGAATGGGGGTGGGAAAAGGCTTTAATAGGTTACACAGTCTGTTGTGAATGGCATGTTTAAAATGTCTTACACTTTTACTTTACATAAGTACATCAGCGAAACACAGATTGCTCCCTAATCGTGGAATTCACTTTACTTCATTCCCAGAGAGCCACGGTGGGCTTATGCACCAAATAATTCTTTTTTACTTGACAATCTTCTCTGTAAAATGAAACGAAATATTTGTGCTACTATTTTTAAGGTTGATCTGTCCTGACTGGCCGTTCTGTATTGTGCCTCACTAAAAAAAGCAGGGCAGACTGAAACAATCTTCATACCATCACTGTGAATGGATTGCTGGCGGCTGAACCACCAGTAAGGGGCATCCAGCAGTGTGTGAGGATAAGATTACCTCAATGGTGCCACTAGCAGTCCTGGGATTTGAACCCACAACCTTCTGCTCGCAGGGGCTGCCTAAGTCACAAGGCCACCAGCCACCTGGTGCATAAGTGAATATAGAAACGTGCTGTGTTTTGTGGTATCAAAAAAAAAGCACATTCAAATTATTGCTGTTACATATTTTACTGTGTAAACTCAGGAGAGAATGGTGTGTTTTGAACCTTGGTGTGTTCATTAGCTTCCTCAGCAAAACAGGCTAGCTTTTTCATCATATGGGCCCTTTAATTTAACACAGAATGCTTTTGTGCATAAAATGTGTTTACATGCATTTGTATATGTGTGCATTCAGCTGAATGAAACCGCACAGATCTGAGGTGAGGTCAGTCCATTAGCTCACACACACAGGGATGGTTGAGTCACAACACAAGGAAGATGGTGGAAGATTATTGGCTCCTGAGGGCACACGCACACACACACACACACACACACACACACACACATATATACTCACACACACACACACACACACACACACACACACACACACACACACACATACATACATACACACACACACAAGAGACAGGAGCTGTCAGAGTCCATCAGTCTTTGAATATGTATCAAGACGGATCTCTTTTCTCTATTCTATTTTCTGTCTCACTTATTCTGAGGGCCTCTTAAAAATTTCAGTGCTGATCTGTACTTTTTCTTCCTTGATCCTATTTAGATCTTTACTCTGTCTTGGCTGTTGACTCTCATACTTGCTGTCTCTTGAGTTTTCTCAGTTTCAGAGTTTTAGAGTCATGTTGAAAAGAGAAGGGAATGTATGGTAAGCAAAATATATACACTGGTGATAAAATCTGTACGTCCTGTACGCTCACAGCGCGTGACTGCTATTAGCATTTGTTTGATTTATTAAATGTGAAAATAAAATCTGCTGCAGTTCTGTTGTAATGTGAACACAGTTGGTAATTTAGCAAATGAACTGGTTACTGCTGACCTGTGGTTGACTTTCTAATGACTATTCCCTGTGAATGAAAGTCCAAATATACCATGGACCAGCCTAGATGGGCCCTAGGAAATGGACTTCTGAGGTCATGTGTCATTTTGTAGCTGGTGACACACCCAAATAAGAACTGTGGTTTTCTTGATGGATAGAAATGAACAATGTTTTCCAGCAAAAAAGTTCTTCCATTTTTTTCCTACGTACATTTTCCACTGAAGCTCAATGTCACTGGGTCTTCTGGACTGCCCATTAAAAAGCCAACTACAAAATGATGTCACATGCTCAGAGGTCTATTAATCGATATATGCTCTGCCCACAAATGTGCTCATTCTAAGCAACTGGCATAGCTAAAGACTATGGAGATCACTGGCAAAGCCTCCATTCAGGCTAATGAGAAAGTCAGTTTTGATTTAACAACATAGAGTACTCAGTTACGGATGTGTTGAATCTCTCAGCACATGCTTTTTTATAACTTGATGTCATGTCACATCCATTATTGCCATTCTTCTCTTGTTTTAAAGATTTGTTTGTTTAAAACAGTGATAAATAAGCTTCCACTCAGGAATCCATAAAAGTGTTCTAGAACACTGAATACTAAAAATAGAACAAACACCAACAAAACCAATTACTCAAGTACTCAAAATGTTCAGGTTAGCCAATTACAGTGATTGCATAATCAGAATCAGTATCAGAATTAGAAACCTTTATTGATCCCGGAGAAAACGGCTATTGTTACGACTGCACAGTCACACAGAGAAAAGAACAATATACAGTCGAAATAAATCCAATAGAAAAATCTGCAGAAACGACTAATTCTGAAATTCACTACGATATCAGCATTAAATGCTGGGTATAAATACTATAGATCAGAAACTCACAGTTGAGTGGATTGCTAATGACACAGATGATAGTTAGGAGTAACTTACTGCACATAGCAGAGATGAGTAGTATATAAGAATTATTGACATAAGTAGTGATATTCACATGAAAAGACTATTGCACGTAATAATAATAAGATATTGCACATAATGAAATGATTTAGCACACATTTAGAAAACTTCACTTGATATTGCACATGGTAAGACTACTGCACGTAATAAGATCTCGCACATAATGATAATGTTTAGCACCTGATAAGAGCACTGCACAATATTGCACATGGTAGACTAACGTTAACAGTAGGCGTTCAGTTTAAAATAATATTCTACTGCTTTAGCTTATGCAAACTAAATCCAGATTAAATAAGACTGTAAACATGCATTTTCATTCTTGCTACATTATGCATGAAAGACTAGCGATAATTTATTGGCTCTCTTAATGACCATTCATCTGTTGGGTAGAACCTCCCCACCACAACACAGAAACTATTTTTAAAAAGGGGATTAGATTCCCCTCAGAGCCTGATCATTGACTACCACTGCTGCATACCACGCTGCTGAGCTGTATGATTCATTGACTGAACACAAACTGCTTTACAGTTAATGTTGCATTTCAGAGAGACTGTTAAGACAAAGGATCAGGCAGAAGTCAGGCTTCCATTCTGTTTAGTAATCCCGATCTCTGTATTGGGTTACTCAGTCGAGACACCGGGATCCGTACAATGCACCAGGCCCCTCTCCTGCATTCCATGCAGCCATTATACATGAATGCACCAACCACAGTGACTGCATGAGCTATACAGTGGTTAACCACATACAGTATATGCAAGTGTGTAATGTATTCAGTAACTGAAGGCTTGTTATAAATGAGCATTGAAAAATGCCATGTCAGTCAGGCCCAGCCTCCATTATGTTTAATGATTATTATTATAAAATGGCTCTGTTATTTAGCTTACCCCTGCACAGTGTATTGCGAAATAAGCCCTTGAGATGATAAGTTACTTATTGTGGTAATAGAAAAGCACAGGGTGAGCAGATATGTGGGGGAAAAAAATGCTCACCGCGATGAAAACTCTCTATCAACATGGATTCTAGTAATAGAGGGTTAGATATTTGCCCTTTTGAATTTTCATGAAGGGACAAACCCGCCATTTGGAGATGAGAATTGTAGAATAAGAAGCAGAAAACCTGTTCCCGTACTTGTTTATAAGAAAATGGCCCATTCTGCAAGCTACTGGCAACGTTCTGGACCAAAATCACCGGACGCCGTGAGCAACCACATCCTCCGTTCCATCACTGAAATATACATACAGACCACAGGCAGAACCGCCACAGCAACAAGGGCTCAGGGAAACTGTGCTTGAGGTTAACACCACATTAGTCACAGTACACTCTTTAAAAGGAAGGTGCTTAAAGGAGTGGTTTCTGAGCTCTGTCATAGAAGAATCACTTTTGGGTCTTTAAAGCAGTGTGCAGTGGTTCTTAAATCGGTCCTTGGGGACCCCAAGATGGTCCACAACCTACATTTTCTTTTGTTATATTTTTTGCTTGAGGTCCACCTATGCTATTCTAATTTCAGAATTCATTTTCACATGAACATTTTCCACCATTATCCTTGAGAATTCAATAGATGTTTTGTTACCTTATATATATATATATATTTATAAGCATAGATTGAAATTGACTTCGGTCACTGTATGTTATATCTATATATCTGTTTATCCATTTATCTATCTATCTATCGATCTACTAATTTACACATGTGTTTTATATATTTATATATATATGGACATTATCAGTCTCCCAATTCATGTTATCATAAGACAATAGAATGTTTAATTATCAGAAGAAGCATAAAGAAGAATTTCTAGCAAAATTCTATATGCTGAAAAAGCACTGTTGCAGTGTTGAGATCTTCCAGTGAGCTTCCATCCTTGTTAACGTTCTTCTGTTTGACCTGTGCTTCCTTCTCACACATCTTTATCTAAAACTTCACAGAACTACTTAAGCTGAGATTCTCCTTTGACGAGCCTTAAATGCATGAATGATGAGGCCATTAACTCACTATTCCGTGATTCTTTTATGTGAACGTTCTAAGTCTGCGCTCCAGAACAGAGCCAGACTTTCAGAATCCGGTATGTCGGTCATGGTGATGACGTATGGACTAAGATTAGCAAGTCCAGGCTTTTAGCCTCATCCTGCCTTACTCTAACTCCTCACTGAGACCGTTTGTCTTCTGTTTTGGATTAAGTCCCAATTGGCCCTGGGGCTGTTGATGCAGGGAGTTATTAAGGGAGGAAGTTATATGGGATCATGGCTAATGTCTGGTTTCTGTAGTGTACATGTTTCTGTAAAAGAAAGGGAGCTGCTTTGTGATTCTTCGAGTGACGCAAGAAGGATGGCATTTGGTAGCGATGTACGCAAGCCGGTTGTCCAGAGGCATAACAACATCCCTTCAGAAGAATCAGGAGTGAGTCATATTTCTCCTTGGGCTGCTTAAGAAAATCTGGGTTCAGAGAAATGACAACTCAGCGTAAGGATTCATGGTCCGGTCCCCTGGGCAACAACCTAAGCACACATCAAACTGTCAAATTAATGACACAGAAGTATTTGTACCCTTATAAACGATGCATTGATTTTGTTGAAGCAAGCATGTACATCGTTAATGAATAAAACGCACTGTCAACACAGTTGTTACTACGCAGTAAGTACACTGAAAGACAAAATTAGAGCTATGGAAAAACATCTATAAATACATGTCTCTGTTTCCCTTTTCTGTAATAGTCACCTTCAGTATTAGTTCCCCATAAAGTTAACTGTGGATCATATGTGATGTAATTTGCCATTTGTGACTTGACCGTGCACTTATTTCCCATAAACGTGCTCATTCTTTATTTCCTCCACATATTTTCTTTGTGTGTCCTCCAAGCTCTTTCACTCTGTTCATGAATGATGGCAAATGACTTCACACTGCCTTTGCCTTTCATCCAGTCATGTGCGGAGGGAGATGAGATCAGCTTTTCAATGCTGGATGTAGAGTGGAGGATACAAATAAGAGACAGGTCATTTGACACAATATGTTTTGGTGAAATGCCGTTGATTATTTCCCAATGTGCGCGACAGTTTGACCTAGTAAATATTGTTGTACTTACTGGTGTTTCAGCAACAGGGTGAAGTATCAGGCAACAAGCCATAAATTCTTTAAAAAAAAGAGGTTCTTTGAGAAAGGCAGTTATGCCGTGCCTCCTATAAGTACTGGTGCCTTTCTTTAATAGGAGAGAAAAGGCTGGTGAAAAGTCCTCTTTATGTCTATCAAATGTTGTCTTTACTCATCGAATAAAGAAACATAAATTCCATGTGAACCCATTTTCACAAAAAAGTCACAGGTAATCACAGTTTAATTTTTAAAAATAAAAAATAAAAAAATGAAATAACAATAAAGTTTATTTGCATTCTCTTTTATGAGGCCTGAGAACACACAAGAAGAGATTTTCAACTGTTCCTCAATGCAGAATTTCTCCAGAGTACTGGGTCTTCTCCAGACTCTCTTTTTAAGATCAACTCACAGGTTTCCAATTGGATTTAAGTCAGGGGCCTGATAAAAGAGGCCATGGGAAAAGCTTGATTTTTGTTCATAAATTCTGAGTGGATTTTAATATGTGCTTTAGACTGTTGTCATGTTGGAAGATTCAACCACAACCAAGTCTTAGCTTGGCATAGGAAGCCAGATTTTAAGGTAAAGTCTCTTGGTACTTCCTAGAATCCATAATACCATGTACACAAACAATGCTGCCAGTGCTTTTGGAGGGAAAACAGCCCCACAGCATCAAAGATCCTCCATGTTTAATGATTGGCATTAGATGCTTATGTGTATCACTATGTGCATTATTGTGCAATGATAGAAATGTTGCAATAGTCTATCATGTGCACATATCAACATGGTAGATTATTGTGCAATGATAGAAATGGTGCAATGGCAGAAATTTTCTTATAAGGTGCTAAAATATTGTCATATGTGTATTATTACAGGCAAAAGTCTTCCCTAGTGCAGTATCATGTGACATTTACTAAATGGTTGCTAAATCATTTCATTATGTACAGTATCTTATTATTGTTGTGTTTAATAGTCTTACCACTTATTCACCACTTATGTCAGCATTACTTATATACTACTGATCTTTACTACTTATACACCATTATCTATTTTCCAACAGAACATTTTTATGGTTTCTATTTTTTAGCTAGATGCACGCAGTTGTCCACTCTGAATGGATTTTAAAAGATGTTTTGGGTCAAAACCTTCTCCAAGCCATGCAAAAGGCATGTGAGGAAGCTCTTAGAGACTGTGTACAACAAGACCTTATAACCTGCCATGACCTCTGACCAGAAAAGAAGTAAATTATCGCCTCTCTACTTTTAAATGTAAAAGATTTGGATTTAGATCAGATCGTACACATACAGTAGTTGGGCAAATCAATAACACCGACCATATATTTCACTGTTTTGTAATTCACTGTAAGTCACTTATCTATAGTATTTCTTCCCAGCATTTGAGTAAATATCATAGTGTATTTCATATTGATTTATTTCTGCAGATTTTTTACTGGATTTATTTGAACTTTACATTTTACACATTGTTCTTTTTTCTGTGCGGTCATAATGTGAGCAGTTTCCTCTGGGATTGACTTTTGACTACAGAGCCCTGTCCCAGTTAAAGTTCCAGTGGCATCTGGTAAACTCTAAGCACTTTTGCTTATGGTGAAAAGATAGGAAATGCCTCTTTCTGGTGTACCTTACAGACAGCCTACTGGAAAGGTAGAATGGAAGACATAGTGACCTCAAGATGCAAACAAACACTGCAATACTGAAATTGTGGCCTTTCTGTAACTTTTCTGACCATCTGGTTTATGATAGTATTGACGGTCTGAACTTCTTGAACTTCTTAACGATTGACCCAACTGTTGATATGGGCAAAAGTTGAGCAGCTATTTTCTGCTAATTATTCCCTTATTTGTCAGCACACATTATTCTTACTCATTTCTTTTTGGTTATCGTGCTCAATGTCAGGATCATGTTTAAGGTCGGTCTTCCAATTCTTGTCAAATCAAAATCCTTGTTCCATCAGCAACTGGGTTCAATACAGGACCAAAAAGTTGTAAATCTTTTTAGAAGCAACAGTGCTGCCCAAAAACTTGAGACCACATGGGAGTTTTTGTATTTAAACTTGGACAAAATACAACAGAATCAATATGCATCAATGAGTTTTAGGCACCCATGACCCTGTCGCCAGCCCTGTTCAACAGTGGTCCTTCCTTTTGGTAGATACTAACTACTGCATGCCTGAAACACCACACAAACCTGGAATTCTGGAGAAGCTCTGATTCAGTTATCGAGCCATCACAATTTGGCCGTTGTCAAAAGTTGCTCAGATCCTCACACTTGCTTATTTTTTCTGTCTCCAACATGTCGACTTCAAGAAGTGACTGTTCACTTACTTATCACCTACTATGACAGTTGCCGCTGTAATGAGATGTTAACCAAAAAGTGTTACGTAAAAATGAACTTTTTTGTGTAAATAAAATCGTGCAAATTTAATAAGCGAACCTCAGTCATAGAAATGAAATGCAAGAAAATTGTAGGATATGGGCCCCTTAAATCGCCTCTCAAATGTTTATACTTTTATAATACATAATATATAAATTTTAATCAAAACTTTTGTTGTAAGTTAGGAAAAAATGCAAAATACACATGTGTAGAGAGAGAGAAAGAGAGAGAGACACAGAGAGAGAGAGAGAGAGAGAGAGAAAGAGAAAGAAAAAGAGAGATAAAGGGAAATGACTGAACGAGAGCAGCGGGTACTTATTGGCAGCAATGACACAAATAGCCACATATCCAGTCCAACGACACATCGATTTAATCCCAAGTTAAAGCATTCAGGCGCTAATAGCACTGATATGATCTGACAGCCTGGCTGCAACATTGACTGGAAAACTGTTGCTGATGTACGATATAGACCACAGATAAGTCAATGGATGGGTTTTGTTGAACACTTCCCAGTTACGTGCTCATTAGGGTGCAGCACTTCTCCAAAGTGTGCCGTTAAGCTCAGGGGTTGTTCCTCAAGAGTTCCTTTCCATTTTCTATGGGAGACCTTTAGCACAGATTTTGCAACCATTCACCAAGTTTTTGGATTCCCCCCGTCATATCACCGAAATTAGAACATAATTCCATTGTGGTTTGGAGTGAAATGTCATACCAGCGTGCCGCAGCTTATGAGTGAATGTCTTGGTAAATCTGGAGTGTAAATGGGAAGTGGAAGTGCTGCCTTCAGCACCATTTTCTCCCAGGGGCCAACGACATCTCATCCACCTCCGTGGGAATGACTACTCTTCTTATTTATAGACATTCTCTTCAGAGTTGTGGAGGT
>JBBIGA010000032.1:3230191-3245180 GCA_037576975.1 Alestes dentex
CCAACGACATCTCATCCACCTCCGTGGGAATGACTACTCTTCTTATTTATAGACATTCTCTTCAGAGTTGTGGAGGTGTCAAAATAGCATGTGCGTCGACGACAAAATATGATTTCAGTTCGAGATTGCCTGATTGCATCGTCTTCCACTTTCATAACGGTCCGATTTACGTAAGTAGGAGCAAAGGGCAACAGGATAGAGGACAGCCTTCTGGGTTATGTGGGAGATGTTTAGTGTTCTTGCCTAAATGTGTTTAAAAAAAAAAAGCCAAGGTGACTATGCGCACGTCAGTCATGTATCTGCATTTAAACCTCATTCAGTGTAATCAAACTGTGTCACGGCCACTATGGCCTCTGAACACAGCAACTCCCAGAATCTCAAAGTCATACTTTCCACTCCTGCTTCCAGGACAACCCACTTTTTTGTACTTTTTGAAATAAAACTTTCCATATTCTTTTTTTTTTATCCTCTTTCATCTGCACTCCGTTCCTCAAGGCTGAAAAATGATTGTCACCCTCACTGTAAAAAGTGGAACTGGGCAGAAGCTGATTTGAAGTATTTTCGAGGTTCAAACTGATGTAAAACACTAATTTAGTTCATCTATGTTACAAAAGTTTTGCCTCGCACTGATCTGCATTAAATCGTGGGTTCAGTCTATTTATTTGAATTCATTTATTTGAATGAATAGATAGAGCTGAATAAAGCCAGATCGACTGATTGGTACTGCAGGAAGATTTATTTATTTATTTATTTATATATTTATCGTTTGAATACAAATTGTTTTACAGTATAGCAATAACTAGTTATTCTGAATTCACCGTATTGTAAAAAAGTTCCAATTTACAAAATAAAAAACCTTCACATCGCTCTTAGATTTAAGCGTATTAACAGGTCTGCACTGGGATGCATCTTTTTCTTAAAGACAAAAAACTTTACTATAACTTGTATTTCCACCACTTCTGCAAGTGGTTGAAACGCTTTCATTTCTAAATTAAGCATAACATTTTCAACTGAACTCAAGGATTTTAACCAGCCCTGCTGAATTGTGGTACAGCTTTAAAAAAATTAATAAACAAAGAAATAAAACTTAATATAAGTCCTTACTGTGCAGATGACGAGATTTTTGCATTTTTCCCCAAAGCATTTCGACAGTAAAAAGTAACCATATAGATTTTTAATGCATTGCCTGTATATTTTTACCAGACGTAAACACTGGGCCTGGCATCTGGGAGGAAAAGGAGGTTCTCTGACTACAGTACACCAGTGTTATTTTGTTCCATTCTTCGGTGAAAATAATGACGTGTGACGCCTGGAGAATTTATGTGTTGAAAGGGTTGTTAGAGGAGGAAAACATGGCACACTAGCCCACTCTCAGGGTTCAAATTGCTCTGGCTGTGAGAACCATTTTTCCTGCACTCCTGGAAATATGGGCTTTGAATCCTCCAGTCTTAATGTCAGATATGCTGCTCATAACTAATTTCTGTCTACAGTTTTGAAACAAGGATGAAATAGCTGTCTGGAAAGGTCATACAGTTTCTTTTGTATCACATATTAATGCTAACTAAATATATAGCATTGTGCAAAGGCCGGACTGTATAAGGAATGGGGAAATGTGCGAAATAGAGTGTATATTTGTTAATAAATACATATATTTATTTGTTGATGAATATTTTAAAATGCAGTACTGTATGTCCGTTTGTTACAATTTCGAATATAAAGTTTTGAAAAGAATAAGAGCAGACAGTTATTTTTATTTCTTTAACGATAGTGGTCCTAATCAAAGTGTAATGAGTAAAACCCACTCCCGACAATGAACAGCAAATGTAATGCATTTTGGATTGAGACTCAGCTGAACCGACAAAAATGCCCTGTGTTGATGTGAGTTTGTTAGTTTTACTGTTTCCAACCCTTTCCTAAAAGAAGCCCAGTTGCTATCCAAAACCCAGTTCTGCTAATCAGTCCTTCAGTGGCTGGAGAACAGGTCAGGAACCAAACATCTGCTCTCCTAATCAACTTTAAACAGCGACTTTACACAAATGTAATTCTAATGTCATATCGAGTGTTGTAACATCAAAACCACACTCACTGCTGAGATAAATAGTTTTAAACCAAATTTGGGCTGCTTAAGACTTTTTCACATTAGTGTATGTGGGAAAATACCTTCAGTAGTTACAATAGAGATGAACTGAGTCACCACACATTCCACTCTCAACAACAAAATCCACCGGGGATAAAATGGGTTTAAAATCTTTAACGAAATGGAGAAAGACAAGACTCTCTTAACAAACTGAATTAATGAGGCGGGCTAGTTGTGCATGCCAGTGTGTGCAGGTAATGTTCGCAAGCACAGAAAGCGGCCTGGCTCGTCAAGTTGTTTTCAGCTTCTCACGCAGTGACAGCTTGCCATATGGTAGGAAGACTGGGGAATGAATTATGCCAGATAGAATAATGCAAGACACTAAAAGACATTTCTCTCAGTGCTGCTTATCTCTGCTCTTGAAGAGACACAGTTTGTTATGGTGAAATCAGTTTGGAGAGATTTGGCCTGCATTTCTAACAGTGGTCCAAGTTCTGCTGTGTCTGTACTATATAGGTATACAGAAAGATACACTTCTTACTCTTTAAAAGTGGCATCGTTAGTCAAGATTAATATTTTCTCACCGATTGAACCAAGCAAATTCTGTGGAAAGACTTTCAGTCAATGCCATAATTGGCATTTGTAAATAGAACATTTTCTGAAAACTACGGTGTGTGTTTTACATCAAAATGAGCAGAAAAAACTTTTGAATGTCAGTTTGAAAGTCAGCACACTGTGCAAAAGTCTGCAAAAATGATATGTAAAATCCGGTCAGGAAGCACTGAATAAACACAGCATAAACAATTAAACCACACATTGTGATTTGATGTATATGAGTATGTTAGCGTAACCATGCTTTAGCAATTTGCTTTAGCGGTCCTTTAAATGAAATCAGATGTTGCTGATGGGATGTAATGCACCAGCTGGAGTTCACCGAGAAGTCAGGTACCAAACCTGTGTTCCTTTCAGATCAGGGGTGTCGAACTCCAGTCCCAGAGGGCCGTGGTCCAGCACGTTTTGGTGATTTCCCTGCTTAGAAGAACCTGGTTCACCTCGCCAGTTAACTGACAGGTTTAGTAAATGTGTTTGAGGAGGTGAACCATCAAGCTGTGCTGGACACCGACCCTCCAGGACAGGAGTTTGACACCCCTGTTTTAGATAGTACTAACTTCACTAAAACAAAAAAGGTTTGTTAGATTGTACCGTATTTGTCCATCCGTTATCTGAAGTTCTTATCAGCCCTCCATCACAGGGCAGACACACAGATCACCACCTTTACACCTAGGGGCAATGTAGTATCTCCAATTTGCCTGACATGCATATCTTTGGGATGTGGGAAGAAACCCACACAGACACAGGGGGAGCATGCAAAGTCATCAATCAAACCCAGGACCTTCTGGCTGTGAGGCGACATCACTGCCCACTGTGCCATATTTGTGTTTATTTGTATTCTTTATACTTCAGTATAGTGCACAGTTCATCAAACGTTTATCAGTAAGTTACATACTGTAACTTGTTAGTTACGTTCTGTCAAATTTATGTACTGTAATGTAATATTAAGTTCAAATGGTCAGTGGTCAGTCAGCCTCTTCTTAAGTTTTATTTATACTGTTATTATTCTATTTATAGCCAAAAAAGGTGCTGCTTCTCATCCAAGTTGGAATTTTGGTACCATTCCAACATCAAAATGCCGATTAATATCCGTTGTTTGTATATAAGGCCCTCTGTAATAGGAAGAGAGAGAGAGAGAGAAAGAGAGAGAGAGAGAGAGAGAGAATGGAGAATAGGAAGAGAGAGAGAGAATGGTCAAGTCACCTTTAAAATGTGTCTCGGAGAAAGAGTCTGTGAGTTCACAGATAAGGGGGCTAAGAACGGACAAAAAGACTTCAATACACTAAAGCTCTGATCCGATATGTATAAAAAGAGAAGTGTCACTCTTCGTTGTGGTTTAAATAAAAAGCCTGTGAATGCTGCTATGTGTTGAGGCGGCCTTATCCATAGATGGCTTGGTAAGAGCCAGCGAATTCCTGCCCCAACGGCGCAACGCTAAAGCTAGCTGTTTTTATTTTAAAAAAAACAAAAACAAAAAAAACATGTTTGCTGTCAAGATAACTAATTTTAAACTTGGTTGCATAAGACTTCTGCGCAGTACTGTATATAAAGAATATAGATATTTTCGTAAAACGTTTGTTGGTGAAATTGTAGATACTACAAAGCACAGCTTTCATTTATTCTTGACTCGTTTGCCACGAATTCCATTAAACATACACATTCATTCCACAGTCCAAATTATATACTCGTGAAATTGTACCCAACGTTCAGTCAGTCATCATATGCTGACCTCAGATATTTCCACAAATTTACTGTTATCATACACTCCAGTACAACATACAGTTGATACACCATTGATTCAGATCTTTTCCTGTGTTATCACTCATATTGCATGACTAATCAATTATAGTCGGAGGACTGAGATAGAAAGAGATAAAAGTCTCCGAAACAGCCAGTCTGCAAAATTTAGGTGCAGGTGCAGCATTTTTCTGGTTTTTAGGGGTGACTTTCTTCTTCACCTCAGGGGAATTCCTGGCAAAGCCACAACCACACGGTCTGCACCTTTGATCATTTATCACAGGACAAAAATTCGTATGAACACAGCAGAGAGGAAGAGAAAGAGAGAGAGAGAGGAGGAGAGAGAAAGAAATATAAAGAAAGATCGAGGACCAAACCAAATCACACTGCCTACAGCATTTCTGAGGGAAAAAAAAAAAACAAAACTCTGTGGCACCGCACTTTATCTCCAGAGGAAATAACAGACGCTGTTGGAGAAAGTGCAGAATCTTTATTCTCCAAAGGGCACCCCGGTTTATTCTCACTACCTTTTTTCCCCTTAGGCAGCGCACATGCTTTTCCAGCTGCAAGCACATCACATGAAAACGCCAAGAAATTGTCATGTTTTTTCTAGTCTTTTAAACGTGGATATTTTTCATTGTCACTGCAGAAATCTGTACATCTTTTATTTAAACCTAAAAACAGACGATGCCTTTGTGGGTTCAGAAAGCTCTTAAATGCTGAGACAACTGAATGAAAATAGCAGGAAGAGAAACACTTGTAATGTAATAGCCGTATCCTATTGCATTCGTCCTTCACAAACACCATTAGCGAAGACTTGGAAAAAGGCATTCAGTTTCACATTTCTCTGTCTAGTTTTTTCACCTGAGTGACGTCTTATTTTCACAGTAAAAAAAATGCTAAAAGAAGTTTGATCATATTTCTGTATATGAGTAAAAAAAAGTTACCAAAAATGTTAGAATTTTGTCAAATTTTACTGAGCTTAGAAAGAAAGAAAGGAAGAAAGAAAGAAAGAAAGAAAGAAAGGAAGAAAAGAAGAAAGAAAGAAAAAGAAAGAAAGAAAGTGAGAAGGACAGATGAATGGTTGGATTTATTAAATGGATATGGGTGGGCGGATTTTATTGGTCCCCAAAGTGAAAACATAACTTAAAAAGAAAGAAAGAAAGAAAGAAAGACGGCAAAAAAATCATGAATAAAAAGATAGATTGAGAGGTAGACATTTGGATGGACGGATGGATGGATGGGTGGATGAATGGACAGATGGATTGATGGATGGATGACTAGGCAGACGAAAGGATTGATGGACAGACAGACAGATAGATAGAGAGACTTTAGTTCCAGTAAAACTAAGAGAAAAAGAAAGATAGAAAGAAAGAAAGAAAGAAAGAAAGAAAGAAAGAAAGAAAGAAAGAAGGAGTGAAAGAAATGTCACATCTCTATCTCCATTTAAACCTGAGACTCATCCTGTGGCAGTAAGTCTTGATGCACTCAGGTAAATCAACTCTTATCACTGAGGCAGCAGAGAACACTGAAGCCCCACTGAATCCCAGTCCCCCGTGTGCGAGTGATCAGTGTATGGAGTGATAGAAGGTGAGGGGCCTGGTCGCTTGGCCTGATGGTGGTGGGGAGCCTATGAGCTGACCTGATTCTGACCCACTCTCGGGTGAAGTTCGTCTGACTGCGCTCTCTCCAAGGTATTACAAAATGGCAGAATCGCAAAGGGGCCCTCCGAAGGAGCCTGTGAGGAACGACAGACTGGAAAGTCATGTCGAGCCTGTCAGGCTGGGACGCCTTTAAACAAATCTTGTGAGAACATAGTAAACTCAGGACTGTGGCACTGCTTATCAAGCTTATCAGGTCAGCAATTAAATCTTAGACAAAGCAAAATATTAACCTCTTAAACTCTAACAGCTATGAACACACACCTCAAGCCCTCATTACGTCTTTGTCTGAGAACGTTTATTGATTCATTTATAACAGTTACACCATAATTATTCTTTAAATAAATCAAAATAAGCCCAAAGTTCATCTCCTACCTGTTATAATTTGATATTTGTGTCCCACCCATTGCTCACGGATTCTTTTGAAAGTGCAGGTTCTAAAATTTCAATGATTTTTGCATTTGTGTTCATAACATACATTATCTAATGAAAGTCTATCATGTAAACTGTCTCATTTTGCTGAAAAATAAAAATTGTCATCACGTTTCTTATTTCTTGACACTGGCACAAGTAGAAAAGGCTGAACCTGTTGATACAGATTGTAAATGTAAATCTTTACCATTCTTTATGAACTGTGTAATCGGTGAAATAAATGTTACAGTTTAATAGCATATCAACAGAATAACAAAAACCTTAATATCACTTTTGAAAAAACAATGCCAAGGATCAAACCAGTATGAAAACACAGTTTATTAGCTGATTAAGCAATTTTGTTTTTTTGGGTTGTTTTTTTTTTTTTTGGGTGGGTGCAGGGATATTCATTGTGTGACTATGTAAATAATCATGGGATTACATTTAAATAGCTATATAGTCTTAATGACTCAGCTCTAACTGTTGAGCTTAAAAAACAGTGCATGTGTGTGATGAGGGAAAAGAACCAAATACAACAAATAGAATCACAGAAGTCAGTCTTAACTGGGGTAAGTCTAGCTGCAGTTTTATTTGTGAACTTGTTCATATAGTGACGAGAGTGTGGTCCAGTCAGTTTTTCCTCATTTGTGCTCTGCCTACTTAAAGGCAGCTCGTTCGCGCTCCAGACTTGGCTCCAATATCTTTGAGCCAGGTGGCTTTCTGAACACCCGTTCCATATGGCAGCCTTTTGTTTACCCTTCTCTCTCTCTCTCTCCCTCTCTCTCTCTCTCTCTCTCTCCATCTCTCTCTCTCTCTCTGTGTTTCTTCTGTCTCTTCTTCTATCTACTCTTGTTCTCTCTCCTTCACCTCCTCGCTGTTTATACTCTCCCTTTCCCTTTCTTCTTCTGTCTTCCACTCTTTCTCTGTGTTGTGATGCCCTCTTTGTCCATCACTCTTTCTGTTTGCTCTTTTCTCGGTCAGTCTATTCTCGCTCTCTCTCTCTTTCTTCTCTGTCTTCTCTCTATCTAATCTTGGTCTTTCTCCTTCACTTTGTCTCTCTTTATGCACTCCATCTCTTTCTTTTTCTGTCATCCGCACTTTCTCTGTTTTTATACTCTTTCTTTGTCTTTCACAATTTCTATTTGCTCATTTCTCTTTCTGCCTATTCTCTCTCTCTCTCTCTCTCTCTCTCTCTCTCTCTCTCTCTTTCTCTCTCTCTCTGTCTCTCTCTCTCTCTGTCTCTCTCTCTCTGTCTCTCTCTCTCTCTCCTGAGCTTTCAGCCAAGCCCTACTTCGTTTTATCTCTAGACTCATCGTTAGTGAGCACAAATACTTCTGCGCGCTTGGGCGTCTTTGATACAGTCGTGTGTGTGTACGTGTGTGTATGTGTGTGTGTGTGTGTGTGTGTGTATGTGTGTGTGTGGGTGTGTGCGTGTATGTGTGTGCGTGCTAGTATGAATGTCTTCGTGCCGCAGATTAATCAGAGGAGAGATGCCTCATTCACAGACCCGGGCTTTAATTCAGCCAGCAATTTATCAGCTCGGATCAATTCTGAAATCTTATCTCTTAAAGAGAAAGAGATAGCATTTGAGTTATAACCTAATTAAATCCTGATGGTATTAGTCATCGTACGCAGTCAGCAGAGTGTGGAGGGGAAAAACGTCATTGAGACTGACAAAGCGGCGGCTGGTGGCATTTCTGTCACACGTGCGAGTGGCGGCGCCAATGACGGGAACCGAGCTTACCTGCGTGAGTGGATGCCATCTAAAGCAATTTCACAGTGTGTAAAATTGAAAAATCTGGCATGTATTGTTGGGAGGCAGACCAGATGCTTGCATATGAAACAATCACAGCACTCATTTGAGCCCGTGTCGGGCAGTGTATTCTCCAAATGAAAAGGCTAAATTATTCTGCGGAAGAAATTTTCTGGCGCTAGATGTCATCAGACACTGATAACAGGGAAGATATTAATCTATACGGCCTATTTCTAATTCTGTAGGACGTTACTGACTGCTAAATGCACAAAATGAATGGCCATGCTGTAGTTATAAGTCTACAGACATCAGGTGTTAGGCCCCTCTTTAACTCAGGGTGAGGTTTATTCAAAAAATAAGTTCAGATATAGTCCAGATCTAGTCATGCCTCTGAATGAATCAAAGTCAGTGCTACTTAATAATAGCTGGTGTGAGCTTCTTTACAATGCAACTAATACACAGACACACACACACACACACACACACACACACACACACAAACACACACACTGCCCATGAATTCCCACACTCAAAAAATGAACCAAAAGGAAGGTCGATTTTTCATGAACAAACTAAAAATGCTTGACATGAATGGGCTCTTTCATCTTTGCTTGAGGTACAGTCCTGATATGCTGACATGATGGAGATTGAGCAAGCCATGATTAAAGTGTTAAACAATTATTTCTTTTTTTAATCCTAAGGGAAGTTTACATCAGTAAATACCATGAAGGACAACAAAAAAAGACCAGAAGTGGAATAACAAAAGTGAAGTCCGAGAAAGGAGAGGTAAGAATAAAAAACAAAATGAAACGCTCCAAAATGCGGGATACATTCGTGAAGTGAGAAATGATGAGCAAAAGTTTGTAGCGCATTCACTTTCACAGTAATGGCCGTAACCAGCTGTGAGGCCTAGATAGTTAAAGAAGGTTTTTTTTTTCATGGATGCCCATTCATTTAGTTCAGTTGTTTGTGAAGCAAACAGACATTGACACAAAGCAGCTTTAAAGAAACCAAGTCCTGAGATTCAATGTGCAAACAGCGATGGACTGATGATGTGGTAGCAGAAGAGTCTGCATCTCAAGACTACATAATCAGCCATGAGATGGTTGATTCTCTACCCACCACAGGCTTAGTTTTCCCACCATGTCTCCACTTGAGACACTATGATACGCAGAGAGGCTTTTGACCTTTGAGATATCTGTACATACCATATATTGCTGATTTTGTCATTGAGCAGAAGAATGTTTACAGCAGAAATAAACTGATTGCTTTTTTAAAAATGCACACCCCATCATTTTTTTTTAAAATTAAGATTAGATAAGATAAGATAGATAAGATAAATCTTTATTCGTCCCACAAGTGGGAAATTTGCATTGTCACGGCAGAAAGTCGACAGTACAAAGGTAAGAGCAGCAAAAATTTAAAACAGAATAAAAACGATACCAACAGCACAGTACAAAAAGCACACTATACAAATAATCTAGAAATAGAAACATGAACGTGTGTATTAAAAAATATATATGTGTATTTAAACCTAAATAAGTATATGTGTGTATGTACACATTGAGTATATGTATGTATATATGTACAGAGTGGATATATAAATATATGGAACACTGTGGATACATATATACAGGTACGCAATAGAGTGAGAGGCATTGACAAAAACAGTTATAATGCACCAGAAGAATTGCACATCATAAATTGCACATTTCACCCAGTAATAATATTCCACCCCACAAATTGCACATGTTGCATCAGAAAATTGCGCTCAAAAGAACATAAGAGAAACTACCACCTATCAGTCCATGGTGAATTGGATGTGTGTGTTTGTTTGTTGTAAAGCTATATGCAACATTTGCTAGCTATTTCAGCATGCTGTAAGTACCACGTTCTCTCTCGTGACTTCGCAGGAACACTTACAGTACTTGGACACCAAATAAGTCGTAATACGCCACAGTAAGTGAAACTTTTAAAAGTCTGTATTGTTCTTCGCTCTCAGACTTTACCACTATCACGGTAAGGTCACAAGGAGAGAGACAAGGTGCCTGCAGCCCTAATCTGTGGAAGAACCAAGGTCTTTGTTCTGCACTCAGGCCCTGCGCGACAAGACTAAACTTCTACCAACTAAAACGTGTTTATTATTTGTAGCAAGTCAACGTGTTTCAGCTGCAAGCTGTCCAGTTGACTTCAGGGTTCATGGACAGTCGGACCTCTGCGAAATTCCCTCTGACTTTCCCTGGGAAGGAACCACGATCTTCAAAATCACACATCAAGCTTCCATTCAACACACCTGGAGAAGTCCCCACAAGCCACTAGCCCTTCTACACGCCAACAAAAGCATACGTTAAAGTGAGACTCTGCACTCTGCATACAGTGTTGTGTTTAGATAAAACTCAGTGTTGTATATGTTATAATGAAGTAATTAGCTAGCTTTAAACGGTGCAATCATCGCTAGGTCAGTTGGTTTTACGAAGGAATCTCAATGTAATCTCTGATCTCCTGTTCGCTCTTCGTAAGTGCACAGGCTCTTGAGTCTATTGCATGCAACTTTTGCCTTTACATACTAGCATGCTCAGTTCCATGGTGATTTCCAGTTGGTGGGAGTAAGTCTGTAACATTTTCTACTGGTAAATTGTATCTTTAACTCAGAGGTTAGTATATGATGCTTTATTCTGTTAGTGAATACTCATGTCATGGGATGAATTCAAATCTCCCTCTTGGCCAGTCTTCAAATCTCCCCCTCGGCAGAAGACAAAGGGCTATGAAACTAAAGGGGTTGTAAATTCCAAAGTGAAGTGCAGAAACACATCTTGCAATGCTATAAATTCCATAGATACACAGAAATCTGTCTAACTCCCTCTCCTCTGAGCACCCCCGTCAAAAGCAGACACGCGCGCACACACACACACACACAAACACACATATCTACTTGATTACTCAGCTACCATTTGGCATACATCCGGTTAAATGATTTTACTCATCACTGATTGTGTTACTGGTCTGTGCCAATAATCGCCAAATTGTCGAATCCTGTGTCCGTTGTTATCTCAGGGATATAGACTGACCTTAACCTTCAGAATGTAAGTCATTATTACTAATTTAAATTAAAGTTGAAGTTGTAACAATTGACTTAATTTTAATTGACTTAATCTATTTAATAATTGTCATTTTAATATGAATTAAAATGTCAATAATTTTTAAGTGCAAGTAATTTAATGAGACTGATTACTTGCGAGAATCACCAGCACCTGCAGTAGATGCTCAGTTTAAGCTACAGGTTCTGTAGTTGGTTATATTGATGGTCAAAGGAGAGTTTAATGCTTACTCAATTTAAAGTTTCTATTTGGTATATTTTAATGGATATATCAGCAGGTAGATTAGGTTGTGTTATGTCTTGTTAACCGTATGAGTCGCCTTCTACTAGCTAGGCAGAGATTCCAAAACACCTTACTCTGATAATACCATACTCTGACAAAAGCAAGCTCCTTCCAGCCCTTCAGCCTCACTCCTCTCTAGCCAAAGTCTTCCTTCACTGGCGTAGCCTCAGTTTTTAAGGTGTCCCAGTGCGGCTATCCCTTGTTTGGAAACAAACGGTTTATGGAGAAATAGAATGGAGGAATGGGAAATAAAAGGAACACAATAAACATTAAAATGGCCTGAAAAGGAGTTTCAGTAAATGATTGGATTGCTCTCCCCTTTTTCTTTTTTTGTCATCCACAGTCCAAATTGCATTTGAATGCTTTTATGCACAAGACTTGTCCCCTGGTGTGTTAAACAGACAATACTATACAATGAATGACACAAAATCACCTAGCTCTCCAGTCTCAGCCCAATAATCCTCCTTTCTCCTGGACCAGAATGTTAAAATTCTAGCGGGGTGTGCTTGTTTTGGAATGGAGGGACTTTGTCATGTTGAGTGACTTGGAGCAGACACTTTCCCTCCAGGCCTACAGACTGATTCCACCCTCCGTGTCACCCCCATATCAGCTTTGGGTTGCTCTGACAGCCGGCCTACTTCATCAGCCTAATCTCTCGCTTCCATCTGCACCAGGTTTTCTCTAAAAACAGCTTGCTGAAAGAAAAGCTGGGGCAGTCCTTCTCAGACACCAAATTCACTCTTTCGGCAGATCAAATTTTATGGCGGGGAATTAAAAAAAAAAAAAAAGCCCAAACAGTCTAGTAAGGTTCTAGGTGAGGGATTCATTGCTCATCTAAAGGAACAAAATGATTTTTTTTTTTTTTAACGGTGTATTCTGCAAAGCTGAACTTCATGCAGTTTTCACTTTGCATTGCAACATTATCCATCACACTTTCTCGCCTGTTCAGTTGTGAACACATTTATGCGTGCGCTCCTTACAACGCATCATTTACACTTTGCAATACAAACCTGTGCACGTATCACACTATTCTACAAAGGCACATTCTTCATCAGTCTGAAAACGAGAGCTTGAAGCGGAATTACCGTGAGTAATTGTTAATAGGCTTGAGCAAATTAGTGGTGTGGAAACTGTAATTCATAGAATCTGGGCTTTTCTTTCATATCCATGTTACAGTAGATTTACACCGTGACCTGGTGTGTTTGCACTGCCAAGTGACATGGTTTTCATTGGTCCAAAGCTAAAGAGCATCTTGAACAAAACCCTGCTTTCAGCCCCTGTCGTGCCATCAGAGGCGGCGGGCAATTAAAGTCTTATTTAAAAATGCCAGCGTTTGTTTTCACTCTAGAAGCCCAAATAGAAATGATCAGACTGATCTGAGACAAAAAAAAAACCCGCTTTTGTCCAGCATGACTCAGCTCTTCTCCACAGCCCGGCAAGTGACCAAGGCCATTCTCCTGAAATCTGGAGCAGAGAATGGGCACTGTAATGAACCAGTAGTGAAACTATCATACTCTGAAATGAATGAGAGGCACGCTCTTAAAATTAAAAGTGCCCAAACTGTTCTTCTGAGCAGTGCCATAGAAGAATTGGGTTTTTGTTTTTTTTCCAAACCAGTTATAAAGGTTTCCAAAAAATTCTATAATACTTGTTTTGTCAATCCTATTGGATTCTTAAAGAATTCATAAAAAAAAAAACCAGACTTGCTGATATGGTTTAGGACACAGTATGATTCACTCTTGAGATGGTTTGTGAGAATGTCACAGAAAAGGATGCCCACCGAGTTTGGTGTTCATTTTTCTAACTCACAGTAAGAGGGTCACCTTTTTATTAAGATCTGAGTGAGAGGTTTTGGGGCGTGCATTTATAGAAAAAAAAAGTTGGTTGACTGTTGACCTCCAGAGTTTGTTAGCACAGTTAACCTGACGGTTCTCAACTTAAGACGCTAATTGTTGTGTGTTACTTGTGGAAAATTGTGTGAATCAGATTTTTGACTGAACTTAATGGTCCCACAACCCCACCACCCCGTTAGAACTATGAACAAATCCTAGTGGTTTTCATGACAAAAGCATATCAAGACTGTATTCCACCTCTATTAATATCAAATCGAAGTCGTGATAGATAATACATTTAAAAATAGGTTTAACTATATTGTATTAGTTACATGTTAAGTCTTTGAGATACGTATTTGTCTCTTTTGAATTTGGTCAAAAGTTTTATATCATCAAAAGGTTTTTTTTCCTAGAACCATTTTTCAAGCCTAGATCCACTGAGACCTTTACTTTTTATTATGTATTTTTTTTATCTGTCTCAGTTTCACTGTGACTTTCAGCACATGCTCATCTGTCCCGCTATCTGCACTGTGTTTGCCCATTGACCAAATGACCCACACTTAAATTCACAAAAGAGGGTTTTTTTTTTGTATGGGTAAGCACTTCTCATTGCAATGCTTATTGGGAAATAAGATTTGTTTATTGGAAGAGACTTTATAAAACCTTTGTTTATCTCTTGCATAAGCCAATGGCAGCCTTTAGATAAATAATTTAGAGAGAAGGTTGCTGCTACATAATATTTGTGACTATGACTGAGACGAGAGCCACTGTAAACCATATCCTCCAGTGAAACTGTTTAATAAACATGATCCTTATACTGTGTTTTTGTGCAGCTTCAGAACGTCGCAGTCAGTCTAAAAGTAGGGCAGTTATATGAAGAACAGTACTGCCACATGAATGAAAGTGAATTAGACTTTTTTTAAATTAAATTAGACTTTCATTTCTTAAAATGTGAAGTAATTGAAAACTTTTACGTCCTGCTGAGAGTCTTTGTTCCCCATTGTCGTGTTCAGACAAGTCAGCGTTGCAGAATATTAAAATGCATCTGTGTTAATGCATTAATGACCAAGGATAAGTGTCTCATTCATGAGGGAAAAATGCACTGGCTGTTTTAATGAAACATCTGCATTCATCCTCCCTGTGGATGCGGGGAGTATTGTTGTGAGATTCCACTTGCACTTATGTGAGTTGTGTGTTTGAAAAGCAATGATGTTGTTGTGTCTCAGACCCCTTACTGAGTCCACAGGGAGCTCTCACTCTTTGCTCAGCCATGGCTACAGCAGAGCCAAAGTCTGTGACAACTTTCCTTTCATTCGCTACTCCCTGTCTTGCTTTCACTTCCTCCCACTCAGTCCTTTTTCATCTTTTTGACATCTTTATTTTTAGGTGCTTTATATTATATATATGTTATTATTATCTATATTATATATGTGTATATTATATAGATATTATCTATCTATCTATCTATCTATCTATCTATCTATCTATCTATCTATATATATGTGTGTGTGTGTGTGTGTGTGTGT
>JBBIGA010000032.1:3245280-3258072 GCA_037576975.1 Alestes dentex
TAATATAATATAAATTATTATTGGACTATATGATGTCCTATATGATTTTTTGATATTGTACTCATTTATTATTTTTATGGTATTGTTTTAATAATAAGATGTCAAAGGAAAATAAAGAAAAAAAGCAGAAGTTTCCAGAAATTCAGATGAAAAATTACTGCATGAGAGAGGTAAAATGGCACTGTTAACAACCATATGATACTTGGTAGACCACTGTCTTCATCAGATACTGTGAGATGATGACGCAACACTGTGGGTATGAAAGAATGTCCAGCTGTCAAGAAACCATTACTGATATAGAGCAAAAAGAAATCTGGTGTGGAGAAATGAATAAATTTGAGCTATGAATCGGCATTTAATGGTGGATTTGTTTAGAAATGTAATAAAGAGTGGTCTCTGACTTTTGCACATGGATGCACACATGCTCTTATTAATGTGCCTGTCACCAGTCCCATACCTCCGTCCCTCACTTATTTGACCTGTCGACACCTTTTTTCTGCTATCCATCCACTTCTTGCCTCTCACATTCACCTCAACCTCAGTAACTGTACTGCTGACTCAAACGGTTACAAGGGCTGTCCTATCGCCAATCTCTTATCTTGCAGTATCCCTTCTCCTTAAAACCGCTCTCTGCTGGGCAGGTGATTATCTCTTCGCCCCAGTCTTCCCTCCCTACCTAACCTCACTCCTTCATCCTAACCTTGCTCCGAGGTGGTGGAAGTTCATCCTTTCCAACCTTTTTTTCTGAAGGTTCAAGCTTTTAAAGCTCAAATTTTGAAGATACCATGCTAATTATTGAATTGCCCTTTGCAGGAAACACTCAGTAGACAGAGTTAGGACTGCTTTAGTGATTCATGCATTTGTGATGAATCTTCATCTAGATTAGATAAACTGCTAATTTACAGGAATGGACACACTCGACAAAAGCAAGATCAGTGTGCATGGTGTGTAGGGTGCGGTGTGGTGGAGTACAATTCATGTGCAGCTGTGGAGCAGGGGCTTCTTATAGCAGGAAGATCTAGAATAATTTCTACTTCATTCATTAGACAAACTTCTGGAAAGTCCAGGGATAAAAAAAAAATGACCATGCTCACCTGTTTTAATTACAACATCATGTGAAAGAGATGATTTCCTCCTTTCTGCACTGAGCATGTTTTCGATCTCTTTCCACTTGTCTCCGTGCTCAGTAAGGATGCTTTAAAAGCCAGCGAATGGCTCGTTTTTGCAGCTTTAAGAAAACACAACCTGTCCAAGTCTTTCTAGACAATGCATCAGGTATTTTTCTGCAGACCTCTAAACCTGTGAGGTCATTCTGTAGTCAACATCATGGTTATATAAGGACCTTTAGCTCACTTTTAAAAACTTTGGAGATATACGAATGGACATTTTCCACTGAATGTCACCAGATGAACATGAATTTCTAATTTCATTCACTTCTCATGGAACAAAACTGCTTAGACTTAAGTAAGCATGACGGCATCTACAAAATGATGCAGAGCTTAAGAGGTCTATGAACAACAGATGTTTTGTGATTTGGAAATTGGTGTTATTTTTGCAGTAAGCAGAGGATGATGACTGAATTAATAAATAATTTACCAGGTGAACTAGCTAGATCAACTGGTAGATCAATTTACACATATTTTGAACTAGGCTTAATGAAAGGTAAGACAGCTGCATGTAATGAAACAAAAGTTAGATGAAGTGACCAATGGCACTCAAATAACAATGACTCAAACACTTGCAGCATAAAGGCTACTTATAGCTCATATAATATATGGAATGACAAGACCAGAAGCAGACCAGATGTGCTGGAAATTTGGTCTAGATTTAAAGGTTAAAGCAGTGGTTGAATAGTATGTCAGAATGTTGAATGTTTTATTCAGAAAGAGTGAATAAATAGGTGAAAAAAGCACATCTGGCCTGCTTCTGGGCTGGGCCAGAATTAAATGCTGAATGTGGCCCAGGTTTGAGCCATATCAGCACTGCTGTCAGGACAGGGTTAAAACTGGAATTTGAAGCAGGGGAGACTTAAAAATGGTGAAGAGGTTGTCAACTGATAACAGGCTTGACTCTGTTGATTTATTAAGCTAAACAATCACCAAGCCAAGTAGCTTGCTAGCCCCATAATCCACACAATAAAACTTTGGACATTGTGCTGCCTGAGTTAAAGGGAAGATCACTCCCCATTTGAGACTGTACGCGTTGGAAACTGGGCCTAAATAAAATGTACACCTCCTTTGGACCGTGTGTCTACCATGTGTTATTTCTGAAACACATCCAAATGTCATTTTATCTTTGAGGAAAAATGAATGGATTTTAATACAAATATCAACTAATGTGGCCCTTTATAATCACACGTGAACACACCACAGCAAACAGTGTGAACAATGTTGAATTCTTTCTCTGCATTTAACCCATTCACCAAGTGAAGCAGTGAGCTGCCACCAACCAAAGGAACAGTGTGTGGGGATGGTACCTTGCACAAGTGCACCTCACTGATGGCACTAGCAGTGCTGGGATTCAAACCCACAACCTTCTCATAGCAGGGGCAACTCCAGGCCTCCAGCTGCACAAACAGCAGCTACTCAAGCTGGTTTACTGTGATGTACAGTAAACACTGGCATGAAACAGAGCTACAAAGGGTTCCTGTCCACTCTCACTGCAAAATTCTGTCTTCACTGTCACCACTGGGCAATGTGGACATTCAATTAGCAGTAATATTCTGCTGCTGGAGTAAACTGAACACTTCCAAAAGGGTACATAATTAATTAGAACGCAATTAACATTATTTGAATAAGGTGTTGGATGGTTTAGTTCCAAAAACTGCTCTTCCAGCATACCTCATTTCAGTTTAGCACTGAATGGGCAGGTCTTGTGTCAGAGGACGCATTTTAACAACCATGTTCAAATTAGAACATACTGTATATGTCTAAACCAAATCATTTTTACAGTGTGTTCATATCATTCCCTTAAAGATGTTTCTCATTATTTCTTTTCTTTAATGTCTTTTGTACAGGCATAGGTTTACTATCCAGTGTGTCTTATACATTCCTTATATATGGTTATTTGTAATTCATGTGAGTGGATTATGGTAATATGAAGAACCAGGCATGCATGTCCAATTTTTTAACCATTGGTATTCTTTAACGCACGCATTCTACCCACAAATCTGTTTTCTATGCACCATATGGGAATTCTGTAGAATTCGCCCTCTACAAAGATTTTATGAATGAGTCGAGTCAGTTCAAATCTTTTTACAACTGATGTTGTGAGCAGAATCTGTGTCTGAGCCCCCAGTGAGCAAGCCAAGGACAACCAACCTAAGGAAAAATTTCCTAAAGCTGAATTGAGGAACCCATCATTCTCTGATGAATGAACCCCATTGAATGGGGCACCTTCAGTCAAATCTGTAACAGGATTGGTCCTTAATTTTCCCAATGAAACATGACTAGTTTTTATTTATTTATTCATTTTATGTAACCACTTAATCCTCACCTGGAGCCAACACACACAAGGCAGGGCACCAGCCCACCACAGGGAACCCACACCACCATAGGGCCCTTTGTTTATTTATTTGTTTGTTTGTTTGACAGCAACAGTAAACATGGTTAGAGGTTCAGTAATTTTTGCATGTAAAATCGGAAGCTTTTTTCCTAGTTATGTAGAGGCTGTTAAACTAATAGAGTTTTGCATAGTCCTGGTCCAATTATGGCTCTTCTTAATTTACTCTATGGATACAGGGTTGTTTAGAGACTGAGAGGAAAATGAATTGGCAGTGCCTGTGCTAACCCAGCACTGTCAGCTGACTGCAGAGTCACAGAATGATGTGCTCTGGACCTCCGCTGTGCCCCCCTGCTGCTATAAACACTCGCGCTGTGCGAACACATCCAAACAGCTGGTGCTTCCCCACCCCCTCAACATGGGGTCATTACCGCCAATTTGGAGGCGCCGCGTATCGCCTAAACTTTGTTACATAATGGCATATGATAGCACTCACGGCCTACCTATGTCCTCTAACCTTCAAAGTGTAGATATTTAAAGCAACTGAGGGTACTTGGCATGAATATAGGCATTCGTTCTGGATGGTGTCAGAAGCACTATGTTAAAAAAAACACAATGTTCATAAGGAGCATCACGCATGTTCGCGAATGACGTTTTAGCAATGGTGAACAATGACTATTAGGGCTAGCTCTTCAGATCAGGCCATAAATATCAATGGTCAAAAAACAAAGAAAAACGTGTCAATGAGAACGCTATGATATACTTTTGCTGCTATAGGATTCTAGTGGTGTGCCAGTGCTAAACTAAAAGCATTGCAAATTGTTCTAGATTAAATACTCATTTCAAATGTTATTTAAAGCTTGTATCAGACATATTAACATATATTTTAAATAGATCTTGTATGTCGTATTTCTGTAGTGACTTCTGCACTAAGGAGTTCTGGTTAGAGCTGCCATCCGTAAGAAGCCTATTGGTTTGGCTGCTACTTGTATTCATAGTGAGTGATGTATCTACAGCTTCCAGAGGGCCTTGAGTCATTTTTTTCCTTTATGGCGTAAGTTCTACCCTCTGAAAATCATAGCAGGAGTGGTTGGTTCTTTGCTAAGTTCCTAATTATGCTAGTGGTTAATCTGACACATTAAGCCTTCAATCCAGCCATGAAGGCCTAAGCAATTGTTTATTAACTATTTCTGCCTAGATACCACAGAGAAAACATTCTCATTGGATTATTTTTCGCTCGCGCATTACAAGGAATTTAGCCCTATCACTTTCAAAAAGAGTAGTGGTGCAGTACTTTATTTAGAAACATCATTTAACTTGAAAAGAAATAAAAATCATTAGGCTTTCTCTGAAGGCCCTGTGGGCTCCCCTCTGGGTTTTAGGCTACATCCATGTTACAGAATTGTAGTGGCACAAATCCAACTGACGTGATTAGATTTGAGACACTTTCATATGTAGTCCAAGGTCAGACACATTTCACACATTCAGCATGGGGTCATGGAACTGTAATATGATTGGCGAGGTTAGAATTCATTTTCATGTTCTTTTGTTCGTCTGTTTGTTTGTTTAGACTTCGCTGCATGTGTATTTACTGATGCTGTCATCTTCCACTGTTGGCAGCTTGCTGGTGGCTAACATGATGATTAAATTTATGTTCCTGCTTTCAGGGCAGGACTGTGTTCACACCAATGACAGATATGGGTTATTTACAAAATACAGAATTGTAAAATCTGTAACGCCAGATTCAAGCAGAAATGTAGCATATCTGAAAACACATTCAGCTGCTAAATGGATAGTCAAATTTGCTAATTGTAAAAATGCAAATTGTGCTTGGCAGAACTGACGCTGCTCTAGGCAGGGACCAATGTCTACACGCCCTCAAATAAATGTAATTATTTAAACATTTTTTCAAATGAAGCATATTTTATTCATTATTATGTTTTTTATGTGGGTAACGCTGTTGCCTCACACCTCATTTGGGGGTTAAAGCCTGGGTCCTGGCCTTGTGTGTGTGGAGTCTGCTTGTTCTCCTTGTGGTGGTGTGGGTTTCCTCTGGTTTCTCCCACAGTCCAAAGACATACTTGTCAGGTGAGTTGGAGTTTCTAAATTGACCGTGTGTGTGTGTGTGTGTGTGTGTGTGTGTGTGTGTGTGTGTGCACTGTGTTGGGCTGGTGCCCTGTCCAGGGTGAGTCCCTGCCTTGCACCCTTTGGCCCTGGGATAGGTTCCGGGTAGCTGTGAGCCCTCTGAGGTTGTAGCGTTTACCTGTGACCCCAGTGAGGGTTAAGCAGTTACAGGAAGTGAGTGATATTTCTTTGAAAAGAACTGCAATATCATGCCATTCTTTACATTTTCCTATCTCACGCTATTAAAAGAAAGAATGAATATGATTACCTGCATGCAACATTAATTATGAATAACTAACTCTTTAAAATCCCCAACCAGTTTTAAATAAATCTACATTTATTTAACTGTACCTCAAATTAATCAGCAAAATCATTTACAAGCCTCACAGCAGCAGAGTTAGAGTGCAAGAATGTTTTTTTTTTTAGCTTACTCTTTATTCAGAAATCACCAGTATAGAGTAGGTAATGTCTGTCATTACTGTCCCTGTGTGCAAAGCAAGATATACACATAGGACTACATTGTTTTCCTGTTATGTGTTTATGAGTAGAGCGTGTTCTGGATGACTACGAGCCAGTCTCTTCTACAGCAGTGTTTTCCTACTGAGGTGTTTGAGTGATGCTTTTTGCAGCCTGTATCCTCAGCACCCACAGATGTGAATTTCAGGGTTTGTCGAATGAATTTGTCATAGCCATTTGAAACAGCCCTGGTAACAGAAGACACGAAGGAAACCCAATTTTGCAAACCGTACTTTTGCTTTGCTCGGAAGAAGCAAACCTAATGTTCACAAGCTGTACTCCTTTGTCTCAGATGAGTGGATGGAGGTGTTCACTCCTGAGAAAGATATTTTTGGGGTGGCATACAGAGGTCCAATCAGATTTCAGGAGTAGCCAGTGCCACTCTGGGTTCGCCAGTGCCAGGAAGGATGATGCCTATGCTACTCATAGCTTTGTGCTTTTCATTAGCTCAAATTCAAGTGCAGCTCTATTGTAAAATCGGCTGAACCAAGTCCTGTGAATACCTAAGGGTGTGATTAGAAAATCATTTTGAAGCAATGAATTGAAGCTAAGCCACAGAGCTGGCACAAATGTGTTTCCATTGCAAGGAAATGACGGAGCACTGAATATTTCTCAGAACTCACTGTTGATGCTGTCTTCTCAGAAACATATATAGTGTCACAGGACCAGTGTGAAATGGATAGCCAATATCCACCTGTCTGAGCTCACTCTGCCTCTGTAAGTGACAGAGCTGCCCAATATAAGAGTTATGCATAGGGAGATATGCTTGGTTAATTAACAAACCCATATGTCTCCATAGAGTTTGTTTCACAACCCAGCTGGAATAAACAGTATCACAGTCCCAGGACGCACATAACTTTACATTGGATGGTCGATAATCCACACTTAATTAAGGAACTGCTGCTTATTTGTTGACAGGTGCAAATATATATCCTGCAAAAAGACCTGAATGTGCAGCTTCTGTTGTTTGACGATGAACTTTGTAAGAAGAGCTTCGTCTTTGCACTTTCCGGCTCTTTATATTTTGCATAAATATGCTAGCATAAGAAAAAGCTCTCCACCACTAACCTACACAGAAATTATGCAGTTCAGAGCATCTATGCACTCTAGGTAGTTCAATTTCAGACATTTTATACTCCCATACAACCATCAAATCTCCTCCTGTGTACCTCCTCTTGTTTCTTACACCCACACAGTGCCACGATGCATAAGATTCGGCTTTTTACATATAAACATGTTTTTGATGTGATTACACAACACACAAGATGTACAGGATGGCTCTGTACAAATAAATAATGGCAGCCTGTTTTATTAGTGCAGTGCTCTCTGTATTGCTGGTCAGAAGAGAGAGATGAGTGAGAGAAAGACAGAGGGTCGGGGAGGGAGAGAGAGAGAGAGAGAGAGAGAGAGAGAGAGGGAGAAAGCGAGAGAGAAAGAGAGAAAGGGATAAAGTGAGAGAGAGAGAGAGAGAGAGAGAGAGAGAGAGAGAGAGAGAGAGTTAGAGCAAAGCATAAGGTGTATCCCCAACCATCAGACTCCCATCCCACCAGACTACTCCACAGAGTTGTGAAGTACTAGTCTCAAAGGTTTTATTCTTTTTTGTTAAAGGAAGCACCAGGCTTCAGGACTGACACAAGCCAAAACAAAATTAATGAGTTTCCTCCCCCAAAGGAAACTAACTTACCTATTCCAGAACAAAACAAAAGAAACATACAAAAACATACCCTTAACTCCCTTCTATAAACATAAGCAAAAATACCCCACAGATATTTGGCTGCACCTCCTACAAGTTCCCCTCAAGAAGTTGTTCAAAAATAAGTGAAGACAGCTGGAAATACACAATGAATATAATACAAGCTAAAGCAACCCAAGGAGGGCTGACCATGTTACTCCACACCACGCAGTTCTGGGAGGTGGGCCTCTCACAGCAAGTGAAGGTGATCATTCTGTCATACATGAACACTCGACAGCACACAGTGTGCACAGACAGTACTTTGCTCAAGGGTGCCTGAGATGCACCACTAGCAGTCTTGAGACTCAAACCCATGACTTCCCGACTGCAGGATGAACACCTTAACTGCTAAGCCACCAGCGGCCCTGGAAGAGAAAGGAGCGATGAGACCACCAAGCATAGAACTTTTTATATGGTAGCTCAGGGAATCATCACATATAGCAACAACACCTGGGTGTCAGTTGGGCCAGTTGGTGGTCTAGTGGTTAAATAGTAGCCTCTGCAAGCTGAAGGCTGTGGCTTTGAATCCCAACGCTGCTAGTGTCATCACTTAGGTGCCCTTGAGCAAGGCGCCCTTCTTTTGTGGCTGTGCAGTGCTTTACTTGGTGAATGGGTTAAATGCAGAGAAGGAATTTCACATTGTTCACATAGTGTGGTGTGGTGTGTTCACGCATGACTACAAGAGACCGCTCTACTTTAATGAGAGGAGAGAGAGAGAAGAACAAGAGAAAACATGACAACACAATACATGTTATGTCACTGGACTGATAAGATGGACGGAAGGACAGACAGACAGACAGAGAGAGTAGGCATAGAAAAGAATCACACGCTTCAAAATATTCACATTTCGTTGCTTTGCAGCCTGAAATAAACACACACACACACACACACACACACACATACATGCTTACACACACAAACAAAAATTTTCCAGTTGTATTTGCTCAGTGTAATTTTTTACATCTAAGTGAATTTTTTTGATAGCATGCCAATAAATGAACAAATAAAAATGAATAAATTAATTAATGAATAGAATCACTGAGATGGATAAAGGATCACCACCCTGTATAAGGACCACCGTTAGCTTTAATTACTACCTTGAATCTGCTGGGATACTTCTTTACCAACTTGGCACATCTAGACTGTGCAATATTTGCCCACTCTTCTTTACAGAACTGTTTGAGCTCTATCAAATTGAATGGTGACCGTTGGTGGACTGCAATTTTCGAGTCATTCTACCGACTGTCTGTGGGTTTTAATTCTGGGCTCTGACTAGGACACACAAGGGCATTCACCTTTTTCTCCTTCAGCCACCGTGTGGTCAGTTTTGCAGTGTGCTTTGGGTCATTGCCATGCTGGAAGCTGAAGCTTCTTCCATCTGACAACTGGCAGAGGGCAGCAGGTTTTTCAGAATCAGAATCAGAAAACTTTATTGATCCCAGAGGAAATTGGTCATGCTGCAACTGCACAGTCACACAGAGACACAGAGACGAGAACAATGTAAAATGTAGTATAAAATCAAAATGCAACTCTCTTAAAAAGAGATTTGGTGTTGAGGCCGTCAAACCTTTTTTTGCCACTTGGCCTCAGAATCTTCAAGGTGCATTTTGGCGAAGCTCAATAAAGACTTACTGTGACCTTTCTTGAGGAGTGGCTTTTTTCTTGCAACCCTCCCAGAGAAGCCACATTTGTGGAACATTTGTGACATACAACGGCCCTTATTTATCTCAGTGATTCATAGTTTTTTCCTTTTCTTTTTTTTTTTTTAACTTTTGCTGCCATATAAGTTGCGTTGAGTAAATACAGTTGAAATATAGTTGTATGTGTGTGTGTTTGTGTGTTCATTTCAGGACCTTTATGTCCAACACAACCTTTCATAAATAATTATAAATTAGAAGCAAAAGACCCAATTTCTAGGTCAATTGATTATTACTGACATCGTGATCACTCTGTCATTGAGCAATGTCATTAAATAAAAATTCAAATGAAATGAAATGAAATGAAATGAAATGTGTATTTTTATCCCTAATGCTGCAGTTAGAAACCACTGCCCTTCATCATTTGTAAAACCACTGCTGTGAAAAAAACTGGCCTACATGTGCTCCACCCACGAAGACATTCTTTTGCCCTTGTTATGGGTTAACTTTGTTAACATTATCTTGATTACTTGAAAAAACTACATCCACTCTGCTCTAACCTTTCACATGCCTACAAAATCAATATCATGTGAAATAAATAAAGGACTCAGTTTTGGTCTTTAAAGACTGGACTGCATGCTAAATTTGCTCATTAGGTTGAGAGGGTTTCATAACACTTGTTTAGATTGTAACTGTTTCAGTGAAAGAATACATTTTAGAGCATGAATACATCAGTTTTTGACAGCTTTTCATCTACATAGGCCTCCAAATGTTATCACCGTGGCAAGACTGTACCAAACCATGCCAAACATATAATACATACATTAGATGACTATGCTGATAAACTCAGTTCCAAGTCCCGAGGTGCCTGTAACGTCCATCTGAAGATTTAGCAAGTGGCCAAGGGTTAAGTGAATATGAGACAATGAATGGGTGAGACCTTTGCAAACTACCATCACAAACAACACTCTTAAAGAATTTGACCTTTAGAACTGACAGAAGGGTTGCCTCTCTGCTTATACATCGAGCTATATGACCTTCCGGATGTCATCCACAACCTCATTCATACCTCCAGTGATGCAGGTCAGCATTCCTGCTCAGTCTGGGCTTTCTGCAGCACGGCTGTTCCTCAAAAAATGTTCCTTGGTATTCATGTAGATTCCCAGTATTCCACAAAGCTACTCCATCAAGTGTGTAAGTGTTGAAGCAAGCCATAAAAACAAACCATTTACTGTATCAGTCCCTATATCTTAAAAAAAAACATTACGACGAAAAAAGATGTGCTGCGCATCTGGAATATTGGAGGAGAATTACAAATTTCTGTAATCCTTTCTTGTCCGTCAGTCTTCCAAGATTAGTGTTTATGCCCTTAGCGTGCTAATAATGATGGCGCACCCTCAAGCCAAAGGTACTAGGCTCACAAAATCAATGAGGACAGATCTATAATGCTGAAACTGTCTGAAGACCATTTTTCTTCAATAACACACTCTTATAATATGATGATTCATTAACTGATGAAGAACCCTTCTGCCATGTATTGTATTGCCTATTTGTCTCTATTGAGAGGAAAAAAAGGAGTTTTGCATTATGTCAAGCAGTCTTTATTAAATGTTTTTCCCATTTTTCACTTCATACCTGCTGATTAATACTTTTATCTCCTTCTGTAACAGGACCCTAAACTGTGCATACCGTGTTTTTACACAGTTTGACATTTGTTTGATAGTTTAAAAATGGTATCTGGGGCAACGTAATACAACATATGTGGAAGTGGAAACACTATTAATAAAACACGTCAGTCTGTTTGCCACCCACCTTTGGCATCAGACGGTTCTTGTTAAACATCATAAATCAATGTATAGTCATAAATGTCAAATGAGTAGTCTGTTATGTTCTGCTCCCCCAGCTGTGATCTTCTTTGCTCTGTAATGCGCAGCTAAATCAGAACAAGAAGTGTTCAGTTCTGCTGTTTCCGCATTCTTAGCCCACAGCCATGGTTGAGGGTTCCTGCAAAGACAAAAGCTGACATATCTTATCCTAAATCATGCAGAGAAGCCTAACTGTTACTTAGCCCTTAGGCACATGCAATATAAATTATTTGCTTTTACTTACATGTATTTAAAAAAATGTTCCACACAGAAAGTTCATAATACTCCTAATATTTGCCGCTCTATTGTAGTTTTGATCCTCGTACTTAGCCCCAGACTCCATTTGGGCAGACGTTGCATAAGCTATGGAGACTGGCGTGGGATTACCGCAGTTGGAATAAATGGGTCATTTAAAATGTGGACTGATGCTGAAAAAATAACACTACCTTTTACTTCCACAGCTTGAATCACTATTCCTTTTTTAAATTGCCTTTTTTTTCTTTGTTTCTTATGACAGTCCTGTCTTCTTCCGCTGTTCACAAAAGCATGTTTGATTCATGACAGCTTTCTAGGAATTCTCCATTGTGTCATGAGGAATCATCAAGGAATTCTGCTGCTCGGATAAAGTAATGGACTTAACAGCTATTCCAGGAGAACAAGACTTTCTTTCGCTTTCCTCGATCCCCATCCATGTGTGCAAACACATGCCATAATTTTTACCCAACAAGATCATCTTTCAACGCACTGGATCAAGAAGACTGCACAGATGGTGCAGGAGACTGTGATCTTTCTAGGCAAGAATGAGGAAGACTTGAAAGTTCTCGAACTTCAAAGCTCCAGTTTTTACTTTCCCAAAGCATGAACTCTCAGACATTCCCCTTTCAAACTTCTCATCTGAGGGCTCCCCTCCAGCTTGTTCCGCACATCATGTGGGCCGAGCGAGACAGAACCAGTCAAGAAATGGTGCTCATCTTCATCACAAAATGCACTTCGACCTACATCTTCAATTGCACAAAAAGAAAAGATCAAAGGAACATGTCAATCATCACAACTCATAAATTCTGATATCGCGTTAGAGAGCGAGAGTCGAGTTCACGTACCGCAGTTCTGCAAAGTGGACTCTCTTTAGAAACACATGACCAGCCCCAAGGATCTCCATCAAAAGACGTGCAGGAACAGCTATGAAATCTTGAATACAGCCAATGGGAAAAATATGATGGAAATTTTCCTTCATATACCACAGTACAGTTCAGGTACATATTTTATCGTTCTTTTTCTTCATAGAGTGAGACATTTCTGCTTTTTTTTTACTGTATGACAGAGGTAATTGGACATTAGAAAAATGTTGCACTCAGCAGAATTTGACACATTAACAAAGACTTCCTACTCTGAACTTCACCTTAATAGGAAATTCCTA
>JBBIGA010000032.1:3258172-3278058 GCA_037576975.1 Alestes dentex
AAATGTTGCACTCAGCAGAATTTGACACATTAACAAAGACTTCCTACTCTGAACTTCACCTTAATAGGAAATTCCTACTCTAAACTGTTGACTGACTTTTCCCCATCAACAGGGAATTCCTACCCAGAAAGTTGGAAGATTCACACCATAAACAGTTATAACATACCACATATCAAATTACAAATATGATTATTAGTAGTATAGTATTTGTAATGTACAGTATAGTATTTGCTTTAGTCAAAACTTGGTTGGTAAAGAACAATCCATTGACCATTAGGTACAAATACAAATGACCTAGCTTGCTTGTTGCCATATCTGTAGTGTCCATGCTTTTTCCCACTTTAAAGCTTGAACATGCTGAGGTCAAAGCCAGCATAATGAACTGTAGCCAAAACTGAGATATCTGAAAAAATCATTGTGGTTCCTACCCTCCAAGGAAGACATATCAGTATTTTTAACCAATCAGATGATCATCAGAAATGACATATTGCAACTGCAATAATTTCAGGAGCTAAATTGGCTGTGTGTTCAGTAAATATGCTCTTTTGTTTGTTTGTTTGTTTAAATGTATAAAAAGAGCTGCTAGGCAAATATCTTGAGTAAATCATTATATAATTCACTTTCTTTCTGATAAAGCATTTCAATTGTATATGTAATCACTGAGCTATTAAATTAGACGTTAGGCACAGACTAGCTGGCCCGGAATCCTGCACATTAAGGCGCACTTTCACACTACCTTATTGCCTTTTAGAGCTCCACAGGGATCCTTAACATTATGAGACATTGCATCAGCACTTTCGCAGGATGCCATTAAGTTTGTCCACATCCTAATGCTGTGGGTCATACTTAATCTTTTAAAGTCTAACTTTCTTCTGCTTCAGTCATGCTGTAGTGCTCTAAGTATTAACAGATCAGTTTTTTCCAAAAGATTTTCCTCTCTGGATTTCCACCTGCAGCTTGAACCTGTTGAGAACTTTTCAGCCTTTCAATAACTGGGGCATTCGCGTTCATCTAACAACAACATGTTAAAAGAGACTGCAACATCTGGGCTCAGTTTCCAGGCAAAGGGCGTTTAAACTAGGTGTGATAAATAATACTTTTGAACGGGTTTTCTTTTTTTAACAGTCAAAACACTTTAATCTGTTTACACAGCCATTTGAGTTCAAAAGGGTGCCGACTAGGCTAATCTCCATTGACTGTGTAATTTAGTCAATCGCCAGGCTCGATCCATGTCTAAGAGACAGACCCGGGGAGTTTTATGAGCCGTGAATAAGCTCCAGCTTTCATCCCTGTATGTACTCTAGTTCAGAGGTTCAGAGCTACAGTCTTGGTGGCCCAGTGCCCCTGCATAGTTTCGTGTTTTCTCAGCTCTGATGTGCCTGATTCAGTTCATCAGCTAATTATCAAGTCCTTCATGCTCTGAATCACTGCATTAGGGCAGGGAAAACAAGAAATTGCGCACCGAGGTGAACACAGGGGTTGAGAGAATCTCAATGAACCATAGAAAACGTTGGTACCTTAATTCACACACTAAAGCAAATAAACCTTTCAGGGTCAGTTCCTCAGAAGCATAAGGCCATTTCTTCAAAAGCATAAAGTCATTTTAAGTACTTGGCTCTTGAAAGTCATTCTACAATGAATGGACTCTTGAGTGGCACAACTGTGTAGGCGTTGGTCCTGTCATTGCGAGATTGAAAGTTCTGTACCTGTTGATGCCACAGTCAGGCTTTACTTTCTCTGGGTGGGCAAGATGGCCCTCCCTCTCCCCCAACACTTTACACAAAGCTAGCCAAAGGGGGCTGCTGATGTAATAGAACTGACTGTAGGAATTCTCCTCCAAGTGGTTTAGTAGTCCAAAGACTCTTTAGTAGCAGTTCGAAAATATGGCTGGCTTCATGTGACTCATAGGAGGCACATGGGGGGCATTCACACTACCAGTACTGGTGGTATCATGCGAACGGGGGAGTTCTAGCTACTGGGTGGATTCTAGTATTTTTCAACCTAATCTCCATATTTGTTTTCCTGTAGTGATGGCTACCACGGGGAAATATTGTGATCTGTGCTCCTGTACTTAACCAAAATCCATTTCATTGGGCAATTGCTGAATTCCATCAGTGAGCATTTGAAATGTATAATTACAGAATGCAAATTCAAAACTATGACCATTATGTTCTAACACAGACAATGATCAAAATGTTTCTTTTGAAGACTCATACAACACCTATTACTAGAGCAGCATAGTAAAAGACAGTTGTAGTTACTTTTGCTTTTTCCAATGTTTTCTGGTATCCATACATGCGCTGTCAAACACTACCATATTGATAACATGATGATACCAGTTCACCAATACTACCAATAAAATCTTCCCTCTGGAAAAATCGTGTCATTGCTGCAGGAATTACTTACATAGATTTTCTCTCAAATGTTTTGATGTTAGAACTTCAAAAATAACCTGTCTTAAAATCTTGAGTTAATTAAACTTCTTAGTAAGTTAACAGAACCAAAACAAAATATGTACAAACTGAATCATTTTTCACAGTGCCATTTAATTTACAAATTTGGAAAAGATGTATCAGTCAACAGTATACTGCTCATGTAACCTAATAGAAACTGATGAATTAGGTACAACTAACTTTGCATCTATACCGCATTGTCCATTTTATCATCCCCACGTACAATACAGATTGACTCATAGTAGTGCTATGGTTGGGGTTTGGATTAGAACCAGGGTTAGAGTTTCAGGGTGCTAGGGCAAATGGTAAGGTAAGGATTCGGTTAAATTAAGGTGAACTGAATAGATATTTAGATGAATGTAAGTTAAAGGTAAAGTCAGCATCTAGAAAGTATCTACGAAAGGCTACCCAAATAAAATGTTACCACACACTCATACCTCCCTGCACGCCATGCGCTTAATTTTAAGTTTGAGTTCTTTTTCATAACTTTGCTCATCTAGTGTTCATTTGTAGTCAATGATGTCACATAAGTCTATTAAGTAATTTATTTACATGCACCAAAGGTAGTATTTTGCAAGTAAAAGTTGATTCTTCAGTCTCCGGATTTTCTTGTAGACAGGGTGTGTTTGTGAACTGGAAGTTGGCCTGGTATATACAGACATATCCTTTTTTTTCAGTGAAGGGCAAACCACCCACAAAGACATGGCTAAGTGTTATTTACTGCTGTCAGTCAGGATTTCTTTTTTCTGATGCTTATGCTGAACGTCGCCATATGGAGAACGTTCCACACTGAACTTGGTCCACAGTCAGGCATCCTATGCTAGTGAGAATCCACAAAACATCTCATAAATACACTCACACACCTGTCTTCCTTTTTTCTTATCAAAATAAACATGGTCTTTACTCAAGTAGTCATCATGTCTTTTAGCTATTCGAGTTTGAGCTACTAATGCATTTGAATTTTTATTAGGTAAAGACTGCTTTGTAGAATTTACCCAAATGTTCTGTCTAGTGCACCAAAATGTTCACTTTACATGTTCTCAGAATGCAGAATTCTTTGGTGGTATTTGATCAAACAGTGCAACGACATGTATGGGTCTAATAGGGATATGACTTGCGAATTACATAAAGAGTTATAATGTTTGTTCCCAAGTAAGCATTGGCTGAACTATGAAGGAGCATGGGTGGCAGCATCAGCAATAGACTGACTGGGTCACGAAAATCTTAAAATCTTAAACTACATTCAGTCAGATGGTCTCTTTTTCAGAAATTCTCTTCTCTTCTTTGAAATGAAAGCAAGTGTTTCCACCAGGAAAGCTCTTTTAATACTATAGTTTATCATCTGAATGCATCCAAATACCAAATGAATCCTGCATTTCAGTGTTGCATGGCATCTCACACTCCTCTGAGGTTTCGAACAGCTTCCTTAGCAGAAGGAGAGGAGCAACTTTAGAGTCCCATGTGCAAGGCATACAGTACATCGAAAAGGTCTCAGTCTTAAATCCTGTGTGTCTGCTTTTTGCAACAGGCCCTCAATGCTTACCAATGAGATCCCGTTGAGTTAGCATGTGCATCGATAACGCACCGAGTATCTCCCAAGGCCTTGAGCTAAAGGAGGGATTGGAGGAATTAAAATATTCAGCTCATGGAAACCAGACTCCAGAAAATCAATTTCTTCTCCCCTTTCATGTTGGAGATCTTTGCAGATCCGACACATGGAGGCCCAAATTAAGGTTGAAATGGAGTGCATTCACGCAGCTCCTGGGGAATCAGGGCCCAGGTCGCTGGAGAACGTGTGACCTAGACTCACACTCCAATTAGCAAGGGTTTGAATTATGAAGCCATTCCAGCAAAAGCGGGATAATGTACTGTGCTACAGTGTGTGAAATCTGCAGTAAAGATGGATATGGCTTGCTAATTGAGTTGTAATTATTCATAGGAACACAAACATGCATATGTATTGGGACCACATGCAGAAGTTTTCTCCTGTATAGTAGTATATACAGAAAAAAAGGCTGATTCATTTGTACACCACGATCCAAATTAAACTCATATTTTACTTCAGTATCTGAAAAGTACCATGAGACATATGGTCACAAACAAAAGAGAGCATCTAAATATCAAACAAATCAAAAGTCCCAAAGACTAGGTCCTCATCACAAGGACACGGAACAAAATATGTGCCATATGCTCTGGGCCCTTGTCCTCAACAGTGATGCTTAAATGACATATATGTTTGAGTTTGTGCTATACCTTGCAGTGGTGCATTTACTGTATCTACAGCGTGTAGAATAAGGAAAAGTCCTGGGAAAAAACAACGGGAAGGCATCAAAACGTAAGAAATGCATTCACCTGAGTTTTAAAAGATGACCTTCAAATCAAGAACCCCCTCTCTAAACATCGCTGTCTTGTTTTTTCTCTTTCAACAATTCAGCGCCTTCAAAACGGCTCTGTTTTTTTTAATCTGCTGCCCCAACACACCCACTGCCTTTATGTCTGTGTTTTGACAGTGATGAAGAAAAACAGAAGATCTAACCTCCAGATTACTCTACAGAAATCAGTGACAGTTTTAGTTGAATACATTTTTATTTTGTTAATTATGTTAATTCCTCATTATAGTGTAATTTCTTCAAATTAAAGGTAGAAATGTACCTATCATGTAGTTAAAAGTGTGTTTTCATACTTATTCATTTCAGCAACACTGAAATGGTTGCACCATTCAGAAGGAATGGTGGACCTGAAGTTATTATGCTTTCTATAACAGCCAGTTTTTTATTGCCGTGAACTGATGTCTCCTCAGTTCTTCTCTCGTCCATCGACCTTGACCTGGAAGTTTATCGAAATCTGACATTTTTAAGGGCGTATTAATTCTTTAAGGAGTGAAGAGGCTTCCCCTAGCAAGGACACGCAGCTGCATCCTGTGCAAAAGACATTTTTGTTTTTCTGTGCAGACTTTCATGAGTCTGGTGGAAGACAACCCGTTGTCAAACTTTGCACTAGTTACAAGCACGTCACAAAAAGTACTTGTTCAGAGTGAAAAATACTGTATTTGCAAAACCGAAGAAGTCCACACTGTCCTGTTTTCATTTAAGGATTTATGTGTAATCTGTTAGTAGCAGGTAAACAAGATGTTCTCACTCGTTTCCTGACCGGTACACCCCTCGAGGGTGTTTTGGTCACGCATGTGTTGTATGGCTGTATTTCTGCAGTGAAATAATGTTCTTTGGCTTTTGTGTTTTGCAGAAGACACATGTATCGAGTGCTTGGGCACTTTAGAAAAATTCAGAAACGTCACATACGTGAGCACAGCAAAACCACAAACTGCAAATGAAGACTTTGATACAGGCCAGTCTTTTCAATTCTGCGCCACGTTATTTTCCTTTGTCCAAGTTCTTCTCCCCTTACTTCATCAGTTTCCTAGTAATTGTTCCTGTCCTGATATCTTTGTTCCTAGTGTTTCTCCAGTTTTTCTCATTTATTTTTGTAGGACGGAATGATACTGTCTGCCTGTTCTCTGACCCCTGCCATGGATTGTGATCATGATGAAAGGCAACGCCTCCAAAAGGAAAAAGACTTGGACTTACATACATGTGATCTTCCTTACCAATTAGTTATAATAGCCATATTTATTATTAATTTCATGGTCATACCTTATATGTTTGTCGACTGGTCCACCACACAAGGTTGCATTGGTTATGCAGGCATACATCATATTAAATTCTCGATAAATGGTAGGTTGGCAGTTAGGGAAATACAGGTGGTTCTGGTTTGGTAGAATATACTTCAGTGTGCTTTTACATAGCTTGCAGTACTTTGGGTTTTGTTTTTTAACAGAAAAGCTTGTTTTCTACCTCCATATATAAGGCATGGGTTGTCTGCTGTCCATAGCATCCATTATTGAATTTATTAGACGGCTGTTTAACACAACTCCTAAACCACACACTCATGATCATGAGTGCATGTGCTCTTTGTGATAAATGAATGACATTACTATACACAGAAAAACCACAAACCACAAGACTTTTTGGGATAGACCAATGTTTTCAGTTCTAAGCCATGTTATTTTCCTGTTTCTTAATCCTGCTCTTCTTGTTCCTCAGTTATTGTTTTTATCCTCCCGTCTTTGTTCCTGGCGTTTCTCTCCATTTTCTGGTTTATTGATGTTGGCTGTTCCTAGGATGTTACTGTCTGCCTGTTCTCTGACCCCTGCCATGAATTGTTATTTTGATTAGAGGAAACGCCCTCAAAAGAGATAGAATCGCATTTATAGGCCAACCACCTTCATCACCAATTTACTCTAATAGCCAGATTATTACATATATCGTAACACATAATAGCCCTGTAATAGCCGTATCACTGTGCACTAAGGCAGAGGCAGCATATTAAACTACATTCTTGTACTATAAACTTGCAGGCATGTTTTATTGCTTTAGAGATGTTTTTGCACAAAATGTTAATACAGTTACCTTTTATAACCCTTTGCTTCTCAACGGCAGGGAATAAAACTCTCGCAGTGATACCGATGTTAATGAATGAAAATGAAAGCATTTTCTCTCCTCCAGATTTTCAGGCTTTCTCAGAGAGCAGCAAACTAGTTTGAAGCCTTTTTTTTTCCACTCCCCTCCACACAACACAGTGATTTCGCTAAGTTATTTCCGGAAGAAGGGGATTTGACATCCTCCTTTATGTATTGGATAGCATTGATCTCCGCCTTCTGCAGCGGCAGACGTAGGTAGAGCAGTTTGATGAGGCACACTCTTTGAAGAATGGAACACTTAAGACCCACTGTTATCTCCGCTAATCTCCTGCTTCTGTAATGACTTCCAGCCACACAAACCAAACAGCGGCACGCGGTCACCTTCCCACCATACATCACACACAGCTGCCACCATCATGTGTGCCTGAGTGTGTTACCGTGTGAAGATCCTGTGTGTGTGTGTGTGTGGGAGAGAGAGAGAGAGAGAGGGTTTGTGTGTGTGTGTGGGCACGTGCGTGTCTTTTTCTGCACTTTGTTGTGATTCCTGGATGATCGCAGTGACTGAGAGTGTTGCGTGTTAAAGTCGTGATGGTCACAAACACCCAAACAACCAATAACCCAGAAAAGCTCATTGCCTTCAGGAGAAAAATGCTTTATTGATTTGTTTGTTCATAGTCATTTCTCTACAAAGAAATCTAACAATATGATTCTTTCTGCAAATCCAAAACACATTAAAAAGCAATCATGTGAACGCTGACCTATCTGTTCACATCTGGCCAGCTACATTAGGACAACGCTTTAATTTAAACACAACAGAAAAGTGGGCTGTTAATGGACTCATCATTACAGAGCGTGTAATTATACAAATAAAGACATAGCATTAAAGTATATGATTGTTCCCTTGCTTGATTTACACCATTTGATTTTCTGTCGGGGCTTTCCATCCAGCATCAAGCCAACGATAAACAAGACTTATATTTAAGTCGGCAGTGTTGTCTGGATGATGGCCTTGAAAACTTCGTAAACTGAGCTGAAGAACATGCTTTGCATTTGAGAACAAACCCCATTAATGGCTGCGCTGTAACCAACAGCTTCTTATCCAACACACTCCATCTGGTGTTTTGGCAGCCTATAGATAATTCAGTAACAGATCATTCAAGTACAGGCCTCGCCGAGCTGGCTCCCAGTGAAACTCCACTGTTTGACCTCAGATTACTTCGAATCACTAACTGTTCTTTTGACCAAAATTCCAGCGTGAGCATTCACATCGCATTAAATGGGTTTCGTCAGCCTCTGTTCCACGCTTTGTTTCACTGGAAACAAATCTTAACCCCTGGCGTAACCTCTAAGTCTCAGCACCTTTCCGTGAACTTGATTAATTTTTGATGAAGTCGCGGTAGTGGTCCTGGGCAGCAGTCTACTGACCTGGTTTGCCCTCCTCATGCCAGCCTGGCTCTGACCAGGCAGGAGAATGAGGAGGAGCAACACTGCCTCTTTGTGGAGGACCTGGTTCTCCCACAATGCTCAGCCATCCGTGCCAAAAGGGGCAGAAGAGAATGAGCCATTCATCGCTTTGGGCTCATACTGCAAACGTAAATGACGACTGACAATCATCAAAAAGTCTTATGTGAATTATCTACTGCATTTATAATATTACCAATATCAGAGTTGTTTTGCATTATAGTTGTCATGGAATCTGTATTAGCTTCATGCTCATTTACAGCATACAGAACCTAGACTCATTCCGCTGTTTACAATAGGGAGAGTCGTGTCATTTCTGAGCAGCTTCTCACGTGGAGCAAACCGGGCACTTATGAGATTGCACTGGCCCCTGAGTGACTCAATTCTCTGGCATCTGGTCCAAATAACTGTACTGTTTGTAGAAGCTGACCAGCCAACATCACTGAAAGCCATTTTCCCTGACAATAGACTTTCCCAGCATTGTGAATGTTAGTTAAGACCTAGTCTATCACCAGCTGTTTGTGTAAAATATACGGCATATTTAGACCAATGAAGACAACACAGTGAAACAAATAGCATCTGCTAAACATGTACAACAATAATAATAATAATATTAATAATAATAATATTTCTCACATATTTCTCACATATTTGATAATAAATACATTTGTGGATGGGTCAAACATTGGATCTCAGTTTGTACATAACACAAAAACATCTAAACGCATTTTAGAATGTCCTACATAGCTCTGATGTGCTTATGATATCTTTCTGATATTTAAATGAGTCACATACTTGCAAGTTTATTTTTATTTGTGGTCCTGTTTTTTTTTATCTCAATCAGACTTTTATTTGGTGGCCATAGTGATATCGTTGTTAATGAAATAAATTGTATTTAAGAATCATTTTGTACATGAAATGGCAGAGAAGAACCGATTTTTTTTAAATATCATTTTCATTAGTTGAGAGGCATCAAAACAAGCTTAAAGTGTGACTGATGTTGACGTCGCACCGGCGTAGGAATAATGAAAGCACAGATGTCATGAAATGCTGTGTTGTTAATTGTGTGTTTACCCCAGACGGTGTTATTGCTGCACTAATTACACCACAATTAGAAAACAATTAGACAACATTCTCTATATTGCAATGCAATTTCCTTGCACTCACCTGCTGTAATGAATGTGTGCTGAAGTTTATTATCCTCCCTGTTAGTCTAAGGCCTTGTTTAAACAGTCATCATGCCTCACCTTCAAGGAAGATAACAGACAGTCCCAACCCACAAAGGCACGACCTGATCCTGATGATCCTGATGATCGAGTGACATCCATCAATCAGACCTCAAGTCGTTCTTTTACTGAGAATGAAATGCGATCCAGCTAATTGAAATCCTTTGAAACTCATAACCCACATATGAGCACAAATAATATAAAAATGACCTTTCTGGCACGTTTCCTAAAATGATTTTTTTGCCGAAAAGGAAAACACAGTGCAGTACGTGATGGTCCTGCCTGAATTATATTAAAAATCCACAACAAATTCCATTATAACGAACTCACAGATGAAAATGTTACTGATACTGGGAATGTGTACTGTAGTAAAGCAGCGAGGGAAATCATTATGGCACCTAGTACACACAGTCTGTTTAGTCAGATGGCTCTCCTGCCAATAGTTTGTTTTCACCTACGGAAAACCAGTCTTGGGGCTGACCCAATAACGACGAGCTTTTAGAGCGGCGGTGCCAGTAGCAGTGCTGGAGAAGCGGGGAATTTGAGAAGCTTATAGTCAGACCAGTACTGAAGCTATGTTGGAGCTCATTCAAAATACATAGTGAGTTGTTTCGATGCCAAAATGTGTTTAGAAGCAAAACTTTCGGATTCATCCTTTTCGGAGCAATCTGTTATAATCAGCTTGTCTGGTCTGAACGTTGTTATAAATATATACTGGTTATATTATAATAAAATGATGGTAATATTATTAAGAATAAGAATAAGAGGAAGTGAGCTTTTAGATGATGGATTTTAGAACCCAGCCAAGCAGACACCATGTAAGCACCAAAGCATATTGACTTCTCAATGTGATGAAACCATGTTTGAGACGACCACTAAATCAGGGCTCCATGTTTCATTTCTGTTTTAATACTGCCTAAGGAGAACAGTAAACATTCAGGATTTTACCCTGTGTACAGAGGATAATAAGGATAATGTAGACAAACAATAGATTCTGAATCAAAGCACTGGTTCAGGGACTGCAAGCAGAAGCTGGTTCAGGGACTGAAAGATCACCAAATACTACACCTGGCTTTCAAACAGGTTCTTAGAGAATTGCTGTGCCTCATATTTGCCTTTCAGGGGTCTGCACAGACTATAATTTACCACGTAATGATCAATGGAAAAGACGTCTCCACTACATAAAGAGCTTGGGTGGAAGATGTAGCGCCTGCGGGTCAGTTGGCCCTCTTGTGCAGTTTGATCCAAATGCCCTTCTCTGGACGCAGGATGAGCTCCCCCAGGGGCCTCAGCTCCTCGCGACTCTGACACGCTTGCACGTCAAAGTGACGCAACACAGCAGCAAGAACCACCTTCTCCTCCATCATAGCGAAGCGCTGGCCTGGAGCCACACACACACACACACACACACACACATACATATACACACGCAAAACACACACAAACAAAACACACTTATTTTTAAATGATGTCAGGATGTCAGAACAGGTCATGTAAAAACATTTTTTTTTTCCCAGTATTTATTTATTTGCATAATTTGATACTGCCTGCTACCTTTACATCATGTGGACATTTCCTGGCAAATGGACCAACAGAAATGCTTCAGAATTAACTTGAATAAACCTGTGTTATGGTAGCTTTAGTTCGGGAAGTTAAGAATGTTTTTCCTTCTGTGAAGCGATCCGTTAATGGAGATATTAGATTTTGTCCGGAGCTTAAAGTGCCTGTGCTTTGTACTTTTTTTATTTTTTTATTGAACTTTTTCACCTGCCAAGGGTTTGTGTACTAAAACTGGCAGTATATCATCCTTAAATTAAAGTACCACTTCCCAGCTTCATCTTATTGTGTTATCATTTTAGCATTAAACAGGCTGTTTTTGTCACTGTGTCTTTAAGACAAGACTGATAAAGCAAGAAGGACCTCAATTTGACACCTGGCTGGAATGGCCAAGAGTCCTCGCTGTGTGGAGCCTTCTCTGGCCTGACTGGCCACTCAAAGAGAACTAATTTCCAGTGAAAGGGCTGGGGCTAATCTGCTGAAAGCTGAAAAGATGTGGGAGAGTGAATGATATGTTATGAAACGTTTAACAGTATTTATATACTACATTAAACTCTTTTAGTTAAATAAGCAAGAAAGAAAAACAGGGTATGATCAATATATGATTCCACAAAATGCTTTAAAAAGTCAGGACTAGATTCTGATGTTGTAGGTTAGGCTTCGTTTTTTGGTTTTCTTACAAAGTGAGGACATCAATAAGAACACGGACACACACACATATGCACAGAGGAGAACTGACAGGAGTCAGTTCATACCTTACAAAGCTCTCACCTGGAGCTTTTGCATTCTGAGTCTCAGTTTAGCTTTGGGAGGCAATGAACATGACTGCATGGAGCTAAAATGATTTATCTCCAAAGGCAAGTTGCCTCTCTCTCTCTCTCTCTCTCTCTCTCGCTCTCCCTCTCTCTCACACTCTTTCTCCTGCTCTCTCCATCTCTCCCCTTCCTATGCCTCGTTAGATGCTGCTCGTCTTGTGTGGCCAGTGGGCTGGAGCTGCCAGCACCACTTGGTGAGAGACAATCTGTCTCATTCAGCGGTGGGAGACAGGCCCGCACTCTCTGGAGATGAATGTGGGAGAGAAGTTAGCAGCGCTCCTCCTTTTCAGCGGGGCTGCGCTAAACGGATGATTGATTCCAGGGGCAGAGTAGACGCCCGCACAAGAATTGGTGTGCAATGGCGGTGAGATGCCATATCATAACAAGTGGTGCCAGTAATGTGATGTGACCTGTCTGATAAAACACAGTAACCTTGGCCTGGAAATTTAGCACCAACTTTGTCACTGCTCTCGCAAGCCTGTGGTGGCACTTGACAAAGTTATAGGTCACAGCCTTCTTGGCTGCTTACACCTTTATGGAAATTCATAAAGACTCAGAGAGCGAGTCTATTTCAATAGGAGCGTTGACGAAAGTGTCCTCCGCAGCTAGACTAGTGGAAAGGAAATGAGTAAACATGGGCCAGTATTTTACAGTCAGTGTAATGTGATGCATAAGTGAGATATGTGAGGAGAAACAAAACAGCATTTGCATCTCAGACAACTGAAAATGGCATTGCAGAATGTGATCTCCTCTAATGGCTTTTCCAATGAAGCACTGCACACATTTCCAAAAAGACAGTAAAGTAAATGCAAATGAGTCAAAATTTTAATCAGCTACTGATTTCCAGTAATTCCTGAAGATGACATGCGAGATGTGAAATATTAGTGTGTGTCACTGTGAGTGATAGAGGGATTTGCTCCTTTATTAGCTCTCGGTAGAGCAGTTTTAATAACCTTGCGTCAGCTGTACACGTCTCCAGCTCTAATGTTTACTGGAAACACATGACTTTAATTCCACATCATCATTTATTCACAAAACTCTATTCCCATCACTGTTTTACACCTGTCTCCTTTACTGATAAACCACTTCATCTAAGCATAAAAACTCATTTGCAGTTAAGTTTCGTATCTTTCCAACCGTGCGTTTTATGCACATTTTTGAAATTTCAAATGAAATGGGTAGGTTGAGTGAAAAATCTATTTGTTTTAGCAAGTGTCCTTTGGCACACTAACAAATGCACAGTTAAGAGTCAATTGGTGTGAAACCACAGACACATCTACAGAGATGTGATATGAACAGAGTCATCCTTCACCAAATTCTCCACATGTAGTACAGTCCTGAATGCTTGACCCTTATAGTGAGGGGCTCTGAGGGAATATCTTTTGGAAGAGTGGTGTTCTAAACCTTCAGCACAGTTTTAGTCCTGATTTTTAGAGTCTGTCCTAAAAGCACATTAAAGCTGTTCTAGTTGTTTGTGGCAGCCCAAGGCCTTACAGGTTTTTAGGCAATACTGCCATTGGTGTATTGCAGTGGCCTTCAGCACACCACCACTGGGTTCCTGAGCAAGACTCTTAACCCCAAGTTGCTCCAGGGAGACTGCCCCCTGTAGTTAGGGAATGGAAGTCGCTTTGGATAAAAGCGTCTGCTAAATCATTATAAAACTGACATCACATGGCAAATAAATAATACTACCACTATTATTACCACTACTATTACTACTACTACTACCACTACTATTACTACTACTACTGCCACTACTAGTACTATTACTACTACTACTACTACTATCACTATTACTCCTAGAGCCCGGTCTCGTGAAGCCATCACGATATACAATCTGCTGCGATTACGTGCTAGGAAAATGCTTCACTACTTGATATGTTTTAATGCACACTGCGTAACATCACCAGTATCAGTGGTAACTGGCGACTGAGGGACAGTAGGAGAGAAATAATGAGTTGATTCCTTATCGTTTTTGTTTGCAAATCGGTTGAAACAGGTTGAAAGGCAGTGAGATGGGGAAAGTCCCAAACCTTAAACCTAACCCTAATCCTAACCTAACCCTAACCCTAAATCGAACCCTAACTCTAACCCTAACCCTAACCTTAACCCTAACCCTAACCCTAACCTTAACCCTAATCCTAACCCAAACCCTAACCCTAACCTTAACCCTAACCCTAGCCTTAACCCTTACCCTAACCGTAACCCTAACAGTCACCAGTTAACGCTGATCCTGGCGATGTTACGCAATGCGCCTTAAAATACATAGGGTAGTGAAGCGCTGTCCTAGCACGAAAAAGTAAAGCTTTGTCCTAGCACGTAAAATCCTTTTCCAGAGTGATGTACTTGAGCACTGATGTACGTCGCTCTGGATAAGAGCATCAGCTAAATGCCGTAAATGTAAATGTAAAAAAGCCCTAAAGTGTGACCGCAGCACGTATTTTGAGTACATTGTATATCGTGATGGCTGCACAAAAAGTTGTGAGATCAGGTTGTACTACTATTACTACTACTACTACCACTATTACTACTACTAATATTACCACTACTATTATTAGTACTACTACCACTGGCATAACCCATATGCAAATAAAATGGGTTGTTCATTAATTCTGCACCCTATAACAATACTCTATTTAGTGTTCCTGTATAGTGTTCTATGCTCTATGTAGTGCTTCTATATAGTGTTCCATATTCTATACAGAGCCTTAACTATTCCAGTGTATGGGCTATTATGAACCCAGCAAAAGTTTCCTGTCTCTATTCTTTTATTGAGTCTCTTACCGATACAGTTTCTGGGGCCTGCAGAGAATGGGATGTATGCATATGGATGTCTTCCTATGCTGTTCTCGGGCAGGAAACGCTCAGGTCTAAATTCCTCAGGCTCAGGAAAGAAGCGGGGGTCACGGTGCAGAGCGTAAGGGATAATCACCGTATTCACACCTTTTGGGACTTTGAACCCATCTGCAGGAAAGGGGTACAAAAACAAGAAAAGAGGCAATGTGGCGTTTTACAAAAACGGGTTTGTTCAGCTATTCCAGCAATTAAAAAATAAGCTGACACCGTCTAACAACAAACAATTCATTGACGAATGGCCTGAATGCAATTAAAAAATAAGCTGACACCATCTAACAACAAACAGTTCATCGACGAAAGGCCTGAATGCAGTTCTTTATGCCATGAGTACTGGTTCAAAAAAAGTTCTATTTCTGATTTCTATTTTACTTTTGGCTGAATGCCTTTTCCCCGCACCAGTTTAAAAAAAAGGTTTGGGGCCACTTAAAATCTGACACCCAGAGACGAAAATAGAAACCCTGACATCTGCCGTTTCACTGGGATGCAAATAACGGCTGTGACTACAAACGACAGGGCTCTTTGTGATCTTGAGGAGTTCGGCGCGCCTACTTATGTGACAGTCCTCGCATATGCTGCGTGCGAACAGCGGCACCGAGGGGAAGATACGCAGGCTCTCCTTGATGACACATTCCAGGTAACGCAGCTTCTTCAGGTCCTCTACCCCCACGTGGCGGTCTGATGTACCTGCCCATCAGGACAGATAAAGAAAAAGAGAAAAAGTGAGAGAGACCAAAACATGGGGCATCTGAGAGACCACTCCTATAATGTGAATAAGAGGCAGTGCTAGGTTTGGTTTCTTTTACTGAGGCAGAATAACTACTGAGAGTCAATCCTTTCAGGGTCTATGCAATATACACTAAAGTGTAAAGTGTCCATTTGTCAGACATGAACACAACAGCACACAGTGTGAACAGCACAAAATTCTTTTCTGCATTTAACCCGTTTACCAAGAGAAGCAGCGGGCAGCCAGGAACACAGCGCCCGGGGGGTACCTTGTTCAAGAGTACCTCAGAGGTGCAACTAGCAGTCCTGGGATTCAAACCCACAACCTTTTGATCACAGAGGCAACTCCCTAACCACTAGGCCACCAGCTGCCCCATTACACACTAGACTAGTGTTTCCCAAACTGGCCGTGGAGTGCCCTCTGCATTTCAGTGATTTCCCTGCTCCCAATCCACTTCATTAACTTGTCAGTTAATTACCGGTTCTTGAGTTGAAGTGGGTGAACGCAACACAGTCCAGGGCAGAATGTGCTCAAGGACCAGTTTGGGAACTGCTGCACTACACATTTCAGGATATAAAGCCTGTATTTCAGCAGTGTGGTATAATCTCAAATCAATAGCAAATTACCCCACAGTACCTCACATTACTGAATCTTGGTAAACAGCTTGTCATGTCCATTTAGCAAGCTATCGTTAGCTTTAACTTGCATTTTGCAAATAGCCAGTGCAATTGAATAGCCCATGAATATCAAAGACTCACATTTGGCCTGTCATAGTATGTAATCGGCCAGTCACTTTAAGCTTGTGCTTTTACTTGCGAAAAAACTGCTGCTTTGGCAATTCACAGTGAGGTAACATTCAATGATCTTGACAGGCCTTCATTTATCAAAAAACTCTTGCCTTAGTGTATAGTGTAGAGTACCTTAGTGTATAGTGTGCCAGGTCTAGTGATTATCATGACATTATCAGTTTGCTACAATGTGTTTCATTTCCCAGTTTGAACACACTACACTGGGGTTAGTACTGCACTGAATTTCTGGTAACACTTTATTGTGGGGCAGTGCTCATAAGGTTCACTCCTGCATTAACTTTTAATGACAACTGGCATACACCTATATACACATTTATAAACGTTTATTCCAACAAGCGTCAGTTGTCACATTTTCCGGGGTAAAACTGATCAAAGTAGCCTTGATGACAAGAGATCCTCGAAGGAATGGGCCTAAATGTTAATGTACATTGAAGTCATTTTGGCATTAAAGATGTACTGACGTACGTCACTCTGGATAAGAGCTAAATGCCGTAAACGTAAAAGACTTATACATCTATAGATGTCAAGTAACCTTGTGACTGCTGCACCTCCAGTAAAGTATTACTGCATTTCTCAATTAAAAAAAAAAAAAAAACAGGGGTACGACAGGCTCATGTGAAAACTGCCAAACTATGAATTTCCGAACAATTACAGAAATTATTTGATTAAATGTGTGTATGAAAGTATTGTGATGCATCAGCAGTATTACCAAACACTTCCTTCAGCTCTGCTTGCACTTTTCTCTGGACGTTTGGATTAGAGCCTATTAGATGCAAAGCCCAATTCAGGGCAGCGGCCGTGGTGTCGTGGCCCTTCAAGAGGAAATGAAAGGATTCTGAATGCATGTTTTGGCTCATCTTTCTTTCTGTTCCACCAAACTGAAGCGCATCACGGGCTTGTGTTTTCTCCTACCTCGAACATGAAGGTGTCCACTTCCTCCTGAATGTCCTCATGACTCAGCTCCCTGCCCGCATCATCAGTGGTTTTTAACAGCATGTCCAAGAAGGCCCTTCGCTTTCTCAGGCCTTGGTCTGACTCACTGTCTGATCCTTCACTCTTATGCTCCGCTCTCTCTTTGATCACCTTCAGTTCACAAGCATATGAGCATAGACTCTGAGATTCTGGGTCAAATTCTGTGTGGTATATTTTTCATCAGAAGGTTCAGTGTTTTTGCTCAAAGCTATGATTGCATCTGAGCAGACACGATTAGTTGATTTTCTACATGAAAAATAAGTTTTATGATATTTTGCTGACTCGCCGAAGAACTTCAGAGATGTTTCAACCAAAACTCTTTATGTGTTACGCTAGAGGGGTTGTTAGGACCTCAGAACATTCAGAAATATATAGTTTGGATTTGCTGAAAGGGGGAATTGCTCATCCCGGCTTCTCCAAAGCTTGGGATGACAGATGGTCATGACCAGATCTGGAGCTATTTATGGTTTGTTTGTTTTTTTTTTAATAATTATTGTTCTTGAGGTAAATCATAAAAGACTTGAGGCTGCAGTCCCAAATGTCCTTGCCAAATGATGTCTCTAAGGTACACATATATTATTTATAAATTCCAACTTTAAATATGTATAGGTTTAATACTCATAATGGACCAAACTCAATTATTTTGATGTTCCAAGTGAAACATCCTTTAACACAAGATATATAACTATAATACATCATAAGTCAATTTGCCATATCGTCTGCACAGACCATGTTTCATCCTTTTTGTGTTAAATCCAGAGAAGAAGGAGTATCTGTATATTACAATATATATAGAAGTGTATTCTTAACAAAATATTATTCATGAACTGAATAAACACAGTGTTCCTTAAAAGTTTGGGGTCACTATGCATTCTTTTGAAAGTTTATGAGTGATGCTTAAGTTTTGCTATTTAATTTTAGTCAAGTGAAATAGTTTTGCAGCTCCAGTGAAACGTATTTTGCAGCTCCAGACTTCATGTTCATCAAAGTATCTTCCTTAGTACTCTGAGAAAAGGGGTTTTTAATATTTAAAAGTTTGTGTTGGAACATAAACTTTGTATTAGTGCAAAAAAGTCATTTGAACGGTTTTATTTTCCAGACTATTGTTCATAGCCCATGTTAAAACTTTTCACAGCAAAGAGTATAATGCATAATGTATGCCATTATTTCCAGATTTTATGAGTTAGTACTCCTTTCTTGCAGTTTAGTTCCAGCTTGAATCTAAAATGCTGCATCAAATCAAATCGAATCAAAGCCATGAAAGACTTTTGAAGGTATTAATTAGCTGGCAGGTATGTGTTAGCTTGTTACTGGAACTGGACTCTGCAGGAAGGTAGACCTCCAGAGTCACAGCTGATGACCTGGACAGATCATCACTACTTTTTAAAACCATTTCATCCCAATGTAGTGGTGCCCAACACCAGCTACCTTGGTTTCCCTCAGTTATACAGCGCTACTAAGACTGGTTCACATGTTTCCTCTGAGGAACACGATGCACCACTGTATGCTTTCGAACTAACCACTAACGCAATGACATTAGACAGCTCAATGCAACTAACTGCCACTTCTGTTGTATCAGATAACAGATGCGAGAGTTTGTGAGTGGAGATGGAGGGCTATCCTCCCCACCCTGACAGAGGAAGGCCAACTATGGTCTCTCGTACCCCAATTGCAGATGGTTGTGGGATCTCTAGGGATTATTCTCCTGAAAATGTTAATCTATTGCAATGAAAACATGCTTTTTAATGAAAAAAGAATGGTGTCCCTTCTTTTTCACGGACAACATATATGCAGTGTATTACAGCTTTGACTGACAGTGGCAATATACTAGCCACACATGCACCATCACGCTACTGAAAATAGCAATTCAAATTGTTTGATGTTTTGATCTCAAAGCTGAGAAAATCACTTACACTTGCAGTGAATGAGTGCAGGATCTTGAGTCTTTTGGCATGTTCTTTACCCTCCCCAAACATGTTGTATATCCAGTCAGGCCACCACCAAGGTGCTCTCTGCCGCCGAGTGATGATGTCACTCATCCTACAAGGATTACATTTCCAAGTAACAATGTCAGGTGTGTGCTATTATACGTGATTCACTTCTCTTTGGAGATGTTATTCAGTGGTTTAAAATGATTTTGTGTAGAAAACGTTTTATACTAACTCAATGACTACTAAAAGATAAATGAATGTTTATATTGTTCTTAGCACTATAAAAAAAAAAAAACACCCCTAGATCTCTATGAAGGAGGGACAGTTTTATATGGTTTATTGGTGATTTTCAGAAAGGTCATTTCAGTCCACTAAGCCAAACTGCAGTAGCAGCAGGTTTATCACATATCTGAGATATAAATCTGTTGAGACCTTTGCACATTATTTCAGAGGGCATCAGGGTAAGGGCAGGTTCGGTATGGCACAATATCGCACCGAACTTGTTTTTTTTTTTGTGGTTTTTTTTTTTATGTGCCCTTACCCTGATGCCCTCTGAAACAATGTACAAAGGTCCCAACAGATTTATCTCTCAGATATGAGATAAA